>ML779491.1:197863-237602 GCA_009831015.1 Picea engelmannii | reverse complement strand
GTGAACAGAGAAATAACCTTCTAGCAGAGTTAACCATTTTTCTAGGGCTTCTGCATCTATCTGTCCTTCAAATACAGGAATATCAAAATTAACTTGTACCTTGAAAGGTGAGGTGCCTTCAAAGTGGCCTCTTGATGAATATGTGCCTGATGCTATCAGTAGGTGTTTAAGGTTGTGGGAAAAATTCTCCATCATTTCGTCCCTCTGTCGCGTGAGAGCTTGCTCAAGCAACAGATTGATAGGATCGTCTGCTCCGTCGATTTTCTTTTCTTCCGCCATTGAGGGTTTCTTGGGTGTGCGAGAGATATTGTCTTCAAGAGAGACAAGCTCGAGACCCAACTTGCTATACTCGGACCTCATCGGGGACATGCATTGAAAAAATGATCAAGAGCAGCCTGCTCTGATACCACTGATCCGGATTATTTTCGGCACGAAATGAGAGCGGAGATATAACACATAAATATTCAGAGATATTGCAAGAGAGACAAAAATATAACAGAGATATAGTGAAAATATAACAAGAGTCACAGATATACAGTAATACACTATTTCTATTAATGAAATAAATGTACAGAGACTATAAAATACAGAGTGAAAGACTCACTAGAATGGTGGTAGCTTATCTCTGAGAAGAGATGTGATGGCCACTCGCATCCATAAGAAGATGATTACAATGAGGCTCTGAAGGCATTTTTACAATAAACAAGAATGCCAAAATTCCTAGACATCCAAAAACCTAACCCTAGGAGATGATGCGCCAAAAGTCATGTGGGCCCCGTTTGGGTAAGTGAGTACATCAACTTCCCGGGGTCGTAACGTTTGCATACGATCTTTGTTTTAGGCATGTGATAGCTCGTTGGAAAGGTATCATCAAGGAGATTCATTTTGAGGGATATATAATTCCTTCATATATCATTGAGAACCTCGATCTCGAAAAACCTTCATTTAGGCCCTCAAAATGGCCCTGGAAGTTAAAACCTGTTAAAAATAGTAAATTGCCAAAATTGCCAGAAAACAGTTTTGAGCCTGACGGAATAGGTGGGTGGCCACCGATATCCACCTAGATCAGTTTCTCAGAGTCTTTTATACCCAACATTTAGCGCAAGGTATGAAATATGTTAGTGTAATCTGGCACCATCTGATATATTTTCTAATGCAGAATCATCCATCTCATGTACCAATCATCATAGTTTTCGACAGGGTATAAATCCTCCTTTAGGGAATCTACAAAGGCTTCCCAAGTGTGTTATCTTTTGAATGGTGTACCATTTTTCTAGAGCATATGCATCTATATGGCCTTCAAATAAGGGGATATCAAAATTGACTTGTACCTTGAAGGGTGTCGCACCTTTGAAATGGTTATTTTTCAAAGATGCCTCGACCACCGCCATCAATATTATTTGAAGGATTTAAGTGAATTTTTCCATCATATCATTCCTCTATCGTGCGAGGGATTCCTCAAGCAACTTATTGAAAGGATATCCTACTCCTTCATCTCTATTTTCTTCCGCCATGGGAGGTCACTTGGCTAGCAAGAGAGGTTGTTCTCAAGGAAAACTATATCGAGGCCCAAATCTCTATACCTTGACCTCATCGGGGACATAGTCTAAGAAATGACAAGGATAAGATTGCTCTGATACAACTGATCCGGATTATGCTGAGAATGAAATGAGACAAAAATAAAAATATAAAAGAGAACAAAAAAATACAGTGAAACCCAACTTCTATTAATGAATAAGATAGAAAAAAATTGTAGAACACAAACTGATAAAATGGGGTACCTTATCTATGAAAAGAAAGAGATGTTGGCTATGCTTCATTCATAACAAGATTTACATCACATTCCATCGCATCCTTAAAGGGCCTCCTTAACCTCAATTATATATGAGAGAGTCAGAGGAGAAAAATTCCCATGATGCATGTGGGATAAATTAGTCTAAGTTTATAAAATGCCATAGGCTTGTAAAATACTAGGACTTCTTGGATGGTCATCCATCCCAGTACTAGTCTAGCCTGAGCATGATTAACTATGGAGTTCTAATGGGATCTAGTGCATTAACGCTATGTTGTAAGCATGTACATAAGACCACTAGGAAATCATTACATGATGTCTGTAATTTACAAATGAAGATTGAACTACATTCCATTCCCCATCAAAAGGGTGAGTATCATGGTTTATCAAAACCATATGATTGAAATGTTGATTCAGTGGAAAATGTGGATGGACATAGAGATCCACCTAGATCACGTGTCCACCTATACCTCTAATATAATTCTATATGGTTTAACCTTTGAAATAATCTTATAATATAAGAATAAATGTTAGGGACCTAACCTCCCTAACTCCTCATGTAGATAGAATAATATATTTCCATGTAATAAAGGTCAACATTAGTTAATAAGTCCTATTTAATAAATTGGAATAAGTCAATGTAAGAAGACCTAATAGAAGCTTTTGCTTCTAGAAGGATATTCCTCTAGAATTATCTTTAGAAGACATAATTATTATAAATAAGAGTAGGAGTCATGAGAATTTTTGTCTTGAGAATTGTTGTAATAGAGCACTTCTCTGCTGGAGGTTTCCCCCTTGAAGAGGCCAGTGAACATTGTTTCCTATCAACAAAGGTATTATTTTGGTGTTGTGGTTTCATCTATTGTATCGTTTTGTTGTTATTCTTTGCAATATTTTTGTTTTCAACTATTATAATAGATCTGGTACCTTACAAGTGGTATCAGAGAACTTTCCTTGGTAGAAAATTGTGGGTTATTTTTTTCAGGGTAGAGACGTATTCATGTGTCTTAAAGATACGGAGATATGTCATTCAACACATAAATCCACGGTCAAGGAAGCATACATACAGGAAATACAAGTGGTACTTAAGCGCACATTGTTGGCCACCCTTGTAATCCTTGTTGGTACCCCTTCGAGTCGTAGCACATCAAACAACACCTGTATATGGATCGACCCAGAGATCATGAATCCCTCCATAGATAAAGTGATCGGTTTCCTGATTGCTATAGTGCCACCGAGAACAAAACTTGGGAATATACTCTCTAGTACCTGGGTAGTTGGGTAGTATAGATAACGACACGATCTAGCTTCCTTAGTTGGTGCCCTGAGATATTGGGTCGAGTACTACTCTTGGACCCCACACATATATCATAGATATATAGCATAGGGAAAAACCTTGTCGGTAGAAACCTTGAATACCCTAAACCTTGGGATGGAAACAAAAACAAAACATACAAGATCTATTATTGTGCAACTTTACCTCCTCCATTCTGGTTGCAAAATTACTACACATTTTTTCCTGTTAATAATTTGGTCCTTTGAACACTGCAGTATTCTTCAAATTGAAGTATAACTCTATGGGAGTAAAAAAACAATCTTGGGCCTGCCCACACTCTTATATGAGACCTATCCGATTGAGCTCCTCTTGTCATCCTAATCACAGTGATAAATATCAATTTTTATCCTTTTTTTTGTGGTCCCAACCCCCTTTATGGCACCCCTACTTTGGACCTATTCCATTGGACTCCTCTTTTCATTCCGATCACAGTGATACCTATCATTTATTAGCCTTGCTTTTCATGGACCCACCCTCCCTTTTCACCCACCTTTCTTTCCCACCTCTTCTTGTGTTTTCCCCACACCATGGCCAATACTCGTAAACGAGACCTTGAAAAATGAATAACTACCCACATTGAGTCCAAAATGGACCACATCAAAGAAGAATTGAAGAAGGACATTAATTCACACCTTTCCAGCTAGCTTGAATCCCACCTTGAGTCTCAAATTGACTCATTTTCTACCAAGGTCCTAGGAAAAATGGCCATTTCTGGAATCTGTTCCTCATTTGATCAACCTTCTAAACTTGAAGGTAATGCTTCGTCCAATTCCCAACATTTTTAGTCCAACCCTTATCATCGTGATCTACGTCTTCCACAAGTGGAGGTGAATACATTTGATGGCTTGGATCCCACTGGTTGGGTCACTCAAATCGAACACTACTTTTCCTTGTATGACATCACTGATGACTTGGCCAAACTTCGTTATGGTGTCTTCTATTTGGACCCTAAATGTTGGCAATGGTGGAAATGGCTCCGCAAATCACACCAAGGATATGTGTCTTGGACCCATTTTGTGGTTGAAATTTATGACTACTTTGACATTGATACACACTCAGTGGGTTGTCTGACCAAATTGAAACAGTCTGGTACAACAAAAGAGTTTTTAGTTGCATTTGATAAATTAGCTTTCAGAATAGAGGGAATTTATGATACTTTTTTTAGAGTTCTTTATCAGTGGCCTCAAGCTTGACATCTGATCCCAAGTCCTCATGACTCACCTCCAGACTTGGTTGGAAGCTATTCAATGTGTTAAGGAAGCCCAATAAGTTGTTTTTACCAACACCGCAAACCTTCTTTCCCTCCACATCTTCTCCCTTCCACTCCCGTCCCTCATCCCACCACTCTCAAGATCCAAAAATTAGCCCGAGAAGAAATTTTTGAACACCAACACAAAGGTCTTTGTTATAATTGTGATGAAAAATATTTTTGGGGGCACAAGTGTAAGGAACATAACTTGTTCATGGCCATCTTTGAGGATGTTACTGAAGACAATATTGAGGCTTATAATGCATTCAAGATACCTGATCCATCTCCTATCACTCCACCATCTGATCCACCATAGGTTGAACCGGTCATTTCCTTGAATGCACTCACTGGCTTCTCTACTCCCCAAACCCTCAAGATAATTGGCTACATTAAAAATTGGAAGGTCATCATCCTAATTGAAATTGGTAGCACTCATAATTTTTTTCATTGGCACACTTCTCAAGAAACCCATTGCTATATCCATGCAGTCAACAATTTTCAAATCATGATTGCCAATGGAGGTTCCATGAAATGTGGGGGCGTTGTGAAAATGTCTATCTCCAAATTGGCGAGTACAACCTGAAATATCATATGTTCACTATGGACATGGGTGGTTGTGACATTGTGTTAGGTTCATAATGGTTACACACTATCAGGCCCATACTCATGGATTTTAAGGAATTGACCATGCAGTTTCAACAGGATGAAAAATAATATAAGTTCCAAGGAATCATAGCAGGCTCCGTTGAGATCATCAGTTCCCATCAAATGGAAAATCTCCTCAAAAAAGGCCATTTCGACATTATTTCCCAACTCAATTCCATTCAATTAGTTGATACACCCTTTGTGCATCTTGACCTCCAATCTATACTTTCCAAACACCACACTATTTTTTCCACTCCCCATGGCCTTCCCCCTTCCCACGGTATTCATGATCATTCCATTCCTCTAGTTCCAGGAAGTATTCCTCCCAATGTCTGCATGTATCACCATCCCTTTATGATATAGGTGGATATTGGTGGACACCCACCTCTTCCATATTTCTCACATACAAATTTCATCTTGGGAGTTACAGTTTCATCTTAGCATTTTTTTTCTAGATTTTTGAGTCCCAAACTTCTGGGGCCTTTTTGAGGCCCTAAACGATGTTTTTTTAGACTTTTGGGGTGCAGTGATTGCATACAACATTCCTTTGCCCCCAATGGAAGTTTTACTTCTCGAAATATCCTTTCCGACAAGTTATTGGATTCCCCAAATGGAGATCGTATGCAAAAGTTACGACCCCGGGAAGTTTATGTACCAACTTACCCCAACGGGGCCCACGTGAGTTTTGGCGTTTCATATCATAGGGTTAGGTTTTTGGATGTATAGGTTTTTTCCATTCATTTTTGATGTAAAAATTATTTTGAATCCTCATTGTACTCATCTTCTTACAAATGAGAACAATCGTCATATCTCTTCTCAGAGATAAGTCGCCACCATTCTAGCAAGTGTGTTTCAGTCTACATTTTACAGTTTCAACATATTTCTTTATTGAATACAATCCAATTTTTACTGTATCTCTATTATTTTTCATTATATCTCTATGTTAATAATATATATATTTATTCATTTCATTCTTCTCATAAAATCTGGATCTGTGGTATCAGAGCAGTTTTCTCCTTGTTGTTTTTAGTGCATGTCCCTGAGAAGGTCAAGGTACAAAGAGTTGGGTCTCCATCTTGCTTCTATTGAGGAAAATATCTCTCGCATACCCAAGATACCTTCCATGAAGGGAGAAAATAAAGATAGTATATCCTTTCAAACTATTTCTCGAGGAATCCCTCGTGCATTCACAAAGGAACGGGATGATAGAGAGTTTTGCACAAATCCTTCAACGAATACCAATAGACGACACATATTCCTCGAGTGGAGGTGTCCCCCCCTTTAAGTTACATATCAACTTTGATATTCCTATATTTGAAGGTCAGATAGACACAAATGTTGTAGAAAAATGGTTGAATCTACTAGAAGTGTATTTTTCTTTCCATAACTTTTCCAATAGATAAAATATTACATTTTCACTCTTCAAAGTTGTCCCCTGTGTCAAATATTGGTTGGATACTTTCTGTGAGAAAAAGGAAATGGTGGAACCCTCATTATTTATAGTTAAACTCACCTGGGATTACTTCAAGGATGATATTAAGGAACAATACTACATTGTTGTAAGTTATGACGACCTGTATACAAGATGGACCACATTGTGACAGGAAAAGGATCAAACAATGAAAGAGTTCACAAATATCTTCCATACATTGCGCACCGAGATGGGTATAAAAATTTCTAAGTGAAATATGGTGCTCAAGTACCATGGTGGTCTAAATAGATACATCCATACATAAATGGAGTTTATGGACATCTCTTCCTTGGGGGCAGCCTATCGATATGTTGTCAAAATCTAGCAGAAGATTAAACAAAAAGACGCGATAGTTTGGGTCTGGGAACCCCTTACAGTAGAAGCAGGGTAAGGGTATCCCTAACCCACAAAACAAAGAGTAGAGAAAATATGGATAGACTTAGGACAACCAGTCTAAGCCACAAACAAATAAGGACAATTGAAAGATGAATAAATACACTGGGAAGTGGTGCGACTTCCATAAGAGCCTATGGAATAACACTATTGATTTCCACTCAAAGCAGTCATTGTTGGCTAAGGTGAAATCCTCATAATCAAATGTGAGTTTTGAATCTGAGTCAGAACTAGAAAAGGGGAGACAAATTATTGACACAAAACCCAGTGCCACCATTCCTACCACCAAGATCCATCTTGGTGAACCTGATGAGCAAGAGGAAGGAGAGCACCTCTTTCATTCATACATGTGGTTGAAGGGTACTCATTGCACTTTATCGTTGATAGTGGTAGCCAAAAGAACCTTATCTCAGTGGAGGTCATCAAGTGGTTGGCCTTGCTGACAATGTCTCACCTGCAACCATATACCATCCGATGGATCCACCAAGAAAGCGATATTCATGTCATCCAACAATGCCACCTATACTACAACATCAAGCCCTTCAAAGATGAGGTATTGTGTGATCTCTCTCCCCTTGAATTTTGTGATGTTCTTTTGGGCCAACCTTATTTATGGAAATGTCATATTGTATATGAGTCTAGGCATCATAGTGTTATTATTACTTTGGATAGGAAATTGTACAGGATACCTGAGGTATTCCCACCTACTGCCATTTACTTGATCTCTGCTAAGAAATGCAGGAAGTTCATCTCTCTGATTTGGAAGTTTGTCTTCTTCATGATTCACTCTCAAATTGAGTGGAAGGTTGCAACCACATCCATGGCCTCCATGACCGATCTCTTTGTGCAACAGAAGCAAGTGGATAAGGTCGTGGAAAAATACAAAGACATATTCTCCTCACCCATTGAGGTACCTCTACATTGTCAGGTCAAGCCTTCAATCGATCTGACCCTGAGCTCATCGCTACCCAATGGGCCAGTCTATCACCACTCATTGTTATAAAACAAGGATATCAAGCATTAGATCCAACAAATGCTCCAAAAGGAGCACATTCGACCCAACTCATCACCATGTGGAAGCCCAATCATGATTGTGTAGAAGAAATACAGGACCTAACGGCTTTGCATCGATTATCATGCCCTAAATAAAATCACAATCAGGAACCAGTGCCTGATTCCCTGAATCTAGGATCTCCTTGACCAACTCAAGGGGGGGAAATACTTTAGTAATATTGATCTGAATTTTCGCTACCATCAGGTCCCAATACAGAAGATAGGTGTATGGAAAACTAACTTCAAGTCCAAAGAAGGTATTTTTGAATGGTTGGTCATGCCCTTTAGTTTAACGAATGCCCAAAAAAATTTCATGCGGATGATGGATGATATATTTTGTCATTTCACCAATTATTTTGTAGTGGCATATCTAGATGACATCCTCATCTACAAAAAGAATTGGGTGGAACACTTGCAGCATATTCAACAGGTTTTGCATAATTTGTGGCAACACAAGCTATATGAAAATTTGGAAAAATGCTCCTTTGAAATGGACAACGTTTAGTAATTAGGCTACATTTTTTATGAGAATGGGGTGCATGTGGATATATCCAAGATCCAAGTCATTCGTTATTGGCCAGCCCCAACCACAGTCATTGATATTCAAATCTTTTAAGGCCTTGCCAATTTTTATCACAGATTCATGTTGGGAATCTCCATATTGCATGGGCCCTCAACCAAGTAACCATGGGTGGTTGTAAGGAAAATTTCATCTAGGTCCTGTCATAATAGAAATTGTTCAATGATTTGAATCAATTCTTGTGCTCAACCCTGGTGCTCTCATTACCTGGCCTGCAACAACCCTTTGAGATAGAGATAGATTCTTCTGACTATGTTGTGGGCATAATTCTCACTCAACACAGACACCCCATATCCTATCATAGTGAGACACTATCAAATGTCATCCGTAAGTAACCACTTAAAACAATTAGATGTACTACATTGTGCAATCCTACCACTAGTTGAGGAATTACATTTTCAAGAAGGAGACAATCATCCAAACTTATCATAAGTCGTTGCATTTCATGCAGACACAAGGAAAATGCAAGAATGACTGCCATTAGAAGTGGTCCACATACTTGTAGCAGTTCCATCTCAACATGAATTATAATACAAGAAGCAACAACAACATCATTGGTTGACTCAACCATCCTCCAGTTGTAGCACTCACCATGGTGCTAAACTCTTGTGGCCACGAGACCTCCAGATGGCTCCAACTCTATGAGAGAGATCCTAACTTCAGCGCCACCTACCAAATGTTGGGTGCAAACTCAATTGTCATTGATTTCCATCTTCAGTATGGGTTGTTGTGCCATCTGGTCCATCTCTGCATTCCATCAAGTGAGTGAGTGAAGATGATTTGGGAATCCCACTACAGTCAGGTGGTAGGAAGCTTCGGCGTAGAAAAGAGAATGACAGTGCTGCAACAACTTTTCTATTGGCCAAAATTTCGACAGGATGTCAACAAGTATATCAGGTCCTGCACTAATTCCCATGCCATTTCCAAATTGACCATTAAGAAACAACGCATGTACACCCCTCTGCCTACTTCTGAAAGGCTCTGGAAATCCATATTTATGGACTACATGTCAGGACTTCCATCAACCAAGAAGGAAAATGACTATGTTTTGTGGTGGTTGATCGCTTTTCTAAAATGGTGATTTTGGCCACCTGCAAGAAGAAAATAACAACAAAGGCCACTGCTAATATCTTCTTCGAATGAGTATGGGTACATTTTAGGATACCACAAACCATCATCTCATATCAGGACAGTCAGTTCCTCAGCACATTCTGGTCAAGCCTCTAGTCACTGTTGGACAACAAGATCACCAAATCCACTGCCTTCCACCCCTAAATGGATGGCCAAACCGAGGTTTTCAACTAGATGATACTGCATATCTTGTGCATTTACAATTCCAAGAATCCCCACACATGGGATGAGAGTCTTCCCTATGTTCAACAAAACTACAATAGATCCATACAAAGCTCAATCGACCATATCCCCTTTTAGGCGAGGTTGGTATTTCAACCATTGGGTCCCATGGATGTTGCACTACCTCTTGCGGCCACCCTAGAAGACTCATCCCATGCTTAAACAAAAGATGACAAAGATACCTGGTTCATTGAGCAGATTGAGCACATTTTCCAATAGGTTTAGGGTATTTACAGAAGTCCAATGCCAAGTACAAGAAATCCCATGATCAACACTGGGTGCCACACAAGTTTCAGGTGGGAGATAAAGTTTGGTTGCACTTGTAGAAATAACACCTTACAATGCCCCATCGGAAGCTTCGTCCACTCCAATATGGACCTTACACCATCACCAGGGCCATGGGAGACAATGATTTTTACCTCAACATTCCCCCCTTCCTTGGATTGCACCCAATATTTATTATGTACCTCCTTCAACCATATTTTCCACCATTATTGCACACCTTAGAGATAGAAAAACAATTGACACCAATAGAGATCAACCCTAAATGCATGGAACAAGAATCCACTGATCATATTATCAACACACAGGTCAAGTGCACTTTTCAATAGAATCTTCAGCTTTATCAGTTGTTAAGGCAGGGCAACTCCTACACCAAGGCAAGTGGCTCACCCGGAGCTACATTCAACAGAAGTTTCCTCATCTAATGGGGGAACTCGAGAAAATGGAGACCATTTCTTCTTATGGAGGGAGGATTGATCTAGGTGGATATCAGTGGCCACCCACCTCTTCCAGTTGGCTCACATACAACTTTCATCTTGGGAGTTACAGTTTTCATCTTGGCAGTTTTTTTCTAGATTTTAGAGTCCTAAACTTCTAGGGCCGTTTTGAGGCCCTCAATGAATTTTATTTTAAATTTTTTGGGGGGGGAAGGGTGTTTTATTATCATTCCCTACCTCCTAGAGGAATTTGTACTTATTGGATAGACCTTTCTAACGAGGTATTGAACGCCCCAAACTAAGATTGTATGCAAAAGTTATGACCCTGGGAAGTTTATGTACCAACTTACCACAACGGGGCCCACATGACTTTTGACGCTTCATCTCCTAGGGTTAGGTTTTTGGATGTCTAGGGTTTTGGCATTCATGTTTTATGTAAAAATAATTTTGGAGCCTCATTGTACTCATCTTCTTACGAATGAGTGCAGTTGTCACATCTCTTCTCAGAGATAAGTTGTCACCATTCTAGCAAGCTTGTTTCAGTCTCCATTTTAAAGTTTCGGCATATATATTTATTGAATAGAAGCCAAGTTTTAATGTATCTCTTTTATTTTCATTGTATCTTTGTGTTAATATTATATATATTTATTCATTTAGTTCTACTCATAAAATCTGGATCACTTTTCCCATAAGAATGAAATTGAGAAAATTGTTCAAGAATTTCTCGTTGTGGCTATCATCCTCCATAGTACCAACCCCTATTCTTATCATGTGGTCATGGTCCTAAAAAAAGAAGGCATGTGAAACATGTGTCTCTACTTTCATTCTCTCAACAGACTCACCATCAAAGACAAGTTTCCCATTCCTGTCATTGATGATCTATTGCATGAATTGAGTGGTGCTCACTACTTTACTTAACTTGATATTTGTTTGGGTTACCACCAAATACGTATGAAAGAGGTTGGAATTACAAAGATGGCCTTTAGAACTCATGAGGGCCACTATTATTTCTTGTTCATGCCCTTTGGCCTACGTAATTCCCCCTCCACTTTCCAAAGTCTTGTGAATCATGTCTTTCGTCATTTTCTATGTCATTTTGTCTTAGTTTTTTTTTATGATATTCTCATCTATAGTAAAACATTCACAACCCATATTTCCCATGTGGATCAAGTTCTCCATATCCTTTCTCAACACCAATGTTTCCTCAAACAATCTAAATGTTCCTTTGGAGGCTCAGAAGTGGAGTATTTGGGTCATATTGTTGGAAAGGATGGTGTCAGAGTGGATCCTAAGAAAATTGAAGTTGTGCAGAATTGGCCTCACCCCAAAAATCTCAAGCGTTTGCGTGGTTTTCTGGGTTTAACATGATATTATCACAAATTTGTTAATAATTATAGAAAAATTGCAGCCCCTCTCACTGCTCTCCTTAAAACAAATGATTTCAATTGGAATCATGCAGCTGATCAATCATTCCATACTTTGAAAGTGGCTATGTGCACAACCCCTGTCCTATCCCTTCCCGACTTCAAAAATACTTTTTTCCAGGAATGTAATGCATCTAGGAAAGGAATTGGTGTAGTTCTCATACAAGAAGGACGGTCGGTGGCCTTCACCAGTACACAAATTTCGGAGCACCATTTGGGCCAATCAATATATGAAAAGGAAATTTTAGCTATTCTACATGATGTGGATATATGACATTTTTATCTCTTGGGCCAACACTTCCAAATTAAAACCAATCATCAAAGCCTTAAGAATTTTTTGGAACAATGCATTTCCTCCCCAGAGAAACAAAAATGGTTCACCAAGCTATTTGGATATGATTATGAGATAATTTACAAGAAGGGAACTGAAAATGTGGTTGTTGGCACTCTTTCCCAGAAGTATGAAGACGAAGGATCCATGTTTTCTCTCTCCATTGTACCAGATTGGCTCCAAGTTTCTCACCAGGAATGGATGAAAGACCCCAAAATTTCTAGCCTTATCCAACAGTTGCAAGACAATTCTCTAGTTTCTCCAAGATACTCTTGGAATAATAACAAGCTTCACAAAAAAGTTCGTATGTATATCAACAAATAGTCGCAACTTAAATATTAGATGATTTCAAATCTTCATGCTTCCCCAATAGCAGGGCATTCAGGGTTCACCAAAACCTATGAACAGGTCAAACACTCTTTTTTCTAGAATGGTATGAAATAGGACATCCACACCTTTGTGGTTGAATGTGATGTCTATCAATGGAATAAGGGTGAAACATTCAAGACAATGGGAACACTCAAATCGATCTCGATTTCGTCGACTATTTGGCAGGTTATTTCTATGGACTTCATTGTTGGCTTACCTAAATCGAGAAATAAATCCTTCATCATGGTTGTATTTAATATTCTCTTCAAATATGCTCATTTTTTTGCTCTTGAACACCCATTCATAGCCTCCATAGTGGTTCAACTTTTCATGGATAATATCTTCAAGCTTCATGGCATGTCTCATTCTATTGTCTCTGACCGAGATCCCACTTTTACCAACAATTTTTGGAAATAATTGTTCTATCTCCAGGGCACCCAATTGCATCTCAACACTTCCTATCATCCATATACTGATGGACAAATTGAGGTTGTCAACAAGTGTTTGGAAACCTATTTGAGGTGTTTTTCATCTGAACAATAGAATAAATGGATTGAGTGGTTACCCCTCATTGAATGGTGGCACAACACATATTACCATACAACTACTAGCATGAATCCTTTTTAAGAAGTATATGGAAAAAATCCACCATTGGTTCTCTCCTACATGCCAGGTGTATTAAAGGTTCAAGAGGTTGACAACAATCTTGTAGTTCATGAGGCCATTCTTCGTACCCTCAAAACAAATTCGGCCATAGCTCATAATCGCATGAAGCAATAAGAAATTAATGGTCATTCTGAATGATAATTTATTGAAGGGGACCAAGTGTTTCTTCTTCTGCAACCCTATAATCATACTTCACTCAAAACAGACCATTGTCAGAAGATTTCTCCCAAATTTTATGGTCCTTATATAATTCTCAAGTGACTGGGGCAGGTGGCTTACTAGTTATCTTTGCCTAGTCATTATAAGCTCCATCATGTTTTTCATGTCTCATGCTTAAATAAGGTGATTGGTACTAAGTTCCAAACTCAAACTAGTCTCCTTGATTTGGATGAAGAAGATTCCATTTGGTTGCAGACACAAGTAGTATTGGACCAACGTGAGCATTGTCTTCGTCAGCGCACCATCAAGGAAGTGTTAGTGAAGTGGAAAGATACAAATCCCGAAGATGCCACTATTATTGGACAAATTGGTAAGTGTGGACACAAAATAATCTCCCTAACTTCAACAGGAATCTAGAACAAAACAAGACAGAATACAAACTTCACCTTAGACTTCATTGTCATATAAACTAGTTTAGAGAGGGACAAATGACATACCTTTTAAATGACACTTGATCCTCGCTAGTGTCATCCTTGTTGCTTCATATTTGGATTTGCAATATGGTGAAACTATTTAAGAATCACAAACCAACAAAGAGAGAGAACAAATATATATATTCCAATGAATTCTATGTATAATATCAAGGAGTTATACAATAAAAGTAAAGACACCTTTATAGGGAAGAAATGTATTGTTGCATTATATTAAAGGAAAGTGGAGAATACAACCCATTCCTTTATGTTGCAAAGTCCCTTTCAATGGCTCTTTCTCCAACACACACATCTTTTCTCCAATTACTTTGATGAAGAAGATCCACAATCTGACTTATAGAGCTAAAGCAAAGCTATCTCCAATATAATCTATAGCAGAACTCTTCATGCATAAGCAAGCCTTAGCCTTTTCCATAAGAGATCCCTCTTTATATAGAGTGAAAGAGGGATGTATGAGGAGATTAGGATGATCCCACTAAATCATATAAGTGAGTAAGATCCAAGCCGATCAGAGGCCACCTCATCTTCTAGAAGATTCCCTTCTAGAACATTCATGAATTTGGTTTTTCCCTTGTTTAAGAATTGTCTCACCCTATGCACAAGAAGCTTGCGATGACGACACAATCCATATTTGGTGCAGCATGCGAAGATCAAGCATCATCGCACACCAATCATAGAGTAGGGTGCGACGATATCCTTTGACATGGTTTTTAAAGAAGAAAAAGTAAACCACTTTTCTCATGGAGAAAGTCTCTTTTAGTGTTTTCAGAGAACATGGAAGTGAGTTATGCACATGTCTTCATTTGATCACTGGGGTGACCAAAATAATTTGTAAAAGAATTCCCCCCAAAGTGTGAAGTTGGAACCTATGACAGATGAAATACTTTGTAGAATGTGTGTGTCAAAAACAAGGAGGCATCGGACGAGAACCTACAAACAATCAAGCATCTGCATAATAATATACCATCTTAGGAGTAGGCATTCCCATACTCAGAATACAAGTGACTCTAATCATTAGTTTCAATTGATTCATGGCCACAAAAACATACACTGTAGATCCATGCCATCATGATTAAGCATAGCCATGAGAAATACATTGTGGATCTATGTGTAAAAAATTCAAATTCGGATATAGCCATGAGACATACACAGTGGATCTATGTGTCAGTATAAATTTATGAATACTCCATCGCAACCTGGATCGATAAGGTGATATCCAAGGTCTTCATTTCCATTGTACCTAAGTATGAATATAGCCATGTGATTACATGTGTCAAAGTCGAACATGGTAGAAACCACTTGATTACCGGTCATTAATGAAAATCATTAACAAGTGCGAGGGAAATAACCATTGATGTCAATGACTCCCAAGGTACTCTAGTACAATCCAACGAATGTGAATGAATGAGTTGAAGTTGAACACTCAATGGAATATTCCAATCAGGGGCTAATGATGTGAACCCACTCTTGAAAATGAGAAAACCTGCCATTGAGGCATGCAGGATCCAAGGTATTAATGTGATTTCTAAATCTTGTTCTAGGATAATGAGTTGAAGTTGAGAGGAAAAGACTCATCATAGGAGGGACTTAATGTATCCCCCCATCAATGACATGAAATATGTAACATATTTTAATTAGATTAGAGTATGAAGTGATTCAGAACTGAATCAGGGAAGGCCGACATGGTAGAAAATTTAGAACTGTAGATGGCCAACTCGATAGAAGGCTTGTTTAGGTTGGACTTATCTTGAACATATGAACGACACGAAAGTTGTCTTGGAAACATTGACTCAAGGAGGACCCAACATATGAGTTTTTGGATGTTCAAACGAGAGACAAATGGATTTCCCAACCTGGATACAGTGATGAAAGGGGGGTGTCATGTTCAAGAGAGAATTACTTCCACTAACACAAATACACATGCGGATTTCTTTCCCAATTTTCCCCCACCATTTATGGCGAGTACCTCTTTATTTTTACAGAATATTGAGGAGGATAACATATGCTTGTAATGTAAGCTCATTCTTCGGATGAGTCCCTCGAAATATGTTTAACGAACCCTAAGAAGGAGTGGTTCGGTCCCATATGGGCCTTTCAATGTTTGTTTTACAATTCCAAAGAAAGAAAACTCAGGGGTTTTTCATGTTTAGAGAGTCTAAAAAACACTTAAATAAAACTCCATAATATATTTTTTTGTTAGTTAGTCTAACGAGACAAAAAAAGAGATAATCTACCGCTCATCAGACATTTTCTTCAAATACTTTTATGAGCATGAAAAGAACAAGGTCGCTCGGCTATCTTTTCGTGTTTAGGGAGCTTGAAAAGAGCTTAAAGGATACTTTGTAGAGTTCATTTTTTGTATTACCAATGAGAATTTGAAAAAGTGATAAAAGGTTACTCAATTGCATTCTCATGGTTTCACAAGCATGAGAAAGAATTAAGATTGTGCTAGGAATTTTTCCTAAAATACCCTAAAAGTATATGTACATAAAAAAAAACACAAAAACGATAAAAAATGGTGGATCCACGTCAAACATCCCATCCTTAGATCTTTCAATCTGTAATGGAAACACTTTGAAAAGTTGTTTAGACTTAGGGCATAGGTAAAATATTCAAAAAATTATTTAATTTTGCAACAAAATATGGTAGAAAGTATTAAAAATAAGTCAAAATAACCCATTTAACATTTCATTTTGCAATTTCCCCCAAATAGTGCCCAAAACCCTCATTTTCTTCCAAATTTCAAGCATCGATTCCAGAGATCCTGGTGAACCATTTCACAAACCTCTTTTGTCAAAAAGGTAATCTCTTGCCCCTTTCTCTTTTCATGGTTTAAAATTTCATTTTTAATGGTTTAAATTTGAGTTAAGGGCGATTTTTTGGAGGTCATTGCGCTTTGATATCGTCGCAGGCTCACGCTATCGCGAACTGTGATGATCCCAAATCATCATAGGGGATACATATCCAGGGTGAGACGACATCGCTCTGCATAAAATCAAGGCCCTATGATGACCGCAACTCAATTTTTGAAAAGAAAAAATGAGTTAGGAAAACTTCCAAGATTTTATTTTTTATGAATCTAATCATCTTTTGTTGTTGCTTGGTAGGTTTTCCTCAGTGAAAATGCTCGAGTGGAGAGAACGTGAGCACGAGGAAGAATACTACTTTGTCGATAATGATCCGAGCATTGTCATGGCACTCCAGGAGTGTGGTTTACTCAAATTCTTCAAAATTCAGAGCATGAGATCCCAACTGAGATTTATGGAGTATCTAGTTCATATGTGGGATGTAAATGAACAAGCCTTTCACAAGTGTGTGCATGCACTCACCTTGGAGATAGATGACATTTAATTTCTGATGGGTTTATCTCATAGAGGCTCTCGGGTATCACTCTCGGAGAAGCAGAGGTGGAGGAGAACCCATGGACTACTATGTTGCACACCACTACATGCCAGGTATGGAAAATCATAGTGGCAAGGTTTCCATTATGGATGTTCGGAATTTACCATTGCAAACCATCCTCTATAATATCATATGAATGGAAGGGAGTTTGTCTCCCCACATGGCTTTGCAAAGATACTTTCAATATGCCATAAAGTGCATGGAGCCTTGGGTCTTCAATTGGTGTGAGGGTCTCTTGAAGAACATGAAGAAGCAACTGACAAAGTGTTAGAATGGTCGGATGAAACAGTTTGGTTATAGATCCATTTTAGTATCCTTCTTTCTGGAGAGGGTCCTTGTATTACGTCTACAGGTGGTGTGGAGCATAACCACTCCACAAGATCAATGGATGAAAATATGGGTGGATTTAATGGCTCATCACGATGGCATGCCTATCGTCAAATATGACGAAGATTTCTTCCAGTGGCTGAGAGATTAGCTAATCATGGTGGAGGACTATTCTTATGTCAGGATGGACTTCCATGGGGATCCTAAATTATCTCTACCTGAGGGATATCAGTGGGGAGAAATAGGTAAGAAGGAAATTTTCATTATATGATGTTTTTTATATTTAATTATATAAAATGTTTTTATCATTTACCCAAGACTAATCAAGTGCTCTCAATAATGCATATGTGGCACCATATCATCCTCTAGGATCATCTCCCATTCATAGGAAAGGAGATATATGAGTTGTGGAGGGTCGAGGAGTGGCTTCCGAGGATCTCAAGGAGATCAAGAAGAATCTATAGGGATTGACCATGAACATCCCTGATATCACGGTGGACGAACTACCTCGGTGCTACCAACGCCATATAGTTGGCATATCAGAATCTATTGGTCGATTTCTCCGTAGAGTGGCACAGGAAGTTGTTTGTTACAATGATAAAAATCCTTGATACTTTTGTATATGAAGTTATGAGCTTCATTATGTTGATATTTTGGTCTTTGGACAAACACTTTTTGTAAATTTTTACGTATTAATATAAAGTTCCTACCAGATTACTTGTCTTTTCTTTAAAATGTATGTTTGTATTTATAAATGTCTCAAATGTATGTCTAACACATAATTATCCAATGCATATGTCAATGTGTTTAGACATCTAGGAATATGTCGATACTCGATATAATCAAAATGTATTTCCAAGAGGCAAATTCTTAAATATACCTATAACAATGTAGGACTTCGGATGTAATAAATGTTACTCAACTGCAGCACTACTAACTATGAATCAAGTTGTACAATAGGATGACATATACCAAATGAAATGGCGTCAGTTAATAATTCGATAACTACACTGCATTCCACAATATTATTAGTTGCACGACCAAGAAAACACCGTGTAGACTGATCAACTCATTTGTAGGTGCATAGATTGTCCACGTAGCATATGCTAGGTTTTGAGTACTGCGACTAGCACCATCAGAAAATCTGATATAGGGTAGTGAAGACACCAACATCTATAAACCAAGCAAAATGCAAGGTAAGCAGTTGAAAGGTGGAACAAAAAATAAAAAAATCACACTAGAGTATGATACTCTAAAAATACAAAGCACTCATGCAAAAATAGTTTCATCATAGTACTTCTTTAAGTAAATCCCATTTATGGGTTCACTCAAAGGAATTCCATTATAATCTACCAGCTCATAATCCCCTTTTTCCAACACTCATTTAATGATATAAGGGCCATGCCATATGGGCTCAAATTTACTGGCCCCTAATAAGTCACGATCTTGTTCGTAAAGAAGAACCAAATCAACCTCAGAAAAAACACGTGGTTTGACATGCTTGTCATATTGAGATTTGACATGCTTCTTATGAGTTTCAATGACTAAGGAAGCATCATGGCGAGTCTTGTCTAATTGCATCAAATACAACAAAAGTTCCTCTTCAACTGAGGTGTTAGGAAGAAGTTTGACAACTAGTTTCAAAGATAGGATTTCACATTCAATGGACATAATAGATTCGATACCATATACTAACTGGAAATGAGTGAACCTTGTGGTTGATTTAACAGATGTCTGATAGCCCCATAATTCTGAAAAGAGAATTGTGTGCCAGCTTGACTTGTGAATTCCTACCATCTGTTGAAGCATAGTAGTGATAAATTTGTTAATCACTTCAACTTGGCCATTGGCTTGTAGATAGTAAGGTGTTGAGTTTTCATGTCAAAGACCCAACTTATTAGTAAGTTTAGACATCATGAAATTAGAAAAATGAATACCATGGTCAGTGATGATGGCTTGAGGGACACCAAATCTAGTTCATGTACCCCTATATGATTGAATATGAACAACATTGTAGTTTTCCCAGTATTACCAAATGCAGGCATCGCCTTGACCCATTTAGTGAAATAATACATGACTACGATAATGTATCCATGCCCCTCGACTGAGGGTTACATGTCATGAAGTCAATGCCCCATTTAGTGAATGGACCAACAGAAACTATAGGGTAAAGAGGAGAAGGATGAGATAGGATCTTATTTTTATATGTTTGAAAAGCTCGTAAGATGTTTTGGGTTCTGGCATACCTAGACATATGACCGCCACATGCTCTAGAATGACAGACATTCAAAGATTTATCAGCTTCATCATAGTTTAGACATCGTCAAAATATGGAATCAATACCATGGCAATAAAGGGTATCACCAAGGAGAATGTATTGATGGGCTTGATATTGAATATGATGACGATCCACACTAGAAAGATCAGGCCAGAAAGTTTGGGTTTGGAGATAAATGTTAATGTCTCCATACCATATGTCGTGAGAACTGACCAGAAAGAGAGACTCGTCAGGAAAGGAATCATTTGCGACAGTTTTTGTCTCAATAGAGGGAAGGTCACATATCAACTCAGCGAAAACAAAATATTTCTTTGATTTGGCTCACTCAAACTCCAAATCAAACTCCTGGAGAATCATTATCCATTTGGATTATTTTCCCCCCATAAATTTTTTAGTAAGGATGTGTTGCATAGGGTTGCAATCGGAAATGAATCTGGTTCTATGCAATAAGATATAATGATGAAAATCCTAAACAGCTTGAACAACTTCCAAGGCTAGTTTATCCACATGTAAATATTTGGTTTCAGTGGTCGTGAGACTCCGAATCGAATAGTATATAACATGTTCATCATGTAAATTATCCTCTTGGAATATAACCATAGCGATGGTAGATTCTGAAGTAGCTAAGTATAAGAAATAATATCGACTATAATCAGGTGGAGATAAAATTGGTGTATGGGTTAATGCAAGTTTCAAAGCTTCAAAGGATTTGTTGGCAGTGTTGTCCCATAAACAATTGTGACTTTTTTTAAGAAGTTGAGTAAAACCTTTCGATAATTCATCATAATTGGGGTTGAATCGCCGTAAAAAGTTTGCCTTCCCTTGCAAAATTTGGAGTTGGCATAATGTAGAAGGAGGAGGCAGATTAAGAATAGCTTCAGCCTTCAGAGGGTCCACCCTAATCCCATGTGTACAAACGATAAAACCAAGAATTCATTCGGACTCCACACAAAAAATGCATTTATGTGGATTCAATCGTATGCGATAATAGAGACAACATAGGAAAATAGCCTGTAAATGTTCCAGGTGATCTTGACAACACATTGAATGCATCGGTAAATCATCTAGGTAAGGTTGTATAATGTTCTTAATATCATGAAAAGCATAATAAATAGCACGTTGAAAAGTCACACCAACATTCTTGATACCAAAAGGTAGTTTCCGATATGCGAAGGTTTCCCAACGACAAATAAAAGAAGTCTTATGTTGATCCGCAGGTAAAATATTGATTTTATTATAGACAGAGAAACCATCCATCAAAGAGAAGATTTCACTCCCGACATAGTCATCAACGATCTGGTCAACGAAAGGGGTTGGATAATTATCTTTAGGAAAAGCCTTGTTTATATCCCTATAATATACATAAACACAGATTGTGCCTTGTTTCTTCATAACCAGAACAAGATTAGACACCCAATCAGTCAAAGCCACAGGATAGACAAAACTGACTTTAAGAAGTTTTTCAACTTCGAGTTTAATAGCAGCAACTTTACGTGGATTTATTGGGCGAAGCCTCTGTCGAACGGGTTTAGCATCCGGGTAAGTCTTAATCTCATGTACAACAATATATGGATCAATTCTAGGAATCTCTTCGTAACTTCAGGAAAACAAATCACAAAATTCTTGGAAAATAGCTTTGTAAATTTGGATCTCATCAGCAAAACATGAGGCACTGATATGAACATTTTCCATGATTCCAGGTTTAATAAAAATATATAAAGGGATGGTGGGTGAAATTTTACCTAATTTCCCTTTATACAAAACATCGTGTATTGGTTCAGGAACATGGGAAATACTAAAAACATCAGACGGATTCAAAATTCGTTGATAACTCTCTATGGTCTCGGGTTCCAGGAAGAGAATAGAATGATGATTCCATTGTCCCATGGGGTATCTTCCATATACATGACGGTCATGATAATCTCATCGATATGAAATACCATGTGAAATGGATCTAGAGATGTTTCTAAGAGAGAATGAGGAAAAAGAGTTGTCGATTGAATATCTTGATAAGCTAATTATACTAGACTTAAAGGCATTCGGTCATTGTAACGAAGATAATCATCAAAGATAGGTACTATCCAAGGGTCATAAGACTCAAGTATTTCACCAACAGTGGTTGATATCATGTTAATCGAAGCGAAAAAAGGATTAGGAATATCGGGTGGTGGAATGGGGAATGTACCCATTACCGATGAATCCTTTAGAAGACTCACACTGACATTCTCATATACGGGAGGTGTTTTTGCAATGAAAGGTATGTTACTAGTACATGAATCAGAGTTAAATAAGGCCAGTTGATCAACAACAACAAATTTTCCTTGGTGAGGGAAACGTTTTAGACAGAAAAGTGTAGAAACAACATGCATGGAATCAATCCAACTACGTCCAAGCAGAAGGTTGAAATCGAGAGGTGCATCAAAGACCTCATCCTCAACAATAATTGGTTTTCCTTCTAACGTAATAGACAATGAAGGAATAACACCATAAGGTTTAAACCCTTTACCATTAAAATATTTTAGAGTATTGTGTGACTCAGTAAGGGAAGGAGGGCTAATGGCTTTCCAACAAGTGACGGACATGACGCAAGTCGAGGCTCCTTCATCAATAATGGTTCGATAAATATTCTTATTTTTCACAATAACATGTATTTGAAATGCTAATTGAGGAGGAAGCCTTGGAATATGATCTTCCAAGTCAAATATTATCAAGTTCATATTAGTAGGATCAATTCCAACAATAGCCTTTAACAATGCCTTACGTTGCATAGGACAACTTTGAAGGACTTCGAGAGCTGACATCGTAGAAGGTGACTATGTAAGATCTTCTACAATACTGTAGTTTTGAGTGGCACGTGCGTGATGGTTAAATGATGACTTATGAAAAAATACCTTAGGAAGAGGACGAAGAACTATATCTAGACTCAGTCATTTGAGATGAAGAGGACCATTGGGAGGTGAAGTCGATGGAGGAGTTTGAACCAATGGAGGTGGTGAATCATCAACTTTATCTTTTGAAGGAGAATAATATTTGGCTTGAGTAGAGACTGCAACTTTGTTCTTCTTGGATTCACCAATACACATAAGTACATAAGATGTAGTAGAGGGAGAAGGTTGGTCATGGATGACCAATTGGGCCTGTTGCTGACAAGGAAAAGGTTGTGACAAAACAGAGAGTGTAGTATGTGTCTGGGTCCCTTGCAGGAACTTAGTAACATGTTAGCAACATTACTTGTCTTCGGCATTGGGATATCCAGGTCTACAGGTTGCACGAGGAGCGCCCAAGCGCAACGCATAGAAGAAGTCTTATTCGTACTTAAAATCAAGCGAGCAGGCAAAGCTATAGTGTCAACGCTCCTGATCTATCCACATGAGTAGATCAATGGTTGGTGGGAAATCGCAGATAGTAAAGTTGTGCCGAGGTTAACACAATGGATTGTTCCCATATTGTATGCAGGGAAGAATAGAAGTCGTCCATCTAAAGGACGTGTGGCATGAGATCTAGTCACGTCGACTTTTAGGCAGTCGCAAGTTCGAAAGGTGAAAGTTCCATATCACTCTGTATCGTGAAGCCACGAACCCCGAAGTGTCGATAGCACCCAAAGTTGGGCCCACAATATCAAGGGGCAGTCTCAGCCGTCCATTTGAAGTGGAAACCTGGTGTGAGATTAGGCTCCCCGCCTTTTCTCCCATCACGGTTTCGAAGGGCAAAGAGCAGATCCCTCATATCCCGATACGCGAAGTAGCGAGAGCATCCAGGACCTGGGGCCCACAGCAGCGTCGAGTGAGTGTAGGACCGTCAGATTTGAAGGACGCGTGGAGAACAATTGAGCCATCTCGGAGTTTCGTCCATCACGACTATGATGATCAAGGATCAACTCCTTCCTATCCGCGAACGTCGAAATCCCCTATGGGAATAAAAGCAGGGTCATGGTCCGTGGTCACTTGGGAAATAAAAGAGCTAAGAAAAAGGGGTCGAAAGCGTCGAGTCCAGTCACCGAAAGGATCCTCATGATTTCCTGGTGCCATTGGATACGATTTCCCTCCTGGTTTCCACTTGGAGTAAATGAAGGCAAGAACGGGTGGTTGAAACCTCCTTTCACCCATTAAGTGTGGGGAATGGAGAGTCTGGCAAGAGGTCTACTCGAAGAGGTCTTGCATATCGACTTTTTAAAATAAACCATGATGAAGTCCTCAGTTAGACAGAGAAGTTTTCACACACTATCCCAACACTTAATGGCTCGGCTACCCTCCCCTTACAGGAGTCATGCGTAGTTAAGGTGGCGTCTGACAGGGATTATCTGTCTGAATTCGGCTGAAGGGACACCACGCCCTGGATGGATGAATAGGCCTCTATTAGGTGAATTGTCCTGAGTATATAGACTCAGTCTTTGTATTTTGTAAAGAATCGATGGTTGAGCAAGGCTCCCGATCGTAAAGTTTTGATGAAGCGTTGGTCGCTCTGGTTTATGTATATGGCATTTGAGATTTCTTACTTTATGGATGTCAGCTTCTTCCCACCTCTTTGTTTACCATGTTATAACAACTCGAAATTGGAGGATCCAGTCGAGTTGTAGCTATTATAGGATGATGTAGGTTGGATCACTGTAACAGTTACCTTGTTTCTAACTGATTCTTGTGACTTTATTATTGCTGAATGACTTGGAATTGAAGGATTCAATCAGGTCACCCCTCAACTTATTGAATCTTTGGACCAAGAGGATTTTGGTTTCTAAGTTTTTCATCCTCAAGCTTTCGAAGGCCTGTTGCCCGAGGCATTCTTGCTCACCCTTCTCTCAAGTCTTCCATCTACCACCCTTTAATCCATTTACTGATGGAAGTTGGATCAAGATCTCCCTTGTTTTATACATAACAGGTCCAGTTTCCTTAGTTAAAGCTATATCATTTTGAGCCTTTTATCCATTTGATCACCCCATTTATTAAACCGTGACATAAAACCTGATGGGCATTAGGCTCTTCTCCTGCAAGCAATCTAGGGGTAACTTCTGACGCTAACATTTCTAGCGCCATTGTCGGGGAAAAGTTTCACCCAGATTGAACGAAATTGAACCTCTGATTCCGAAGGTGCATCGAGTATCAGAGCCTTGGAAGATTGCTACTGTGCACCTAGAGACTCCATTGTGACGAATCCACTGGGGAGAACCTACTCTATTAATTGTGGCTTTCAGAGGCAGACACACGCGGCCTCATCCACAGTTGCCTCTAGCTACATATGAAACTGATCCAGAGGTGGTTCTCAGAAAAGGAAAGAACTCTGAAGAAGAAGCTTCCATTGCCGAACCAGGTAATCCTCCATCTCCTTCTATAGGAACTCCATTTTCTCTCCCTCGGTTTCTCAATAGGCCTCCTTCAGAGGTTTCCCGTTTCCTGAACTTTGGGAGTGTTCCTGCTGATTTTTTCCCTCCTGGTCTGGGATTGGAGGGAGAAACCCTTGTCACTCCCCTCTCCCCCAAAGTTGTACCCTGGCATAGACCCGGGACTGCAGAAGATTTCCCCACGCCTAGTTTTACCACTCCTGTGCAAAGAGGAGCACCTGTTGACTTGAGCTCGCTAGCCTTCTCCTTAAATCCCCTCTTGTTTCTCACCCCACTTTGGGACTTATTCCCAGTAGCCCCTTCCTGAACTCCTTCTCCTCTGAGTTATCCTCCACCTAATATTCCTATGGCTAGTGCTAATACCCCTCTGAATAGAATGGACACCATAGTCACTGCTAGATATGCTCCCTTAGTTCTACCCCATCCTATGAATCCTCTCCCTGCTGGAGATTACTTGAAATACATGCCCAAGTTCACCGGAGAAGGGGATGTAACTACGGAAGAGCACCTGGCTGCTTTCTACAGTTACGCAAACAACCTCAACATTGAAAATGAAGATGTCTGGATGAGAGTCTTCGTCCAAATCCTCGATGGCGAGGTGAGGAAATGGTTCAGAGGATTGGCCCTTGGATCGATTGTTGGGATCGAAGCCCTGGATAGTTCTTTCCTGAGGCAGTGGGGAGATAGGAAGGATTTCTTGTACTACATGACAGAGTTCAGGTCTTTGAAGAAAATGGAAGGAGAGTCTATCTCTGACTTCTCCAAAAGATTTAATAAGATGTATAATAAAGTTCCTGCTGAAATAAAACCCTCAGAAGCCTCGGCCAAAATTTCTTATGCTAGTGCGTTCGACCTCGATTTTTGTCTTTTGTTGAGAGAAATGAGAGCCACCTCCTTATCTCAAATGAAAGATGTGGCCATAGAAGTGGAATCCAATGTGTTAGTAGGTGACAGGCTGAGGAACAAGGCCGACGCAGACAGAAGAAAGGGAAGATCAGAAACCTCAACGTCTGGATCATCGGTGCCCCACCCTCAAGTGGATGAACTGACCAAGATGGTGAAGTCTCTATCTGCAGAGATGGAGAGAATAAAGTTCGAGGGGAGGCAAGCATACAAAGGCCCTTAGAATTATGAAAACAAAGGAGGTTTCAGGAGGCCGAATAATTTTACTCCCCCGAATGTGCAAAGAGAGAGGGGAAGAGACAGAGAAGACAAGAAAATTCAGGCCCCTTTCCAAAACAATTTTGTGGCCGAGAGGGAAGAAGGGGAAACAGATGAGCTTCATCCTGAAATCCATTGCTTCGGAGACACTCCTCCTTTTCCTCATCTCACTCAATCAGCATACAAGGAGTCTCTCATGGACAGTCAACTAAATGAACTGAGCAAAGGAGACAAGGCTACTGACAACCAAGGCAGATATGATCTAAGGTCGAAGAAAAAGACAATAACACCTGATGCTCTTGAGCGGTCCACTAGAATAGAGAAGCCCGCTAATGAAGCAGCAGATGGTCATAGAGGTAAGAAGCACCAACCCCTCTCTCCCATAGTCCAGAGTCATGTTCTCAAAATAAGAGAAATTTTGAAGCTTACATCTTCTTTTAATTTCAAGCATGAAATTCAAAATATTAGAATTCCTGTACCCCTGATCGAGTTGATTAAACATGAAGGGTTCAATAAACACTTCTCTAAGATTTTATGATCCGAGTTCTCATGCCTTCCCACGGACTCCATTAATTTGCAATATGAAAAGCCTATAGTTCTTTTATGTCCTATGGTAGAATACAGGAATGACTCATCCCCTCCCTTCTACACTTCCTTGAACATACACAACAAGGTACTGCACAACTGCTTAATGGATTCGGGGGCTTCCCATAACCTCATGCCCAAAACTTTCATGGAAGATTTAGGGATAGGAGTCACCCGATCCTATCATGACCTCTATTATTTTGACTCTAGGAGAGTTCATTGTCTTGGAGTTATCAAAGACCTGTTCGTGACCTTGTTTCAGCTGCCCATGAAAAGTGTGGTCATGGAAATTGTAGTGGCCGATGTTCCCCCCAAGTTTGGTATATTGTTACCAAGATCTTGGATAAAAAGACTGGGGGGGACTTTGCAAATGGACCTCATATATGATACTATCCCAGTGTTTGGAGGGGATCATAGAAGGCTATACAGAGAATCCCAACTGGCGTATATAATCAGTAATGAGACCAACCCTACCAACCATCCCATTTTTTCCTTAGAAACTGATTTAGGTTCCAGTGTGCTACAACTCACCAATGCTCTTTAACCTCCTCTTAAACTCAGAAAGAATCCCACCATTTCCCCTAAATTTCCTCCATCCATCACCCCCGTCTGGAAAATGTTCTTTGATGGAGCCTCTTCCAGGGAAGGTGTTGGAGCTGGAGTGGTTTTTGTGTCACCTCCTCAGGAAACCATATCTCTATCATACAAGCTAGAATTTGAAGCTACCAACAATGTGGCAGAGTATGAAGCTCTTTTCCAGGGGTTAAGAGCCGCAACGGAAATAAAAATTCAGGAGGTAGCAGTGTTCGGTGATGCATAGTTGGTGGTCCAACAGATCAGAAGCGCTTACCAAGAAAAGCATCCTCGACTCAGGAGTTACAGAATTGACAATTTCTTCTCAGCATTTAACATTTCTTTCATCCCAAGAGAGGAGAACACAATGGCATATTCCTTGGCTACATCAACAAGTAATTTCAAAGTACCCTTGCCGCCCAAATTCAGATATGATGTGGAAGTAAAATACATGCCCTCCATACCTGACAACATCAAACATTGGAAGGTTTTCGAGGATGATCTCGAGGTCAAGAAATTCCTGGAGAATGTCGAAGAATTTTCATATATGCACATCGACCAAGACTCTATCTCTGAAGAAGAGCTTGATGGTGGCAATTTTTTGAATAAGATTGCAAAGCGTAAGATTGTTCAGTTGCCCAGCAATCATATTCCAAGAGGACTGGTTCCTCTGGAAAGGCTTTTTGATAGAAACGATGTGTCATTAAAAGGGGAGACCACAGAGGATGACACTGGTACTGTTCAGTGCAACATTGGGTCCGAGAGCGAGCCCAATTTTGTCAAATTGTCAAGAATCTTGACAGAGGAGCAAAGGTCCGAATACACTGGACTTTTGAGGGAGTTTACTAACATGTTTTCCTAGACCTATGAAGACCTCAAAACATATGACACTTCTATCGTCGAGCATAAAATCCCATTAAAAGAGGAGGAAAAACCATTTAGGCAGAAGCTGAGACAGATCAATCCTATGTTGTTGCCTATCATGGAGAGGGAAGTGAATAAGTTGCTTCAAGCTTAGATCATTGTACCGCTGAGGTATTTAAAGTGGGTGTCCAACTTGGTGCCAGTAAAGAAAAAGAGTGGAGAGATCCATCTCTGTGTAGACTTCAGAAACCTGAACAGGAGCTCACAAAAGGATAACTACCCCTTACCAAAGATGGAACATATACTGCAGAGGGTAATAGGAGCTTCCAGGATGTCCATGATTGATGGTTTCTCTGGCTACAATCAGGTCTCTGTCCTGCCTAAGGACAGGGAAAATACGACATTTACCACTCCATGGGGCACACTCATGTACGCCAAGATGCTGTTTGGATTAATGAATGCAGGGGAAACGTTTCAGCATGCCATGGACATAGCTTTCGTCGGCGAAAAGGATAAATTTGTGGTCATCTATATGGATGACATCACAGTGTTTTCGAATTTCGATAAAGAACACTGTCATCATCTTAGGAAGGTTTTCCTGAAATGTAGGAGTTTTGGCATTTCATTAAACCCCAAGAAATCTTTGTTTGCCATGCAGGAGGGAAAATTACTAGGCCACATAGTATCAGCGGAAGGAGTCAGGATTGAACCTAGCAGAGTTGAAGCAATACAGGCCTTATCAATCCCGAGGTCCAAGAAGTAGGTCCAATCCTTCCATAGTAAGATCAATTTTCTGAGGAGGTTTGTGCCTAACTTTGCTAAGGAAGTAAAACTTATAACAACCATGCTAAGGAAAGGAAATGAAGTGAGGTGGACTTCTGAATCACGACATTCCTTTGAGAAAATAAAGAAGGCCCTGACTGAATCCCCCGTGCTTATTAGTCCCGACTACTCAAAGGATTTCCTTATTTTCTCCTTTTCCTCTCCTTACACGGTGGTTGTTGTTTTATTATAGACAAACAAGGTCAGACTTGAGCAGCCTATCGCCTATTTCAGCCGAGCATTGAGGGATGCCGAAGTTGGGTATAACACTATGGAGAAGCAGGCCTATGCCCTGGTAAAGGCTCTCAAGGAATTCAAAATCTATGTCCTGCAGTCAAAAATCATCGCTTATGTCCCCTCAGCTATTGTTAAAGACATTCTGATCTAGCCTGACATAGACGGGAGAAGGAGTAAGTGGATTGCCAGGATTCTAGAGTTTGACCTGGAAATAAAGCCTACCAAATTGATCAAAGGTCAGGGCTTAGCCAAGCTGTTGGCTGAAGCCAATTTCCAGGCTTTGGGGATAAGTTTCATCAACGAATGCTTAGGAATCTAGTAGGGTCAGCTGTCTAAAAGAGACCCTCAAAGGGAGCATCCATTGGCCCGATGTCCTTGGTATAAGGATGTCATATACTTCCTGCATGAGTTGCGGACTCCAGATGGCCTACCAAGAAACAAAGCAAGAGCTATGAAGCTCAAGGCAGTCGAATATTGCCTTATTGATCAAATCTTATACTAGAAAGACCCCCTGGGAGTACTGTTAAAATGCATGGATCCACAGGAGGCCGACAGGATCATGTTTGAATTTCACAGTGGCCTATGTGGAGGACACCACTTCTGGAAGGCCATAGCCCACAAAATCCTCAGGGCTGGATACTACTGGCCCACCGTATTCACTGACGTCTGCAGAAGGGTCCAGGCTTGTATCAAATGTCAAAGATTTTCAGGAAAGCAGCAGCTTAAGTCTCTTCCTTTACAACTTGTAGTTGTTTCGGGACCCTTCCAACAACGGGGACTAGATTTTATTGGAGAAATCCACCCTGGTTCTAGTGGGTAGCACAGATGGATTCTGACTGCCACAGACTTCTTTACCAAATGGATTGAAGCTATCCCCACCAGGAGTTCTTCCCACAAGGTAATTATTGGATTCCTGGAAGACCTCATCACAAGATTCGGATGCCCACGAAAGATCGTTACAGATAATGCAACCTCATTCAAGGATGAACCGTTGGTTAGTTTCTGTGAGCAATTCAGAATCAAGCTGATTCACTCCACTCCATACTATCCTCAGGGAAATTGTTTAGCAGAATCCTCCAATAAAATTCTCATAAGGATCATCAAAATATTATTGGAGGACAACAAAAAGGCTTGGAATTCAAAGCTAAATTTCGCTCTATGGGCTGATCGGGTGACTACAAAGAGATCTATAGGCATCTCCCCTTTCCAGTTAGTTTACGGAGTAGAAGTTGTCCTCCCTTCTCAGCTGGCTATTCCCGTAGCGAAATTTTTCCAAGATCATCAGGAGGAGCCTGATGACATGATCAGAAGGATTCATTAGCTAGTGGAGGTCCAGCAAGCCAGGGAGTAGGCAATAGATAGAATTCAAGATCATCAGCAAAGGATCAAGAAGGTTTTTGATAAGAAGGCCAAGAAGGAGTGGTTTCAGATAGGAGACTTGGTGCTGAAATGGGATGCTCCTAAGCAAGATAAGGGCAAGAACGACAAATTTGAATCCCTGTGGATTGGACCTTTCAAAATCTCTGAGGTTTTCTCGAATAACACATATCGGCTGCAGGATTTGGAGGGTGAAGAAGTTTTCAACAACCCAGTAAATGGGCATTTTCTGAAGAAATGTTTTGTCTGAGCCTTCGATGGCTCCTTGGTTTGTAAATATTTTCCTTTTGGTTCCTTGTTTATTTTATTTTATTTTTCGGGTTATTAAATGACTCCATAGCTCAACAGCAAGGCACTGGAACTGCAAATGAGTCCTTAGATCATCACAGGGATGACTCTATCCCCCATGGAGCCTAATGTTAGAAACATTACTTGTCTTCAGCATCGGGATATCCAGGTCTACAAGTTGCACGAGGAGTGCCCAAGCACAGCGCATAGAAGAAGTCTTGTTCAGACTTAAAATCAAGTGAGCGGGCAAAGTTATAGTGTCAACGGTCCTGATCTATCCACATGAGTAGATCAATGGTTGGAGGGAAATCATAGATAGCGAAGTTGCACCGAGGTTAACGCAATGGATCGTGCCCATATTGTATGTAGGGAAGAATAGCAGTCGTCCGTCCAAAGGACGCGTGGCGCGAGATCTAGTCGCGTCGGATTTTCGGCAGTCGCAAGTTCGAAGGGTGAAAGTTCCATATCACTCTGTATCGTGAAGCCCCGAACCCCAAAGTGTCGATAGTGCCCAAAGTCAGGCCCACAGTATCAAGGGGTAGTCTCAAATGTCCATTTGAAGCGGACGCCTGGCGCGCGATTAGGCTCCCCTCCTTTTCGCCCATCGTGGTTTTGAAGCACAAAGAGCAGCTCCCTCATATCCCAATACGCGAAGTAGCGAGAGCATCCAGGACCTGGGGCCCACAGCAACGTCGGGTGAGTTTAGGACCGTCAGATTTGAAGGACGTGTGGCGCACAATTGAGCCATCTCAGAATTTCTCCCATCACAACTATGATGAGCAAGGATCAACTCCTTCCTATCTGCGAACACCAAAAGCCTCTATGGGAATAAAAGCGGGGTCACAGTCCGTGGTCACTTGGGAAATAAAAGAGCTAAGCAAAAGGGGATGAAAGCGTCGAGTCCAGTCACCGAAAGGATCCTCGCGATTTCCAGGTGCCATCGGATACGATTTCGCTCCTGGTTTCCACTTGGAGTAAATGAAGGTAAGAACGGGTGGTTGAAACCTCCTTTCACCCATTAAGTGTGGGGAATGGAGAGTTTGGCAAGAGGTCTACTCGAAGAGGTATTTCGTATCGAATTTTTCAAAGAAACCATGCTAAAGTCCTCAGCTAGACAGAGAAGTCTGCACATGCTAGCCCAACACTTAATGGCTCAGCTACCCTCCCCTTACAGGAGTCATGCGTAGTTAAGGTGGCGTCTGACAGGGATTATCCGTCCAAATTCGGCTGAAGGGACACCACACCCTGGATGGCTGAACAAGACTCTTTTAGGTGAATTTTCCTGAGTATATAGACTCATTCTTTGTATTTTGTAAAGAATCGATGGTTGAGAAAGGCTCTCGATCGTAAAGTTTTGATGAAGCACTGGTCGCTCTAGTTTATGTATATGTCATTTGAGATTTCTTACTTTATGGATGTCAGCTTCTTCCCACCTCTTTGTTTACCGTGTTAGAACATCTCGGAATTGGAGGATCCAGTCGAGTTGTAGCTGTTATAGGATGATGTAGGTTGGATCACTGTAACAATTACCTTGTTTCTAACCGATTCTTGTGACTTTCTTATCGTTGAACGACTTGGAATTGAAGGATTCAGTCAGGTCACCCCTCAGCTTCTTGAAGCTCTGGACCAAGAGGATTTTGGTTTCTGATTTTTTCATCCTCAAGCTTCCGAAGGCCTGTTGCCCAAGGCAGTCTTGCTCTCCCTTCTCTCAAGTCTTCCATCTACCACCCTTTAATCCATTTACTTACGGAAGTTGGATCAAGACCTCCCTTGTTTTCTACATACCAGGCCCAGTTTCCTGAGTTAAAGCTATATCATTTTGAGCCTTTTATCCATTTGATCACCCCATTTATTAAACTGTGACATAAAAACTAATGGGCATTGGGCTCTACTCCTGCAAGCAATCCAGGGGTGACTTCTGATGCTAACATAACCTTAGCACATCGTGGATAATATTTAGTATAATGATCCTCACCATATATAAGACAAGGATAACTAGGTTTTCTCTTTTCTTTGTCATCATTAGGCCGAGTCTTGGGTTTATCAGATTATTGATTATTATTTTTTTCCTCCTTATTCTTACCCTTCCCTTTCTTTTTATTTTGATTTTTACCGGTAGGTGTAGATTGAATTGAATTAACCTCAAAGGTTTTACCAGGAGAAGGAGGTGCAAGAGGAGTATTATGTACATTAGGGGTAGTATATTTGGGATTGGAATGACTAGCTTGTTTAGAATCAGTCTCAGTGTGAAAAGTTCCAATCACACCATCAACAACATGACAAGTGAATGGAAGTGTTGGGGTTGGATTTGTAGATGGGTGAGGAGCATCAGGGATCAAGTCATATAGTGTGCCCATTTGTGAATAAACGAGATCCAAGTATTGAGAACAAATAAATCATCTTCTCTTCAGTGATGACACCACCCATGGAAACATCACATGTTATAGGACCGATGAGTGACTAGGTAAACCACTCAGCCAATAGTTGATCAGGAAGGGGAACTTTGGTTAAGTGTCTTCTCCTCCTCCACTCATGAATATGATCGAAAATGTGAGTATATGAGTATTGTTTAAATGAGCTCAAAATTTTGGTTCATGTCTCATATTGTATTGGTAAATGGTAATGCATTATGAAAGCCATATCTAAGGTGTTGAAATCATTGAAGAATATTTGTGGTAACTTGATATACCATTTGGTTTTCAAACCCATAAGAGTTAATTGGAAAATACGTAATCTAATGGAGTCATCCATCAAGGAGTTGGATGAACACCAAAGATGGAAATCCATGATGTGATTATTTGGGTCTTCCTCTGATCAGTCGTCAAAATTAGGAATGTATGATGGTAACTTGGCAGGCATGATCATCCAATAAGGAGAATTCAAAATAGGATCATTAAAAATCCTAGATAAATCGAGTAAATTCAAAGTAGCAAGAAACGATAGTTGTCTGTTCACTTGAGGAAACTGGTAATTTTGAGGAGGTGGTCTCGTAGGTATACCAGTAGAAACATAAGTAGTCTCTAGATAGTTAGAGAATCCTGTCAAATTCAGTGGTGGATGTTTTTGAGTCAAATAGCCAACATGAGTTGGTTGATTGGGTAAGATTCCTTGGAAAGGAGAATTAGACTGAAAACCTTGACCCCGAGTAGGATTCATAGAACCTGGATATGGTTTCCCGGGATTAGTGGGTACAAAATAATTAACTTGATGATTTTTCCCCCCAGACAGTTTTTGATTACCTTGGAAAGGAAAATTCCAAGGTTGATATTGTAACTCGGAGATGTATTTCCCGTACACTGGGTTATGACCCCCAACTTAGGGTTTCCCCCCAACTTGAGGTTTCCCCCCAACTTGATATTTTCCCCCAACTTGAGGTTTCCCCCCAACTTGAGGTTGGCCTCCAATAGGAATTTGAAAACCAGAAGCAACAGAATTACTTGTGCCTCCAACTTGATTGGATCTACTTGGGCCAAAACAATTAGATCCTCTAGGTGGAGGTGGAGGAGGAATGTTATCCCCCTTGGAGAGAACCTAGGTAGGTGTAGGAACAAAAATACTAGCATCATTATACCCAGGAGGAAAAAAATGATTAGGCCATCCAGATGGACTCTGGGCAGGATTAGCAATAGAAGTATTCAGAGCATTATACCCAGGTGGAAGTGACAGATTTGATCTAAGTGAAAGTGGCATCCCAATAGGATTTTGAGTGATTACCGCACTTTTGACAGAAATAGGCGTAACTTGTAGGACCATGGTAGATCTAGTGAGTTGGAAAGGAAGGATTGTATGAGAACCAACCAACAATTGGTCTGAGACTGTGACAACATTACTAGGTGTGCCAGTAAAATGATCTAAAGGTATTGTATAAGCAGTGGAAGTCACAAGCGTATGTGATGCCATAGGTTTATTAGAGGTCCTCTGGCATAGGTGACTCATTCCTATTTTTTCAAAAATGTCGTGTTTCGAAGAGGTCCTCCAAAGAGAATGGACATGGAAAAAAGAGCTAGGATTAAAAATTCCAGTAGTATGAACCGAAGTTCTAAACAATTCACTTTGGAAGGGTGGATCGTCTACACCAGACTCTGTGTGAGGTCTAGTAGGTCTTCTAGTATAATCTTCAGCAACAATGTCTCCTGATGAATTTATCCATAGAAAAAGTGGATCTTGTACAACACTCAATATCATATTTACAGGAATTATGGACTCCTCCAATGGAGTAGAACTTCCAATCTCAAGGGCTACATTGTTATTGATTTCTCCTTCAGGAGAACCCTCTGGTGAATTAGGAAGCAAAGGAGTGTATTCTTCAGGGTCTTCCAGAGGTAACCCTTGCATCCTACATGAACAACGAGCGTCGATGTTGGCTGCACCAAAGAAATAATGAAAGAAATCTATGGAAAACCAGAGAAACAAACAACACTCACTAATAAAATCTAGACATCAAACACACAAATAAACCTTCCTATTTCGAATTCACTAGTTGGTGATGAAATCCAACATCATGAAATCAAAACAAGAAGGGGCTGAAATAAAGCGGGTGGAAAAGTTACGTTGACGACCTGATTAATGGACTTACACCCTGGTGCAAGCTCCCACACATAATCATGGGTATTGTTAGCACTAGAATTCACCTCCAGATTGCATTGAAGGTAAGCCCAATACCCATCAGGTGATATGTCACTATGAATTGAGTTTAAAGAGATCAAATGGATAAGACTCAAGACAATATCATTTTAACTCATAAAACTGGACTATCACGCACAGGCAATTGAGATCTTGATCAACTTCAGTTAGTAAGTTGTATTAAAGGTGAGTAGAAGGAAGACTTTGGTGTGGAAAGTGTAGAGGTCTGCTATGGACATCAGGTCTTCAAGTAGCCTAAGGAGGAAAAACTTTGAACACAATATCCTTTTAGATTCAAAGTTTCAGGAAACTGAAGAACACCATAACAACATTGTAATCAAACATCCATCACAATACAGCTATAAAAATCTATGTGAATCCTTCAATCATGGACACCTCAGTATCAGAGGAAAATAAGATGAAGAAGAAAGATGACTTATATTAAACAAGAAGTCTCAAATCCTGTACATAACCAAAGAACCAGTGTGCTTCCTCAAAACATTACAATGTGGGATCCTTGCTCAACCATCTGACCTTAACAAAATATCAAAATTACATAATTATACTTAGACTGACTACAAACACTAGAGGAATGATCGAGTCATCCAATTTAAGGCTTTACGTCTTTTCTTTCTTTGCAGACTGTGCATGTAATCTTCTATCAGATGTGATCTCTTTCGTCTAGACCTTCTCTGTCAAATTATGCATGAAGTTTTCTATCGGACGTGAGCTCAGATCTTCCAGTCCTTTCTAGATTTCCATCTATGTCGAGAGATGATGTCTCAACCACCTCCATCTCTTTCATTAACTACCTTCATCGGGATCAGGATGGGTAGAGTCAACTTGGCACCTTGAAAATGTGTTAGCCTCACTCTGATATTTGTCACGTGCATTTGTTGGACCTTTGCAGAGCAAAATGGAAAGTGAACATGGAGGAGAACGATGGTGAGCGGGTGAGGTGCTTGGCGCAAAATCATAGGATGAAATGAGTGAGAAAAACCCATGTGTAAGTATGCGACTGGAGAGCAATGACCGAGACTGCGTGAGCGCAAGAACTCAGGGGATGAGGTGTAAAGGCGCTAGGGTGATGTGGAAAGGGGAGAGGATGGGGTGGCAGAGCAGAGTGGTAGGTCAGGGGATAAACAACAATAGTGGAGGTGACATGGAGTGTGAGTCAAGGACAGATATCAGGAGGTGAGAAGGGGAGAAATATAACGTGGAAAAGGGAAAGGCGTGTAGAGGTGTGAGTGGAGGACAGGTGTCAGTGGGAGCATGGACGATATTGGGAGGCAGTTTGGTAGTTAGCTCGGAGGGGGGGGGTAGGCGGTAAGCGGTAAAGAGCGATGGGTTCCGATTTGTTGTGGGAGTGACACGTCGTGAGGGGCCCGTGCCAGAAAACCACCAACTCGAACTCCCCCCGACCATTAAATACATAAAGGTCGGGGGGGTCCAATATTGGATGCGGACCGTAGATCTGAGCACGCCATGCTCAGTTGCTGAGATCTGTGCGCTCCTTAGAAAAACACACCAAGGCCATCAAATCACCCAAAAAAATAGGATGGAAGAATAATATGGGTCACGCTAGGACCCATTTTCTTGATTTTTTCACCAAGGGGTTATTTCCTAAGGAAAAACCCCACTTTATCAACAACTTGTGCTAACATAGGCTCCACGGGGGATAAAGACCTCCCTGTGAGGCTCTAATAACTTCAGTAGCTTCAGTGCCTTATCTTAGGGCTATGGAGTTAGCTATTAAAACAAAAAGAAGAATGATAGTTACAATGGCATGAAAAATCCACTCATGGCTTAGGCAAAGAACCTTTTCAAAAAATGCCCATTTATAGGGCCACTAAAAACTTCAACATCCTCCAAATTATGCAACCTGTAAGTATTATTTAAAAATACTTCAGAGATTTTGAATGGCCCAATCCACAAGGCTTCGAATTTACCATACTTGCCTTTGTCCTACTTGGGTGCATCCCATTTGAGTTCTAAATATCCCAGCTGGAAATCCTCTTTACTTACCTTCCTCTCAAAGGCTTGCTTGATCTTATGTTGATGGTCATGTGCTCTGTCCGGTAACTATTCTCTAGTATGTTTCACTTCTACTAGTTGTTGTATTCTTCTGATCATATCATCAGGTTCCCCTTGGTGATCTTGGAAAAAAATTTCCACAGGAAAGGAAAACTGAGAAGGAAATATGGCCTCAACTCCATACACAAGTTGAAAAGGAGAGACATCGAGAGAGCTCTTTGTTGTCACTCTATCAGCCTACAAAGAAAACTTGAGCTTTGAATCCCATTCTTTATTGTTTTCCTCTAACAATATTTTGATGATATTTATAAGGATCTTGTTAGAGGACTATGCCAGTCCATTCCCTTGGGGGTAGCAAGGAGTAAAGTGATTTAATGTGATTCCAAACTATTCACAAAACCGGATCAATGGTTCAAACTTGAAAGATACAGCATCACCAATGACAATCATGTTCAGACAACCAAATCTCGCCATAATATCCTCAAGAAAACGCATTATTACCTTGTGGGAAGAACTCCTTGTGGGGATGGATTCTATCCACTTGGTAAAGTAATCTGTGGCAGTCAAGATCCACCTATGATGACCACTTGAAGCAGGATGAATTTCAAAAATAAAATCTAGGTCCCACTATTGAAAGGGTCCTGAAGCTACCACAAGCTTCAATGGAAAAGACTTGAGCTACTTCTTTCCAAAGAATTTTTTACACTTAACACAAGCCCTGATCTTTGCACAAACATCAGTGAATAGACTAGGCTAGAAATACCCAGCCCTGAGAATCTTATAGGTTGTGGTTCTCCAGAAGTGATGCCCCCCACATAAACTATCATGAAAATCAGACATAATCTTTTGGGCCTCATGTGAATCTAAACATCTCAAAATCACTCCCAGAGGGTGCTTCCAACATAAGACTTGATCAATAAGACAATATTTAATTGATTTAAGCTTCAAAGCTCTTACCTTGATTTTCTTCATACCATCAAGAGGTTGCAACTTTTGTAGAAAAAATATAATGTCCTTGTACCAAGCACATTCTGCCAATGGAGGGCTGACTTGAGAACCTTTATTAGACAACTCAGCTTGTTGATTTTCTAAGAAAGTGTTGATGAAATTAACCCCCAAATCTTTGCGATTAGATTCAGCCAGCACCCTAGCTAGACCTTGGCCTTTAACCAATTTGGTGGGCTTTATTTCAAGATCAAATTCAAGGATTTTGGAAATCCACTTTCTCCTTCTTCCATCTATGTCAGGCTGAATGAGAATCTCCTTCACAGAAGCTGAAGGGACATATATAATGATTCTTGAATGCAGAACATAGACCCAGAACGCCTTGAGGGATTTAACCAAATCATAGGCCTGCTTTTCCATGATGTCATATTTCATTTAAGCATCTCTCAATTCCCTACTAAAAAAGGCAATGGGTTTCTCTAACCCTTCAACATTCTTCTGCAATAAAACAGTTGCAACTGTGTCAAATGAAGCGAAAGAAAAAATCAGAAAATCTTTGGAGTAGTCGAGACTTATGAGCATAGGTGCTTCAATCAATGCCTTCTTTATTTGATTGAAATAAGTATAATATTCAATAGTCCATTTGATTTCATTTCCTTTCCTCAACATGGTTGTAATATAGTTTACCAATTCAGAAAAATCAGAAACAAACCTTCTGTAACGACCCGTGATTATAAATTATAATTAATTGAATAATGTAAACCTAAAAGATTAGCTAAACTATAATTATTTATTAAAATAACCTTAACTAATTATTTATTATTAATTATTTATTCTTGATTATGATTAATTTAAGT
>ML779491.1:174375-188153 GCA_009831015.1 Picea engelmannii | reverse complement strand
CTCAATTCGAATTTATGCATTACTCATTGATAAATTTTAATTTTACTTGCATAATTCTTCTTTTATGAATCTGGTATAATTTGTTGTACATTTGGTAGGATTTGGTAAAAATTTTAGATGTTATTTTAAAACCAGTCACTACACCTTCTCAGAAAATTATTTTTCCCCAAGAAGGACTGAACTTATTTCTTGGATCTAGGGGGCGCCAAGGTTTGGATAGTTTCTACCCTGTTTGAATCAATCCTCACCCCTTCAGCTGACACAATTTTCCCCAACAATTTTCCCTCCTTCATGGCAAACAATGACTTCTTGGGATTTAGGGAGAGACCAAACCTTCTGCATTTCAATAAGACCCTTTTCAAATGATCATAATGTTCTTTCTCGGATTGTGAGAACAATTTTTTTCATCTAGATATAAAACTACAAATATATCCCTTTTCCATTAAAGGCTATGTCCATGGCTCACTGAAAGGTTGCCCCTGCGTTCATCAATCTGAAGGGCATCTTAGTATACATGAATTTAACCCAAGGAGTAGTGAAGTTTGTTTTTTTCTCTATCTTTAGGTAAGATAGGGATTTGATTGTAGCCAGAAAATCCATCAATCATGGAGATCCTAGATGCACCTGTCACTCTCTGTAATATGTGCTCCATCTTTGGCAAGGGGTAATTATCCTTCTTAGAGCTTATGTTCAGGTTCCAGAAACTGACACAAAGTTTGATTTCTCCATTCTTCTTTCTCACTGGGACCAATTTGGCCACCCACTCAGAACATCTCAAAGGAACAATAATCTTGGCATCCAAAATATTTTTTACCTCTTTCTCCATAATAGGTAGCAGCATAGGATTTATTTGTCTCAATTTCTGCCTAAATGGTTTGGCCTCTTCCTTCAATGGGATATTATGCTAAATGATACTTCTGTTGCATGTTATGAGATCTTCATATGTCTAGGAAAACATATCAACAAATTATCTTAACAATTCATCATATTCATCCCTCTGTTCCCTTGACAAGTTCCTCGACAACTTGACAAATTTTGGAATCTTCTTTGTACCAATATTGGACTCAGTTACATCAGCACCATCAGTTGAGTCCTTAACTTTCACTACAACATCATTTCTGACAAATAGTATTTCCAAAGGAACTAGTCCCTTTGGAATATGATTGCTAGGCAACTGAACAATATGATGATTAGAAATTTTGTTTAGGAAAACATCAGCATGAGGATTACTTTCAGATTCATGATCTTGATCAATATGTAATGAAGAAAACTCACCAATAGTCTAGAGGAATCCTTTGATTTCAATATCATCCTCAAACATTTTCCAATTCTTGACATTGTCAGGTATAGAGAGTCTATATTTCACTTCTACATCATACTTTAGTTTTAGTGGCAAAGAGACTCTAAGATTACTTGCTGAAACAGCCAAAGAATCAGCCATGGTATTCTCTTCTCTTGGAATAAATGAAATGTTAAAATCTAAGAAAAAACTGTCAACTAGGTCCCACGCTTCATTTCTATAAGTTCTTAGCCTATGGTGCTTGGATTGATAAATATTTTTGATATGATGGACAATTAATTCAACATCCCCAAACACTAATATCTCTTCCATCCACATGTCTTTTGCATCCCTCAAACCCAAAACAAGAGCTTCATGTTCTGCCACATTATTGGTAGCTTCAAATTATAACTTGTAGGACAAAGATATAGTCTCTTGAGTAGGTGAAACAAAGGCCACTCCAGCACCAGCACCTTCCCTAGAAGAGGCTCTGTCAAAGAACATCTTCCAAATAGAAGTGATTGGAGGAGAATCTTCACAAAAAGTAATGGATTGTTTTATGATTTCAAGAGGAGGTTCAGGAGCATCAATGAGCTGCAATATATTGTATCCCAAATCAGTATCAAGTGAAAAATAGGAGGGTTAGTGGGGTTTGCTTCGTCACTAATAATGTAGGCCAATTGATCTTACCTGTAAAGTCTTCTATGCTCCCCCCTGAACACAGGAATGGTATCATATGTGAGGTCCATCTGCAAGTTTCCCCCAAGTCATTTTATCCAATATCTTGACAAGAGAATGCCAAATGTGCGGGGAACATCAGCCACCATGATATCCATGACCACACTTTTCATGGGCAAATGAAACAAGGTCACAACCAGATCTTTGATGACCCCAATACATTGCACTTTCCTAGAGTCAAAAGAATATAAGTCATGGTAGGTCTTTGTGATTTCTAATCCAAGTTCATCCATGACATTCTTGGGCATGAGATTATGAGATTCCCCTGAGTCTATCAAACAGTTATGCAACACCTTGTCATGTATTTTCAATGATGTATAGAAGAGAGGGGATGAATCATACATGTCTTCTATCAAAGGACCTAAGATGAATGTTGTCTTCTCATGTTGAATATTTACTGAATCAGTGGAATTTGAGGAGGGTTCGAGCTGCAACATTTTGGAAATATGTTTTTTAAATTATACATTTTTAATCAGCTCCAAAAAGGTACAGGGATCCTAATATTTTGAATCTCATGCTCGAATATAAAAGAGGAAAGAAGCTTCAAAATCTCCTTCAATTCTGGCACAAGGATTTTTGCCAATAGTGGGGGTTTCTATGCCTTCTTATCTTTTTTGTTGTCTGCTACATATTTAGCAAACTTCTCTGCTCTGGTAGGATGATCAGGAATGTTAGCCCTCCCTTCTTTCTTTTTGGACCTGAGGTTTAATTTATTTGGAATGCTACTAGTCTTCTCCCCTTTACTCAGCTCATTTAGTTGGTTGTTTGTGGGAGACTCCTCACATGCAGATTAGGTTGAATGGGCAAATGAGGAGGTGTCTCCAAGAAAATGGATTTCAGGATCAACCTCTTCTTCCTCTCCTTCTTCATTAGTAAAAAGGTTATTTTGGAGAGGATATTGGATTCTATGATCATCCCTATCCATGCTTCATTGATCTTGTTACACATCAAAATTATTCACTTCAATAGTCTCGCAAGTGTCGTCATTATAAGTGTTGTAAGTGTCGCATCTTGTCTAGAAGTGTCACATCTTGACCACAAGTGTCACAAGTGTCTCAAACATCATAATTCCATCTTGCCTATGTCATGCCTCTAACAAAATCACAAGGACTCTTAAGACATCTCAAAGACTAGCTTTGAAGAAGATAAATCAGTTGACAAAGAATACAAACATTTTGCCACTAAAAAAACCACTCAAATATCAAATTTAGAAGGCAGCGCCCCACTACTCACTATCAAGTAGTGTTAATGCTCCCTGGGCCTCTTTGGTGGAGTACTACAATGCTTTGTGCCCCTTTTTGGGGGATCACTACCCTTTTTTGGGTGAAATTTGGTTTGTTGGAGGAAATTAAGGGATAATCCCCTCAATATCTAAAGGTAGTTGAGTTTGAATCTTGGGTCAAGGCATGATCTTAGGGAATATCCTCAACTGAAGGAGAGGAATCCTCAACTTATCCCAAATATCTCTCAAGTGGTTGGGCCTCTCCAAGGTTATATAAGGAGGCCTTCTCATGGTGAAAGGTACAAAAAAGATTGGAAATATGAAACTTATGATCTCATAAGTGAGATGTCATCAAATCAATCAGTGTATATTACTTGAGAAAAGGGGTTGGACAAGGAGAGATGGAAGAGGTTGTCGCACCTCCATCAAAGGATTGTAAGCACCTTTTACTTGTTATCATTAATAATCAATGCTTGGCCTATTTCTTTCAAACTTATGTTTGTTCCACATGAGTTTGTCTTCAGTAGATAGATCTATATTTGAGATAATATCAATAGAATAGGAAGTCCATTGTATCTTTGTTCGTTCTACAGGACCTATCAGGGAGCTCAAGATCGAAGCTCAGCCTAGACTTTTCAAGGAAAAATGTCATTAATAAGGTACATATATTTCTTCCTCTCCTTCACATATTATCTTGATTAGATATAAAAGGATGTTAGTGTCCATGTTAAGAACTTTTTTGTCTTGGCCTTAGGAGTCTAGAGACCGAGAGGGAATCCACTTGTCCGTAGGAGGATTCACTGTAACAAAAATTTTCGACTCCACTAGGGAGGAGCTCTAATTTTTGTTTCCTTTCCTAGATCTTGTTTTGTCCCTTTTCCCACTCATTTGACCTTCTCCATACTATCTCTTTGATTCTTAGATCTTATTGATTATCTCTTGATTTCATCATATACAATTTGATTGACTAAGTTTGCTTGAGTTTTTGAGTTTTCGGGCATTTTTCTGAACTTTTGAAGCAGAGCGCTCCCCTGGCCTTGCTATTAGAGTGTTAACACTCCCTGGTGGTCTTACACGGAGTGTTGGAATGCTTTGGCGCCCTTTACACCAGAGCACTACCCCTTTTCTATGAGAAATCCTCTAGGTTTTCATTCTCTGGATTCAGTTTTTTGGTTTTTTCACTTGCTCAGAGTCTCATACTCTTAGTACATCTTGGTCTTGGCCTTCAACACCCTATTTTCTAAGAATTTATCCTCTTTTGTTTGGAAATTTGGCATTTTCTTTCCTCTTCTTGAAGTCACTCTTTGTATTTGTTGATCTAGAGTTAACTTGTTGTTTTCTTCTCATTTAATCTAACTGAGTGGAAGCTTTTGTGAGGAAATCCAAAGGTCTGAGAACCTTTCCATTTGATATTTGAGGTCATTTTTCCATCATTTCTCTTTTGTTTGAGGTTTTTGGTTCTTGTTTGCAAATTCGGTTATCTTTGTCTTTCTTGTTTATTCACGACGAGACTGTATTTTTGTTTGTGTGAGGTTTGCTTCTGATTGTTTCATCTTGAAGTCTGATTGACATCAGAAGTTTTACATCTGATTATCATTCACATATAAGCAAAAGGACATATTTTAGTGATTGGTTTGGATATTAGAAGGCATTTATGAAATGTTTTAGCATTACATTGGATTTGATTGAGAAACAATTGTATCAGGATGTTGCATCTCAGTGTTTGATAATGAAAAGAATTTTCTCTCTTTCCCTTAAATAGGCATTCATCGAGAAAAAAGACTGCTTATCATTTTCTTATGCATTTTTTGGGAATTGAGTTATAATACCATCAATTTCATTTTCATACACCCTTGAGTAAAGAACAGCTGTAAAATTATCGCTAATTAAAATTTATCTAGAAGATTTTTGTTTTTAGAATCTTCCACCAACATTAGACTAGGACTAGTACTTTCGATTAGGATGTGAGTACAACTCTACAAAGTTTTTCAAAACAAAAATTAGCATCTTGCAATAGGGAGAGCAAATCCAATTGTTGTATAGGCTTTCTAGGATACCCCTCTCACACAAGGGTTACGCACGAGGTCGCATTCGAGAGAATTATAGAGATTATCCCTCCGTGGTTCAACTGTTTCTAGTGGTTGGATTGTATATTGGGGGCCACTTGAGGGTATACCCACGATTATGTGTGGGAGCCTCTCGAGTTGATTTCGAACTTGCTATCATGCCCATATGTTTGGATCGGACTGTCGACTATACCTGCCTAGGGGCTGACTATCAGTTAGTGTCCTTAGTTGTCATAATATTTAGGTACTTACATGAGGTGATGGTGAAGGGAAGTCTCACTGTACCTGGAACAGATGGTGGTCAAACTCACTCAGGCTCCTTGGAGGGTAAATCCACAATTACTGCGTGGAATCTTGCACCAGGGTAAAATTCCATTAAGCAGGTTGCCATTGTAACTGTTCCACCATGTCCTATCCCCTTCTTGACTTGATTAGGCGACGTTGGATTTCATCACCAACTAGTACGATCATCGAGAGAAGTTTTGTTTGCTTGGTTTTGATTCCTAGATTTTATTAGCGTATGTTGTTTCTTTTCGTTAGTTGGCCCTAGATTTTCACCGTGTGTTTTTATTCTCCAACATTGAGCCTGTAGATGATAAATTTCTTCATCGATCACATAGGATGCAAGGGCTACCTCCGGAAGGCTACCGACCCTTACCTCCTAACCCTCCAGAATTCAACTACCGTGGAGAGGTAGAAAATCAATCTGGCGATGGGAGTGTTGTTGCTCCTCCATTAGACAATCTATAAGGTGCTTTGGTTGCAGTTGAGAATCCCACTCCTCGCACTGCATATGTGACGAAAACCTCTCTCGAACCACTTTTGCTTCATTTAGACTCCCTTGGGAACGTCATAGATGAAGAGGTCCCACAGTTACCTAAGAGAGAATTTACCGAAACATATATGGGATCCACAGAACCAATATTTGGTGATGAGTATAGGACTCATGTTCGTCCTACCACTGCAGTAGATACAAATCCCACACCTTCTCATTCTGTATGGAGGACTTCATCAGGACGTGATCTCTATGATCATTTTGAATCCATTCCACAACCCTTTCATCCTCATGACCCTCCTGTTGAAACGGGACCATCCGGTCAAACTATGAATCACCCCATCGATCAGGTCATTAACCCTACTATTATGTCAGAAAGTGTCCATCCTAATGTTGGGCTCATCACCTCTACTCATTCCCAGGGCAATTCGATCCCTACCCCCACTTTTACAAACTTTCACTCTACAGCTCCACATGTTCCACACGATCTTTCTGGGACATATTTGCACCAGAGAATGCAGACCCTTGCCAACCAAATACAACTAACTGGAGGGAAACCACCATCTAACATACCTATCCCTCCTGGAATACCACCATCCTATGGCGGGCCTACCCCTCCCAGGGGACATCCCCCTTTTCATATTCCTCCCAGAGGGTAACCTCCCTTTACCAGTCATACCCCGATTATTAATCCACAACTAGCAGGGGGAAACCTTTGTTTGCTGGAAACCCTTCACAATCCTGGGGGGTATATTCAAGAGGCACATTTACCCAACCCCATGTTGGGGGGCACTCATATCATAACCCAAAAGGAGGAGTATCAAATCATGGTTCGGACCATCTTATGGACAACCTTATCCGAGCAGCATCCCAAACACCCCCTGGAGTCCTCAAGGAAAAAAACCTTATTCTTCCCAAGGTTCTAATGTTTATCCTCCCCACGGGTTTAATGTGTATCCACCTCCAGGATCTACTTCTTACCCTCCTCAAGGGAAAAATGTTTGTCCTTATTATGGGAAAGAAAATCACCCAAATTATAATGCTCAGAACCCACCAGGTTATGCAAATGTTTCTCATCCATCATCGAATCCTGCTTATCCTAGTCAGCAAAAACCATATGTAGGAGGACCTACTGGTTACAACTATCCACCCAACCCATTTTATGGTCCTACTCATGTTCCTATACCACACCAGTATCATCCACAAGTTAACCGACAACTACCTTTCCTTGCGACTCTGGATCTCCCATACTTGTCTTGATTAACAAATGATCCTATTTTTCATTCACCAGTTTGGTTAGTTATTCCAGCAAAAATTCCTTCTGATATTCCGAAATTTGACGGAAAACCTGGAGAAGATCCAAATAACCATGTCATGTCTTTCCATTTGTGGTGTTCATCAAACTCGCTCATGGATGATTCTATACGTTTGTGTCTTTTCTAGCGAACACTTACAGGCTCTGCAGCTTAGTGGTATATTGAACTACCATGTGCTTCTTTTCATGATTTCAACTCTCTTTCCATGTCTTTCCTCACGCACTTTCAACTACCTATTTGCTATGAGATGGGTACTGAACTCTTGACCTCCCTTCATCAAACTGACTCTGTGCATATCTCTGACCATATTCATGAGTGTAGACAACGGTGAAGGATGATCAAAGCAATCATTCCTGACCAATTATTGGCGGAGTTGTTTACTAAATCACTTTTACCCCCGATTGCTCGTGATGTCTCTATGGGTGGCGTAGTCACTAAGGAAGAAACCATTGCTCGGGCTCAGTACTTATATTTGGTTTATTCACAATCTGGTACTTTATATGAGTTTCTTTTGAATGCTTCTTGAGCTAATGCTGACCCATCAAAGTCGTCATCCTCATCTCATGCGGACGATGTTATTGGTTCCATCAAAACTCAATATACTTCCCAGTCGACCACACTCTCCTCTACCTCCCTCCAAACTCAGATATCTGAGGTGAATGTGGTTCAATCTTCCCCTTCACACCAAGCTAGAGGTAAAAAGAAAGGAAAAAATAAACCAAAAAATATTAATAACAATGAACAATCGAAAAATCAAGCTCAAGCACCTGCTACTGAAAAGAAACCACAACAGAAATTGAAATTCCCATGTATCATTTGTGGTGACGATCACTACACTTGAGATTGTCCACATCGCGATGAAGTGGCCAAAATTTTCTAAGGAAATTCACAACATGTTGTGCTTACTCATCCTTTTCCACAACAACAATCCATGGTTGCTCAAACCCCCTCTCTTGGGCATAGTTCTATCCATCCTCATGATGAGGCCTCGACAAGTGCCCATATTTATATGTTTAATGGGATTAATTTGACCCCTCACTCTAAGACGTATGATACACCAACTAAACCTGACAAAGCCAAGGTCACTAACGGTTCTTTACCAGATCCATCAATGTCCTCTGTTAGTCCTCCATCTGTTAGTCCTCCATCTAGACCACTTCATATTGAGAAACCTTTGTTTGAATCTATATTACACCCTCCTAAGAGAACTATCCATAAATCTACCTTTAATCCTAGTTCACGTGCCACCCAAAACTACAACATTGTTGAATATTTGGCTCAAGCTCCATGTGCTATGTATGCGTTAGAAGTTCTACAACACTGCCCCAGTCAATGTAGAACGATCTTGGCTGCTACTGGCGTTGTTGATCCTGAGTCATCCAACAATATCATTTTTAACCTAGACAATTATATATCTCGACTCTCCCACCAACTTTCTTTCCAAATTTATGTTGTTGTTCACAATCAAAAAATTCATCGAACCATCTTGGATGAGGGAGCCTCTACTTGTTTCATTTCTTTAGCATGTTGGAAAAGTTTAAAATCACCTGCACTTAACAAATCCCCAATGATGTTACGTTCATTCGATGGGTGAGGTTTTCATCCCCATGGGCTTTTACAGTCCCTGCCCATCCAGTTGGGTGGAAAAACCGTCACTGTTGATGTCAAGGTGGTCGATGCTCCCCTCGATTACAACTTATTACTTGGAAGAAGTTGGTTTTATTCTATGACTGTCGTTGCCTCGTTGGTGTTTTGATGTGTACAATTTCCTCATCAGGGAAAAATTTCCACTGTCGATCAGTTAGATTTGTTTACACCCGACGCTTGCACTCCCTCTAACAACAATATTCCATTATTGGGACATCACAAGATCATGTATGAAAGAATTGGTGTTGGCTTGCTAAAATATTCTAGCCTTATGGGTACCTTCCCTACACAACTTCCACCAACTACACATCATATTTCCACCGTCGATATGATTTTGACCACGGATTATCAATCTTTGGAATCATCTAACTCTTTGATTGTACCTAGTCCTTTGGAATTCGATGCACTAGGTGACACCATGCCACTTAGTCCAACTAAAACCTCATACGTTGCTATCCAATCCACCTCTCCCTCCTTGTATGACCAACACCTCTTGGCACCTGACAGTTATTCGATGTCATCGTGGTTAAATTCCTTGTCGTCTGGAATCAACTATATTTCCCCAATTTTTCCCTCTGATGAATCTATTCTGTAAATGTTGAGAATTGATGAGCTACCTCAGGATGATAACCATCACCGATCCTCTTTTCTTCTCCCTCGTGAAGAAATTCAGGAAGATATGCACTCTATATTCCCTCTTGATGTTGATTTTCCGTCATCTCCTATGACTTCAACTTCCGATGATTTGGATCCAGTATTTGACATGGTGATATCTTCAGTAGCGCTATTGGATCTTAATCTCCTTACCCCTGTCGCAGCCCTCAACATGTGTTCCTTCCAAAGTGATTTTCTTCCATCCAGTGAAGATCTCTTGGAATCCATGATCAAGTTTTGTCTCTTGACATGGTGTCCTTCCAGAGCGTTATTCTCTTGGAAGCCATGATCGAGGAGAGGTCATGAGAGTAGTTTCTCTTCTATGTGGCAAGCTCATTAAAAAATCAAATAGAGGCCATGAGCACAGTTTCTCTTCTCTGTAGCAAGATCGTTAAAAAATGAAACAGAGGCTACGAGCATAGTATTTGTTCTTTGTGGAAAGATCGTTTAAAAATGAAACAAATATCTGGGGATTGAACCCAGAGCCTTGAGCATAGTTATTTTCTTGTGTCAAGATAGTTAAAAAATGAAACAGTCACCTCTCCTGTCAGGTCGAGTCTTTCGCCAGATCTCGTAGATGTTGAGTCGAGTCTTTCGTTAGGTCTCATATTTGAACCTTCATTTCATCCACCTGTATCCTTTTTCTCCATCTAGTATAGAAATTGGTGACAACCTCAAAGTCGGTGAATGAATTGAAGCTTGGGGGCGCATGTCTCCAACCTTCGATGATCATTCTAGAGTTAAGCCACTAGCTTTGAAGATGGGGGCAGAGTACCGAGATTAGTCTTTGTTCTTTCTCATGCTTGATAAAACATGAGAATGTAACCGAGTGGAATTTTATCACTTTTTCGAACTCGTAAAGGCTATACAAAAAAGGAAACCCCTGGACTCTTCTTTAAACCTTTTTTAGACTCTCTAAACGTGAAAAGATTGTTGAGTGATCTTTCTTCCTTTCTCACTCATTAAAATATTTGAAAGGGCATCTTTCGAGTAATAATTTATCTCTTTTTCGAACTCTCGAGACTAACATTACGAAAAAGGACAACATTGGAGTCATCTTTAAGTTGTTTTCAGACTCTCTAAATATGAAAAACCACTGAGTTTACCTTCTCTGGACTCGTTAAACAATCATACATTGAAGGGCCCATACGGGACCAAACCCTTACTTCTTCTAGTTCACTAAACAAAGGAAGATGAACTTACTGAAGGTGATTTATATCAAGCATGTGTTACCCTCCTCAATCTCATTAAATTAAAAAGAGGTACTCATCTATCCGGATGGGGGGGAAATTGAAAGAAGCAAGCCAAGCAGTTTTTGACAACACTACCAGTAGCTCTTACGGTCGCCCTTGAACATGGAACTTTGTCTTTGCACACATTTTAATCCGTTGAACCTCTGCACTGAGCCAATCCTCTGAGTTTATTTTACTCCTTTGGGTCACCTGACGAAAGTCACATCATCCACTGCATCATAAAGTTTTGGTCCATGTCATGTTTCTATTGTTATGCCTCAGTGTTCAAGGGAAGTATCTGCCTCGAGATTCATCCATCACAAATATCTTGTTTCAATACCCATGTCATTCCATGTTCATTTGATCTACCAATTACATGTCTGTGTCAGTTTCATGTCGTTGATGGGGGATACATCAAGGCCCTCCTTCAACGAGTCTATTCATGTTGACTTCGACACATTATCTAGGAACTAGACTTAGAAACCAGTTAGTGCCTTGGGACCTGCATGCCTCAATGGCAAGCCTCCTCACGTCTAACAGTGGGTTTACATCATTGACCCCTGATGTAAACCACATATGTTTGACTTCAACTCATCTATTCACATTCGTTGGAATGTACTAGAGTACCTTGGGAATCATTTACATCAATGGTGATCTCCCTTGCATTTGTTAATGGTTTACCTCATTGATCGGTAATCAAGTGGTTTCTACCATGTTCAACATCAGGACATCTATTCACATGGTTAGATTCGTACTACATTGGGATCGGTAAGAAGACCCTGGGTTGAGTTATCACTCTTATATATACTTTTCTGAGGTTGTGAAGGAGTTCTTTTGAACTATGACACATATAATGTAACATAGATCCACTTTGTATTGGTCGTAGCTATGTCTTGTCGTCTCGTAGAGACGTTGTGTATTCTTCATGGCTATGATCATTTTAGGTCATATGAGTATAGACCCACATTGTATCTTCAGTGGCTATACCTTTATCAATATAATTATGGATCCGCAGTGTATTTTATGGCGGCCATACCTAAAAAGTCTTTATCACTCAAGCATAGGTATGCATTCCTTGGGATTGAAACATGTCATAATATTTGTTTGATGGTTATGTGTATCTTTTTCTGGCCTCTCTGCATCCACACCCTTGCTCAAAAAAGTCTACAAAGTACTTCAGTCATCATCGTCTTCTGAATTTGGACTTTGGGGGGCAATCTGTTACACATCAAAATTACTCACTTCAATAGTGTCGCAAGTGTCATCATTACAAGTGTTTTAAGTGTCGCATCTTGTCCTCAAGTGTCTCATCTTGACCACAAGTGTCGTAAACATCATACTCCCATATTTCCTATGTCATGCCTCTAATGACATCACAAGGAAACTTAAGACACCTCAAACACTAGTTTTGAAGAAGATAAATCAGTTGACAAAGAGTACAAACCTTTTGCCACTAAAAAAACCACTCAAATATCAAATTTGGAAGGAAATGCTCCCCTATTCACTGTCAGGGAGTGTTAACACTCCTTGGGCCTCTTTGGGGGAGTACTACAATGCTCTGTGCCCCTTTTTGGGGGAGTGCTACCCTTTTTTGGGTGAAATTTGGTTTGTTGGAGGAAATCAGGGGACAATCCCCTCAATATCTGAAGGTAGTTGGGTTCGAATATTGGGTCAAGGCATGATCTTATGGAATATCCTCAACTGAAGGAGAGGAATCCTCAAATTATCCCAAATATATCTCAAGTGGTTGGGCCTCTCGAAGGTTATATAAGGAGGCCTTCTCATGGTGAAAGGTATAGAAAATATTGGAGATATGAAACTTATGATATCATAAGTGAGATGTCATCAAATAAATCTGTGTATATTACTTGAGCAAAGGGGTTGGACAAGGAGAGATGGAAGAGGTTGTCACACCTCCGTCAAAGGATTGTAAGCACCTTTTAATTGTTCTCATTAACAATCAATGCTTGTCCTGTTTCTTTCAAACTTATGTTTGTTCCACATGAGTTTGTCTTTAGTAGATAGATATATATTTGAGCTAATATCAATAGAATGGGAATTCCATTGTATCTTTGTTTGTTCTATAGGATCTATCAGGGAGCATGGGATCGAAGCTCAGCCTAGATTTTTCAAGGACAAACGTCGTTAATAAGGTACATACCTTTCTTCTTCTCCTTCAAATATTATCTCGATTAGATCTAAAAGGATGTTAGTGTCCATGTTAAGAACTTTTTTGTCTTGGCCTTAGGAGTCTAGAGAATGAGAGGGAATTTGCTTGTCCGCAGAAGGATTCACATGTAACATATCTCTTTGGATAATTTGAGGGGTGTTATTTTGTCTTCTGAAGTTACCCCTATTTTCAGCATTAGGGGGATTTCTATAGTCTACTTTCCTTCCAGTTTCAACCTTTCCACCTCAGCAGAAAGTGACTTTACTAGCTTTGTCAGTTTGTCTACTTGAGGGTGGGCAGCTGAGGAACTAGAGGTTGAAGCTTCATATCTCACCTTTCCTCTGTCTCTATCATCCTTACTCCTAAGTTTTCCAACTGCCAATATATTGGACTCCACTTCCAGGGCCACATCTTGCATATGAGCCAAGGAAGTAGCTCTTCTTTCTCTTAACAGGAGGCAGAAATTAGGATTGAAGGAATTAGCATAAGTAATTTTGGCAAAGGTTTATGTAGGTTTAATCTCAGCAGGAATCAGCGATGATTTTAAGGATGGAAATTTGTTTTAAAATGTAGAAACCTTGGCGAATATTACTAATCCTTCATATGTCAACTATAAATGTTTGGCGATATTTTTTTTTAAATATTCAAATTTCTAAGTATTTTATATAGTTTTTATAAA
>ML779491.1:146621-160949 GCA_009831015.1 Picea engelmannii | reverse complement strand
GAGAAAGTTCTTGTTGGGAGCCTGAGTACACCATGGTTAATACATCACCAAGATGACCAAAATCATGTGTAATAGAATGCCCCCCAAAGTATGAGGCCGGAATCAGTGATAGCCGAAATACTTTTTAAACTGTGTGTGTGTGTGTCGGAAACCAGGAGCGCACCTAATCGGAAACCTGCAAACAATCAAGCATCTGCAGAATATCATACTAGTTCTGAGGTAGGAATTCCCATACTCAGATCGCGGACAGATGACATCATAAACATAGGTCATGGCCACCAATCATACACCGTAGATCCATGCCATCAAAATATCGCATAGCCACCAAGAATACACTGTGGATCCATGCAAGAAAATTCAAATTAAGACAACATAGCCATGAGACATACAAAGTGGATCTATGTGTCAGAAAATTATACATATTCCATCGCAGCCTGGATCTAAGAGACGAGACCCAGGGTCTTCAATCCCGTCACCTGAAAGTATGAATCTAACCATGTGATTACATGTGTTGAATTTGAACATGGTAGAAACCACTTGATTACCGGTCATTGATGAAACCATTAACAAGTGCGATGGAAATCACCATTAATGTCAATGACTCCCAAGGTACGCTAGTACAATCCACCGAATGTGAATAAATGAGTTGAGGTCGAACATTCGATGGAATATCCCGATCAGGAGTCAATGATGAAAACCCATTGTCAAAAGTGAGGAAACCTAGCATTGAGGAAAGCAAGTTCCAAGGTACCAAATGATTTCTAAGTCTTGTTTCCGGATAATGAGTTGGAGTCGACGGAACAAAACTCGTTACAAGAGGGCCTTGATGTATCCCCCATCAATGACATGAAATGAGTAACATATTTTGAAGGTGAAACAGAGTACGATGTAAGTTGGACTGGACACAGGGAAGGCCGACATGGAGAGAATGGACAACTGTAGATGGCCGACTCAATTTCGGATGAACTTCTCTTGAACATATGAATGACATGACCAATGATTTGGCAGCACTGACTCAGAGATGACTCAGGATATGACCTTGTAGCAAGTCGAATGAGAGACAAATGGATTTCCCAAACCGGCTTCAGATAATGAATAGGGGGGGTGTCATGTTCAAGAGCAACACCTACTGCCAATAATATGAATACGAAAACATATCCCTTTTCCAAATTTTCCCCCACCATTTCTAGCGAGTAACTCTTTATTTTTACGCAAGCTTGAGGAGGATAACATATGCTTGTTGATGTAAGCTCATCCTTCGGATGAGTCCTTCGGAGTATGTTTAATGAACCCTAGGAAGGAGTGGTTCGGTCCCATTACGGGTCTTTTGATGTTTGTTTAACGAGTCCAAAGATAGAAAACTAGAAGGTTTTTCATGATTATAGAGTCTAGAAAAACACTCAAAAGAGAACTCTCTCAGTTCCTTTTTCGCAAAGTAGTCTGATGAGACTGAAAAAGAGATAAATTATCACTCTACAGACGTTTTCTTCAAATACTTTAACGAGCGTGAAAAGAACAAGGTCGTTCGGCAATCTTTTCATGTTTAGAGAGTCTGAAAAGAGCTTAAAGAGGACTCCAGGGGGTTCATTTTTCGTGTAACCTTGTTGAGCCCGAAAAAGTGATAAAAGTGTGCTCGATCACGTTTTCATGTATTTTCGAGCGTGAGAATGGACAAAGACCAAGCTTGAGGTTTTGTGCAAAAACCATAAAAAACAACTTAAACATGTGATGAAAAAGATAAAAATATATGTATCCCTGCGTATGGACGTCGAAGTCGTCATGTCTACAAAAATTCGCACTCATAGGGGTATTAGGCATTAGGTTTAATAAATAAAACAATTATAAAAACCAATAAAAATGGTAAAAAAGTAAATATAAGTGGGTAAAAGTTATTTTACCATAGTCATTGTAACTTTGCCAAGTTTTTAGCCCAAAACCCCTCTTTTTCCCATGAATTTCGGCACTCGATTGCGGAAGATACGAGCAACCTTTCGGAAAACTGTCTCCGGCAATGAGGTAAGCTCCTTGTCTTCTATCTTTTCATGGTTCAATTTTTAAATTTCATTGGTAAATTTCAAGTTTTTGAGCTTATTTTAGGGCTTAAATTTGTGCTCAGGCATTCTCGCAGGCTAGCCACATGAGACCTGCGAGAATGCATCATTCCCACAGGTGGTCCCAAAGGCACCTACGAGAACCTCGCACTGTGCCAAAGGGGCACCTGCGAGAACCGCAAAGTGAAAAATTTCTTTAATGTTTTCTCAATGAAAAATGTACCAAGTCTTGAAGAGAGTTTTTGACCTTCTTCTTATGTGTCTTATGCAGGCATTTGGCTATCACCATGGTTTTGGAATGGCGTGAAAGAGAGAATGAAGAAGATGATTTTATTGTCGAGAATAACCTGAGCACCATTGATGCTTTGCGAGACCGTGGTCTTCTGAAATTCTTTCGAATCCCTGGTATGAGGGCCCAAGTCAGGCTGTTGGAGTACCTCGTTCATATGTGGGACGTGGACCAACAAGTATTCCACGTAGGGGTCCACACATTGTCCTTGGACATCAAGGACATTTATTTCCTAACAGGATTTTCATGGCGTGGGTACCACGCTAGCTTGACTGGTAGCCAAGGTGGTGGGTTTCCTATGAGTGAATACTATCGTTTGTACTGTGTTCTAGAGGTGGAAAGAAGCAAAGGAAAAGTAGCCATTTGGGGGGTGCAGGATTTGACCCTCCACACTATTTTGTTCACCATTTCTCATATGGTTGGGAGAGTTGCTCCACACATGGCTCTCCAGAGCTACTTTCAGTATGCCATAGAGTGTAGTGAGCCTCAGGTTTTTAACTGGGCAGACGCAGTGCTTCGTAGCGTGAAGAGGCATTTGACCAAATGCAGGAGAGGCAACCTGGAGAAATTTGGGTACAGGTCATTGTTGGTGTCCTTCTTTCTTGAGAGGGTTCCCTTGTTGAGGTTGTAGATTTAGTGGGGTTTACCGGCTCCAGAGGATCCAAGGTTGTTGAGGTGGTGTAACCTCATGGCCCGACATGTAGCTGGACCAATCATTAAATACAATGATTCCTTCTTTGACTGGTTGCGACCATAGATGTTGATGGTTGATGATTATGCCTATGTTGGGTTGGATTTCCAAGGGGATCCAGATTTGGCCCTTCTCGAGGGTGCTCATTGGGGAGATCTCGGTAAGAAGTACACATTTTTTACTTTTTAAATGTTTTTGTGAATTTTATCATATGCAAATATTTTTATGTTCGTCCAAGGTCTAATTACAAAAATTCTTTTTTGATGACATAGATGTGGGGCCTTATCGACCTCTAGGTACTTCTCCTATTCAATGACAAGGAGAGGTGGCTCCAGTGCCATGATGGGATGCTGAAGATTATGAGGCAATGGAACAAAACTTAGAGGGTTTGACTGCAGACATTCCAGACATGCCTCTTGGAGAGGTTCCGCGATGTTATCAGCGTCATACGGTGGGGGTGTCAGAGTCTGTTGGCTGAATTCTTCGTAGGGTTTCCCAGGAAGTTGTGTGTTACCATGAACATCATCCATGACATCACTTTGTAGAAGCTATAAGCTTCAGATTTTGAAATTTTGGTCCTTGGACAAAACGTTTTTGTAAAAAACTTTTTGATCATTATATATACATGCGACATCTACCGGCTTATCTTGTGGTGTGTGATACTTGTGATGTGATTGATTTATAAATGACCCAAATGTCTATCTAATACATAATTAGCTAATGCATCAGTTAATGTATTTAGACATCTAGGAATATGTCGATACTCAATATAATCAAAATAACGCTCCAAGAGGTGAATTCACAAATATACCCATAACAAAGTAGGACTTTGAATAGCATAGACATTACTTAACTGTAGTACTACGAGTTGTGAATCGAGTCGCACAACCAAGCGATGGATACCGAGAAAGATAACATCAATCAACAATTCGATAATGGCGCTATACTTTGCAATATTGTTGGTCGCACGACCGAGGCACACACCTCGTAGAGTGATAAGTTCATTTGTAGGGGCGTAAATTTCCCACGCAGCAGAAGCAAGGTTCTGATTACTACGACTAGCGCCATCAGCGAAGCCAATGAGGAGAAGCAAAGACTCCGACATCTAGAAATCAAACACAACGTCACATAAGGGTAGAGACCAGATAATGAAAAAACATACTACAAAAACACACAAGAAGTATGATACAATAAAATACAAGTACTTGTGCACAAGTGATCTTATGCATAGTACTTCTTTAAGTACAACCCATTTCTGGGTTCACTCAAAGGGATATCGTTGTAATCTTCTAACTCATAAGCTCCTTTCTCCAAAACTCGTCTAATGATATAAGGACTTCGCCACATGGCTTCGAATTTTCCAGCTCCTAGCATATCTTGATCTTGTTCATAGAGGAGAACCAGATCTCCTTCGGAGAAAACACGAGGCTTGACATGTTTGTCGTATTGGGCCTTGACACGTTTCTTCTGGGCTTCTATGACTAGGGTAGCGTCGCGTCGAGTTTCGTCTAATTGCATGAGATACAACAAACGTTCTTCCTCAGCAAAAGTGTTTGGTAGGAGTTCGAAGGCTAGTTTTAAGGAGGGTATCTCACATTCAATCGAGAGGATGGCTTCCAGACCATAGACTAACCGGAAAGGTGTAAACCCATTAGCATACTTAACGGATGTTCGGTAAGCCCACAATGTTGAAAACAACATTGTGTGCCAACTTGTTTTGTGAATCCCTATCATTCGTCGAACCATGGTTATGAGAACTTTATTAACTGCTTCGACTTGGTCGTTGGATTGTGGGTAATAGGGCGTTGAGTTTTCATGGCAAAGACCCAACTTTTCAGTGAGTTCGGACATCATGAAGTTTCTAAAGTGGCTACCATGGTTAGTGAAGATAGCCTGAGGAACACCAAAACGAGCTATGATGTGATTGAAAATGAATAATGTTGTGGTCTTTCCAATATTTTCAAATGTCGGCATCACCTCGGCCCATTTCGTAAAATAATCTACGGCTACAATAATGTATCCATGCCCCCCAGCCGAGTGGGGGTGACATGTCATGAAATCGATGCCCCATTTCGCAAAGGGACCGATGGAGACCACAGGGTGAAGAGGAGCGGTATGTGACCGTATCTTATGATTATAGGTCTGGTAGGCGTGGAATTTTTGGACGGTGCTTATGCAATCGTTAAATAAAGAAGGCCAAAAATACCCTACTTGTAAGATCTTCTGGGCAGTAGCATACCCGAACATATAACCACCACAGGATCCAAAATGGCAGTCATTTAAGGCTTTCTCATCTTCGTCGAACATGAGGCAGCATCGAAAAACTGAGTCAATCCCACGATGATAAAGAGTATCCCCGAGGATAATATATTGACAGGCTTGGTAGCGTATTCGATGCCGGTCAGTACTGGACAAATTGGGTTGAAAAGTCTGGGTTTGGAGATATATGATGATATCGCCATACCAAAGATCATCGAAACCAATTAATAAAAGGGATTCATCAGGTAATGAATCGGCTGCTACATTTTCCGTTGCAGAGTAGGGAAAGTCGCATATCAACTCGGCAAACACTATGGACTTCTTGGACTTAGCTCATTCGAATTCCAAGTCAAACTCCTAGAGTATCACAATCCATTTGTAGTATTTCCCCCTAGCAAATGACATGTGAGAATGTGTTGCATAGGGTTGCAGTTAGAAATTACCGTAGTCTTGCGAGAGAGGATATACTGCCGAAAACGTTGAAATGCTTGGACGGCTGCCAAGGCCAGTTTTTTGACATGTAAATACTTGGTTTCGGTAGGCATTATACTTCAACTCAAGTAATAGATAACATGTTCGTCATGAGAATCACCCTCTCGGACAAGAACCATAGTGATGGTGTAATCCAAGGCTGCGAGGTAGAGGAAATAATCGTGACTGTAATCGGGGGGGAAGAGAAGCGGAGCACGTGTCAGGGACAGTTTCAAATATTTGAAGGCTTTGTTTGTGATGGTATCCCATATGAACTCAGACCCTTTTTTGAGGAGTCGCGTAAATCCAAGAGTTATCTCGGTGTAGTTTGGGATGAAACGACGAAGAAAGTTTTCTTTCCCTTGCAAACTTTGTAACTGGCGAAGTGTAGAAGGAGGAGAGAGATTGAGAATCACCTCGACCTTTAAAGGATCTACCCTGATCCCTTGACGTGAAACAATAAAGCCTAGAATTCGGCTGGATTCTACCCAAAAAAATCATTTGTGAGGATTCAAGTGTATATGGTAAAACCAACAGCGGAGGAAAATGGCTCGGAGGTGAATTGGATGATTGACCCGGTGCATGGAATGAGCGGGTAAGTCATCAAGATATGGTTGCACGATGTGCTTGATATCATGGAAGGCATAAGACATAGTGTGTTGAAAAGTTGCGCCAGCATTCTTTAGACTGAAAGGAACTTTTCGATAGACGAAAGTGCCCCAAGGACAAATGAAAGCGGTTTTGTGTTGGTCCTCTGGAGCAGTATTGATTTGATTATATCCGGAGAAACCATCCATCAGAGAGAAGATTTCGCTTCCAGCACAATCGTCGACAATCTGATCGATGAAGGGGGTAGGAAAGTTGTCTTTAGGACAAGCTTTGTTAATATCCCTATAATCAACGCATACTTGGATTGTGCCTTGTTTCTTGTCGATCGGGAAAAGATTGGAAACCCAATCGGTGAGGGCCACCGGATAAACAAAGCTAGATTTGAGAAGTTTCTCGACTTCAAGATTGATCGCAGTCGCTTTACGTGGGTGAACTGGACGAAGGCATTGCCAGACGGGTTTAGCATCTGGGTATGTCTTGATCTCATGTATCACAATGTCGGGGTCGATACCCAACATTTCTTCATATCTCTAGGCGAAGACGTCACGAAATTCTTTGAAAAGTGACTTGTAGGTGATGATTTCATCAAGGGAACATGAAGCTCCGATATGCACATTTTCGATAATTACAGGTTTGATGGATATGTCGAGCGGAATAGTGGGTGAGATATTGCTTAAGTTCCCTTTGGAAAACACATCGTGTGTGGACTTGGGAATGGTGGAAATGACGAAAATGGTCGACAGGGTAAAAATCCATTGGTAGCTCTCGATGGTGTATTTCTCTAGGAAGAGGATGGAATGGTGATGTCCATTGTTCCAAGGGGTGTCTTCCATGATAGACATAATCATCTCGTCCATGGGAAAAATGACGCGAAAAGGATCTCGAGATGACTCACCAAGGGAGGGGGTATAAGGGGTTTCCGATTGAATGGCATGATAGGCAGATTTGGCCAAACTCAAAGGCATTGGGTCGTCGTAATGAAGATGATCATTGGGGTTAGGTACTATCCATGGGTCGTGAGACTCAGGGGTTTCATGAATCGAGGTGGAGATCATATTTATTGAAGCGACAGATGAGTGTGGAAAATCGGGTGGTGGAATGGGGAAGGTACCCATTAACGAAGAGTCTTTCAGAAGACCTACATTGATGTTCTCGTAACCCGGTGGGGTTTTAGCGATGAACGGTATGTTTCCAGTACGCGTATCCGAGTTAAAGAATTCTAATTGGTCGACGATGATTACCTTCCTTGATATGGGAAACGTACAACACGAGAAAGAGTCGACACAACTACGAGCATGGAATCGATCCATCTACATCCAAGCAGAAGATTGTAATCAAGAGGAGCGTCAAAGACTTCCACTTCGACTTGGACCGTTTTTCCTTCTAGCATGATTGGCAATGAAGGAAGGACACCGTAAGGCTTAAAACTGGAGCCATTGAAGGCTTTGAGTGTGTTATGGGATTTAGTCAAAGAGGGAGAGTCGATGGCTTTCCAATAGGTAACATACATGACACACGTCGAGGCACCCTCATCGATAACACTGCGACAAATGTTTTTGTAAAAGACAATCACTTGGATATGGAATGCAAGTTGAGGGGGTAACCTTGGAATGTGATCTTCCAAGTCAAAAATTATTAAATTCATGTCCGTCGAGTCGATTCCACCGATAGATTTCAACAGTTCCTTTCGTTGTGAGGGAAAACTTTGAAGGACTTCGAGGGTTGATATTGCAGAAGGTGCTTGGGCCAGGTCTTCAACAATGTTGTAGTTCTGCGAAGCACAAGCATGAGGATTGAAAGCCGATTTCTAAACGACGCCCTTCGAAGGGGGGTGAAGAACTGTGTCAAGACTCGGTCGTTCGAGATGAAGAGGACCATTGGTAGGTGGAGTCACAGGAGAGGGTTGGACCAATGAAGGAGGTGTATCATCAACCTTCTCTTTAGAGGGAGAATAATATTTGGCTTGAGTGGTGAGTGTGATGTCATTCTTATTTGAATCGCCAGTGCACATTAATACATAAGATGTAGTAGAAGGGGAAGGTTGGTCATGAATGACCAATTGGGCATGTTGTTGAGAGGGGAAGGGTTGGGACAAAACAACCGGAGTGGGTGGTTTCAGGGCCCCTTGAAGGAACTTAGTAACCTCAGTGCGTCATGGACAATCCTTCGTGTAGTGATCATCACCACAAATAAGACAGGGGTATCGGGGTTTGCACTTATCCCTATCGTCAACAGGTGGAGTTTTGGTTTTCTCTGCTTGCAAAGTATTTTTTTCCTCCTTATTCTTACCCTTTCCCTTTCTGGATTTGTTTTTATCGGCTGGGGTAGATTGATATGCATTTACCTCAGAAGTCTTTCCGGTGGGAGGGGTAAGAGATAGAGCATTTTGAACATTAGAAAAAGCGGGTTTGGGGTTGGTGCTTGAGGGGGAATGTGGTTGGGCATGGAAAGTGCCAATAACACCATCGGTTGCATGAGACGTAGCTAGAGTAGTTGAAGTGGTGGAAGTGGAAGGACGAGGTGCATCAGGGAGTAAGTCGTAAAGAGTACATGTTTGTGAATAAACAAGGTCAAGGTATTGAGCACGACTTATGGCATGTTCTTCCATGACAAATCCACCCATGGTGATGTCATGACTGATGTCATTCACAAATGATTTTGTGAACCATTCTGCCAGCAACTGATCGGGAAGTTCTAGTTTGATGAGACGTCGTCTCCGTCGCCACTCATGAATGTGATCGGATATATGAGTGGCTTTGTTTTGTTTGAAAGAACTCAAAATCTCGGTCCCTGTTTCATAACGGATTGGTAACTGGTAGTGGGTGAGGAAATCCATAGCTAGGGTGTTGAAGCCAGTGAAGAAACCTCGTGGTAAGTCTATATACCACTTTGCAGTAGAACTTGTGAGGGTTCTTTGAAAAAGACGTAAACAAATAGAGTCATCCATCAAGGATTTGGATGAGCACCAGAGGTGAAAAGTCATCACGTGATTTTTCGGGTCCTCTCCCGCTTTTCCATCAAATTTAAGGATGTCAGATGGTAACTTGGCTTGTATAGCAGGCCATTGGGGAGAGTGACGTATTGGATCATTTAAAATCCTCGACAGATCTGGGAGGTCCAAAGTGGCCAAGAAGGGTAATTGTCTATTCACATGCGGGTACTGGTGGCTTTGGGGAGGGAGTCCCATCGGCAAACCAGTGGGACCATAAGCAGTCTGCATATAATGCGAAGACCCAAGTAGATTCGGTGGTTGTTGTAGAGGAAAGTGGCTCATGGGATTGTATCCTTGAACAGGTACATGAGTTTGAGCATTCGAGCCCCAAATAGGATTGGACGTACCTGGATATGGTTGGCCTATACTAGGGGGTATAACGGATGTAGGCAGAAGTTGTTGCCCCATAGTCGATTGAGGATTATGTTGTATTAGATGGTTCCAATATTGGGCCAAGGATGGAGGTATTTTTTGTCTATAGGGTGGGGTTGGTGGGGGTTTTCCTCCAATCAGGGGTTGAGTCAAACTTCCTTGGTGAAATTTTCCACCAACAGGAATCTGGTAATTTGGTGTGAATGACGGAATGGTGCCACTAGGATTGGTGCCACTCACAGAGGATGGAAAAGGTCCTCCAAAAGAGGGTTGAGGAAGTGTCGGAATGAAATCAGGAGGAGAGTGCCCAGAAAAAGAGAGACCACCAAGATTTCTAAATGGGGTTTGCGTGGGAGTAGGAATAGAAGAATTCAATGCACGGTACCTGGGTGGAAGTGTTGGGGTGACACTGGGTGAGAGTGGTGTGCCAATGGGGGCTTGACTAACCATTTTAATCCCGGTGTGAATACTCATAGTATCCATGTAATGGAACATTTGTAAAGGGAGGGTCAAGATGTGGTCATCTCACAGAGCTTCTGTACCAGGAAAATAATAAGCAGTGGTAAAAGGTACTACATCTGGGTCAGAAGTTTCGGGGAATGCAGGTGAGATGATGATATCAATGCCTTCTCCTGAGCCAAAGAGATCCCGTCTAAAAATGCCAGTAGACCAAAAAGGATCTTGGCCCTCAGGTCTTGGAAAAGGTTCAATCGGTGATAAAGAAAACAAAACAACTAAGTCTCCAGAAGAATTCACTCGCATAATACGTCTCTCATAATCGGGGTGAAGTCGAAAGTCCTCTCGAGAATTGGTAATTCGGAACCGTTCTAGAGAATCAGTTCTTTCCACTTGTGGAGTGGTGACATCTTGGACTTCACTTTGTTGAGGAGAGCCCTCTGGTGAGCTTGTAGGCAGGGGTTGAGAACCTTCCAGATTTTCTAGAGGTAAGCCCTGCATTCTACGTGAACGACGTGGAGGGTCTATTGTGAACGAGTTACAAATTTACGAAGAAAATCATGTGGTCAACTTGGGTAAACAAACAGCATGTGCTAGTAAACAGAATCTAGGAAACAAAACCAAGCAAACAAGACCTTCTAATTCCGAATTCACTAGTTGGTGATGAAATCCAACGTCACAACAACGAGATGAGAAGGGGCTAGGCTAGGGTGCAAAATTTACGTTGACGATCTTCTTAACGGACTTACACCCTGGTGCAAGCTCCCACACATAATCATGGGTATACCCTCCAAGGAGCCCGAGTGATTTTGGCCAAAGTCGATTCTAGGTACCGTGAAGACTTGCCCATTCACAGTCACCTTGTGTAAGACCCTAAGAAGATAGTCCACTAAGGTTACCACCGACAAAAATAAATCCTAGGGGGACAGTCGACAGTCTGATCCACATGAAAGGGCAGGGTATCTAGCCCGAAATCAACTTGAGAGGCTTCCACTCATCATTATGGGTATACCTCCAAGTGATCCCCTTAATACATGCAATCTCTACACCGATATCAACGAAGCAGGGTGAGTAACTCTGTTAATATCAATGCGACCTCGGGTTTGACCCTTGTGTGAGAAGGGCTTCCTAGGACAAAATGTTGTAAATGGAATTTGACACTCCTTAACAAAAGATGCTATTGTGTGTTTTGTGCTTTGGAGAGTGTATCTCTCTGCCTATTCCAAAGCTCTATCCTAGCTAATTTTTGGTGTAATAGAGCCCTAGAAAAGAGTTACTAGTTAAATTTTAAAATCGTGCAATATTATTAAGGGTTGTTGTTACTCAAAGGAAATGGAGATGAAACTGATGTTGTGTGAGACTCTGACCCAACAATGCAAAGATAGGAATGAAAGATATCAATTTTCGTTCAATGAATCCTATGTATAGGAGGGAAATTTAATTTTTCCAGAACAATCTTGAACTACGATATGCAATCTTCTTTAAAATGCAATCTTCAATGAATCACGTGACAATGACAATTCTCTATTTGTTCTTTTTCAACAATTGATTTTCAATATTTTCAAAATGAAAATGATTTTAAAAAGAAAAATGTTTTTTACTTTTTAAAAAGATCTACACCATGGTGGTGAAAGTAAGGAAAACCAATAGCTAATGAATAAGCAATAAACAAAACCCAAACGAATCTTTCAATGGAGACAAAAATGACAAGGAGACAAGACTAGTCTCTTCAATTGCATGAGAACAATGATTTTCCAAATAATGAGCAAATGAGAAAGACAAACAATCCCAACTTTCAAATCGATCACCAACTCCTAACCAAACAAGTACTTCGATTCTAGGATCAGAGATTATATCCTTGCTAAGAAAAGTCAAGAGATGAGAGTTGAGAAAAAGATGGACAAGAAGAGCCTTTGACTTCCAAAGACTGATCATGCACAAAATCCGAAGTCAAGAGACAATCAACCAGTGGTCCAATAAGTTATTTTCAGACACCTATACAGATCTGGGCATCTAAGCATACCAAAACCTTAAATCCAAAAATTTTAAAAATGGGTTTGCAGGCTATCAATAATGTACAGTGCAAGAACAGAGCATTCTCGCAGGCTGGCTTCAAGCAGGGTGTGATAACCTCGCACTGGACTAAAAGGAAGGGTGCGAACTCAAGGGGTTCTCGTAGGCCACAGAGGGGTTTAGTGTGAGAAGGCCTGAAACTAGGAAAAATTTTGGAAAAAGACAAAAAAATTGAAGGGACTTCTAGACCCAGGGAGTCTGTCAGAGTTTTCTGAAGACTCAGAGATTGATAGAAATGAAGAAAGGTAAGGCAAGAGAAAATGGCCAAGGAAAAACACCAAAAACCACTAAAAAAATGGGTTGCATCCCCATTGGAGTCACCAATTTTGTTATCGGACTAATCGGTAGGTGCAGACACTAACATATCTCCTTAGATCCAACTGGATCTAGAACAAAACAGGACAGGACATGACTCTTTCCCTAAGTCATGACCATTGAAATAGCTAGTAAGGAGGAACAAGTGACATAACTTTGTATCGCTTCCTTAGGTCTCTGTTGCTCCCACTTCTCTCTGGTGCTCTCATGAGGTCAAGACCAAGGAAAAATAAACCAACCAAAGTGAAGATAGAAAAATGTATTCAATCGTCAACTTATGTGTATGATCAAGGAATTACACAATAAAGTAAGAATGACTTTATGGGAAAAGGACATGTCATTGTATCATATTAATCGAAAGTAGAAGATACAACCTAATCACCTTGATGTCACGATCTTCCTTTCGGTGAATTTTGGTTCCAACACACACACTTGCTCTGTCTTTGCATGAAGAAGATCCAAATCCTCTTGATAGACCTACTAGAGCTTCTGTTCAAGCTGGGTTCCTCACACAATTCCTTCACTAATTCTTCAATTAATCTTGCTTAACCTTTTCCATGAGAATCCTTTCAATATATAAGATAGGGTGAGATGGTTACATGGATGAGAATGATCCCACCAAATCAGGGAAGCCAGTAAAATGATAACCATACAAATGCCAACCCATTCTCTAGAAGATTCCCTTCTAGAACCCTCGAGACTTCTTCTTTCTTCCAAGCTTGAAAACAAGTTTGCACCCTATGTATAGAGAACAGTGTGAGAGGTTCGTACCCTAGATGAAGGTGTCCTGTGAGAATGGGTCATTCTCGCACCCTAGGCTATAAGCAGCCTGCGAACTCACTTTGAAAATATGTTTTCTGGAAGGAGATAAATGCCACTTTTCTCAGGAGAAAGTTCTTGTTGGAAGCCTGAGTACACCATGGTTAATACATCACCAAGATGACCAAAATCATGAGTAACACTGAGTTGTTGTGGGGGCGACACATCGTGAGGGGCCCGCACCAGAAAACCACCAACTCGGACCCCCCCCCACCGTTAAAGGCAGAAAGGACGGGGGGGTCCAATATTGGATGTGGACCGTAGATCTGAGCATGCCATGCTCAGTCGCTAAGATTTGTGCACTCCTTATTACAATGCATCAAGGCCATCAAATCACCAAAAAAATTAGGATAAAATAATAATATGGGTCGCACTATGACCCCTTTTCTTGATTTTTTCACCAAGGGGTTATTTCCTAAGGAAAAACCCCACTTTATCAACAACTTGTGCTAACAGTTATACCCTCCAAGGAGCTCAAGTGATTTTTGCCAACGTTGATTCCAGGTACCGTGAATACTTACCCCTCCACAGTCACCTCATGTAAAGACTCTAAAGAGATAGGCCACTAAGGTTACCAATTAAGACAAAGATGCCTGGGGAATTAGTTGACAGTCTGATCCATGTGCAAGGGCAGGGTATCAAAGCCCGAAATCAACTCGAGAAGGTCCCCACAGGATTTTCTTCTCAAGTGACCCCCAACAATACATGCAATCTCTACACTAAGACCAACAAAGCAGGGTGAGTATGTTAAGGTCCTAACCCGCACATAGGTAGATCAATGTATTCGAATGTAATAAAGGTCAATATTAATAAGACCTTTCAATAAAATAGAATAAGGCGGATGTAAGAAGACCTAATAGAAGCTTCGGCTTCTAGAAGGATCTTCCTCTAGATGCTTCTCTTAATAGACATATTTAGTATAAATAAGGGT
>ML779491.1:125036-142419 GCA_009831015.1 Picea engelmannii | reverse complement strand
ATTTGAATGCAAAAGATTTCTTACAAAGACTACTAAAAATAAGAATAAACTTTAGTCCTTTCCTTTTCAAATCGGAATAGAGACATAATCCAAAAAAGAAAGAATGGTCTAAGAAGATTGATGCATTCTCAACACTATTTCCCAAATCAAACTCATAATACAAGCAAAAAATGAAAATATAAGAAAAATGTTTGTTGAATGAAAAAAACAAATTGTTTCTTAATCAACAATAATCCAAAACTTGAAATCGATCCAAAACTCAAAAGAAATCAAGAACAACTTATCAAGCAAGCACTCGGGAACAAAGCCTTGAGATTACACCCTTGCAATAAGAAGTAAAAATGAAATTTGCAAATCTTATGAATAAAACTATCAATTATTTAAAATCAATCAAATATGGTCTTAAAATATGTAAACCAATCATTCACCAAAGATAAAATTTCATCCCAGGCCATAAACACAAATTTTGGCAAAGAAAAGAAATTTGATTGTCACTGCAACAATTTCTACATGAATTGTCGCAGGCTACAGAAGGGTAAAATGCAATGATGTAGGATCATTGCAGGTTGTAAGTAAGGCACAGTGAGACATCGTCACCCTGGTATACACAAGCATAGTGCGATGATGAATATTAGTCGTAAGCCAAAAACAAGACACATTGCGACGATCTATGAATATAAAGAAAAATTGAAAGAATGACAAAAATGTTCAATGAACTTTCAGAACCAGGGAATCAAGATGGATCACCCACAGAATCGGAGAATGAAATTGATCAAAAGAAGGCAGGATAAAAGAAAATAAGAAGAAAAAAACAAAAATAAGTCATATCCCTAGTATGGTAGCCAATTTTTTTATCGGACAAATCGGTAAGTGAGGAAACAATCTAATCTCCCTAACTTCAACAAGAAGCTAGAACGAAACAAGACAAAATACAAACTTCACCTTAGACTTCATTGTCATATAAACTAGTTCAGAGAGGGACAAATGACATAATTTTTAAATGATGTTTGATCCTCGCTAGTTTCATCCTTGTTGCTCCATATTTGGATTTGCGGGATGGTGAACTTGTTTAAGAAGAACAAACCAATAAAGAGAGAGAACAAGGATATATATATTCCAATGAATTCTATGTATAAGATCAAGGAGTTATACAATAAAAGTAAAGACACCTTTATATGGAAGAAATGTATTGCTGCATTATATTAAAGGAAAGTGGAGAATACAACCCATGCCTTAATGTTGCAAAGTCCCTTTCAATGGCTCTTTTCTCCAACACACACACCTTTGCTCCAATGCCTTTGATGAAGAAGATCCACAATCTAACTTAGAGAGCTAAAGCAAATCTATATCCAGTATAATCTATAGAATAAATCTTCATGCATAAGCAAGCCTTCTCTTTTTCCATAAGAGATCCCTCTTTATATAGGGTGAAAGAGGGATGGATGAGGAGATTAGGATGATCCCACTAAATCAGAGAAGTGAGTAAGATCCAAACCGATTGGAGGCCACCTCATCTTTTAGAAGATTCCCTTCTAGAACATTCGTGAATTTTACTTTTCCCTTGTTAAAGCATCGTCGCACCCTATGCACAGGCATCTTGTGATGACGCTGCAGTCCATATTTGGTGCAATGTGTGATGATCAAGCATCTTCTCACCCCAAGCATAGAGCAGGGTGTGATGATCTCCTTTGACATAGTTTTTAAGAAAGAAAAAGTAAACCACTTATCTCATGGAGAAAGTCTCTTTTAGTGTTTTCACGAAACATGGAAGTGATTTGTGCACATGTTGTCAGTTGATCACTGGGGTAACCAAAATAATGTGTAACAACCACTTGGGAGACAACTACCATTATGCAACAGTTTCCTTATCTCAATCCTTAAGGATAAGGATCTTTTTCAAGGGGGAGGGAATGTTAGGGACCTGACCTTCCTAACCCCTCACGTATATATAATAATATATTTCCATGTAATAAAGGCCGACATTAGTTAATAAGGCCTATTTAATAAATTGGGATAAGTCAATGAATACCTAATAGAATATTTCACTTCTAGAAGGATCTTCCTCTACAATGATATTTAGAAGAAGAGTCATGAGAAGTTTTTTCTTGAGAATTATTTTAATAGAGCGTTTCTCTGTTGGAGATTTCCCCCTCAAAGAGGCCAGTGAATTTTTTTTCCTATCAATAAAGGTATTATTTTTGTGTTGTGGTTTTATCTATTGTTTTTTTCCACTGTTATTCTCTACAATATTTATAATTTCAACTATTATAATAGATCCGGTACCTTACAATAAATCATTAACCTAGGTAGCTACTTGGAAAAGTAGGCATCATCTTCTCTTCAAACAAAATAAAGTTTCTAGATATCCATATTCCCCACATAACCATAAATGGGATTTCCCTAAAGAACTTTAGATATTTCCGAGTAAACCAAACATTAAGACATGTATATATGGATTCACATTTCCAAACATTCTAAACACTCAAAATCTCCCCAACCTCAACCCAAACTTTCCAAAAATATGGATTTCTTGTACATAGATCACGTAAAAGAAATGTATTAAGAATTCTAGGGCAAAGAGATTTATAAGGCGCTCCTGGTGCAAAAGGATTTGAATTAGCAATCTCACCAAATTGGATTTGGTGCATGGATTGGGCATAAATTGATAGCTTTGTATCTCTTCCAATTTCACTATCTAGGATATTCTTATTTTCATTTCCTTTTACCCATTTTTTTCATCCCATTGAATACAATAAATGTGAAGTGTTTTCCTCACTACACCTGCAAAGTAATCAAATACTTGGACCTGCTCTATTTCTTTTATGGAGGGATTCCCATGTTAACAAATTTCTCATTCAACATTAGCCACATAACCAACTTACACTTGGGAGGGGCCTTAACGTTCTAAATATTCTACCACCACCACTTTTCATCACTTAGACCTAGTCCAAAAAGAGATAAGTATGCAAGACTATGGGTACAATTCCCCCCTACTCCATTCAAATACCAGATTAATTCATCCAAGGAATTGTTTAATCTTATATGTGTCTTCTTGAGTTATATTAAAAAGTTATCTCACCTAATTGTTAGAATATAATGGATGTTCTCATTTAACCATAGAAAATATCACTATTGTTACCCAACCATAGGTCGAAGCCACCCCCGAGCACCTTAACCTTGACAGAGAATCATTCTGGAAGAAAACCCTAGGATAGATAGCCAAACAAGATAGTGCACCTCTCTCTCCAAGGATAGCGCACCAAAAAAGGGCTGATCAGAGATTCCAAACCATAACTAAGAGATAGTCCAAGACAAAACCAAAATCTTCTAGCTGCAACAGCTGCAATGGCAGCTCTCCTCCAGACTTGCGCACAAACTGGTGAACAGTAGTACGCACAAGTGTTGCTTCTGCAGTCTTGAGAATGCCTACCAGAATGAAGACTGGCCTCCTATATTTATACTAAAACTATCAAACTACCTAGGTCAACTTCTCATTCTGGGTGCCTATTTACTTAGTATATGATATTTCCTTTAGCCGACTTCTTCTCTTGGACGATAATAACCTAATACAGATTATCCTCTTGAGTCGACTTGTCTTCTAGGGTTATTAGCCAACTAATTAGGGTTTCTTCTTGCTTCCTAGAATATTCTATTCTCATCAGGTTTACACATGGAGATAAATACCTCCCGTAGCTACCATAATATCAACACTCCCTCCTAGCTAGGGAGGTATTGAAGGTAATGGTCTTGAGCACAAACATATCATTCACCTGGTAGAATCAACATAGTCATCTAGACTATCTCGTGATTAGATCATGAGCACCATCATCATTGCCAGTGTCATCAGCTGCATCATCTATCGGAACCATACTCCATCTAAGTAATCATGCATGATGTTCACTCCATAGAGTGACACAAGAGCCATTCTTCTAATCTAGAAGAATAAATGTTATGAACCATTTTCTGTCTGGGAAATCTCTATCCATTGATCATCCATCTAGATGATAATAATTTCCAACATTGTTGATAGTCTTCAAGGTGATCAGAACAATGTCATTCAATAGAACAAAATTGTGTCTGTCCATAGTAGTACACAACTACAATCCATTGGTACACTGCCACACCAAGTAGCACACAAATACTTGATCAGTCACAATTGGAACACATCCACTATAGTAGTATACATCTATTGTCCGGAGACATATAGTCTCCATAATAATCATATCATCAACCTGCATAGAAAACATTGTTATGATATATAAACTTAATCATCTGGGCCATTTTTCCACTCACATCTGTGAGATCTGGAAGAGCATCAACCCTGAGAAAGTAAGACACCAACGATGAGCTATCTGGACTATTCTTCTCAAGCAAGGAAGAATAACTGTCCCACTTTATAATCTTGGACCATTCCCTATCCAATCCATTCCTCCGGCACTAAACAAAGTGTAACTTGGAGAGAATGAATCTACCCTAGGGAATGTTTGTCCCTGATTGTTAAACCTGGACCATTCACCTATCTGGGCCATTCCTACGGCACTAAACAAAGTGAAACCTAGAGAGAATGAATTTTCCCTAAGGAATGACTATCTGGACCATTTCCTAAGGAAATGATTGTCCTCCACCAACCTCCAAACTAGACCATTCTTTGAAACTGCTCACAACTGTGAGCTTCGAAAGAATGATTGTCCGGCGAGGAGGACCAGTCTTCTTGAGCACTATTGAGAGTGACCGTCAAGAAGAGAGACTTTCCTAGACCATTCTCCATGTTAACCACAATGGGAAATCGTTTTCTATGGTACATAAACAATCCATCGAACCATTTTCATTACAAAAATGATTGTTTGATCTGAACCATTTTCTGAACTGGAAAATGCTTGTCCGTCATAAATATCAAACCACTTTTTGAACTAGAAAGGAACTGCTCATCCTGGACCATTTTTCAAATTGAAAAATGGTTGTCCATAAGTCAATAACACATCATTTCTCCCTCCCAACCTGGGAGTCATTTCTTCCTCTTTCAATAAGTAAGTCATCTCCACGAGCTCCAGGAAAACATTTGCTCATCTGCTCATCTGTGGAGATATATATTGGAGAACTACTTTCTCTTTTATAGACTTCATCATAGAGATTGTAAAGATTGATCTCAATGTGCTTCAGTATTTTTGGAACAATGGTATTCTCTGAAGGCTTCATATAGCTCTGATCAATATAGTATATCATTGTTGTATTCATCTTTTTTTTCTTGCTAGCTCATAACATTATGGCAAGGGTTAAACTAGAACATATCAAAGTGGTACTTATTCTTCCATCATGAGGGTTTTTCATGGATTAGCAATCCATCATACTGAGCTTCTGAGTAATCATTATGATACAATATCTCTGTTGTAGAAAGTTTTTCACATGCTTTTGTTGTGCATTGGAGGTTCTCTACCAAGTTGTCTTATTTCATCTGCATACAAGGGTCTCTTTCTAGTATACTTCAAATCCTTGAGGTTTCTCTTCATATGATATTTGTTCAATTAACTTGGAGAATAGTCTTTGCATTCATCTAATGTAAACTCCAACCCATGGATATTGTGGACGATATAATGGCTCATGTAGAGGTATGTTTGGTTTACTTGGAACAATCAATCATCATAGTCTTCTCCCTCCATTTGGGAGAACCTCTAGTTTTGGATCTCACAATGCTTTCATTCATAAGTCTTCCATACACTGTTCTTCATCACAACCTTCAGTTCCTCTGCTTGATTTCTTTTAGTGAGTTCATATCAGGTTGGTAGTTTTGTGATTCTTGATACGTTGACTGGTTGTTCTGTCTTTTCTTTATCTCTTGGAATCTCCATGTTATTCCTCATATTTCTCTTTATCTCTTGAGTTCATGGAGTTTTCTATAGATTCCATGCTCTGAAGATTCCAACTTCTTTCTTTCATCATAGGATCATGGATGTGGATGGACAACCAGGAATACTTTAAGCCTTGTTTTCGAAGAAGGCTTCTTCTAAAGTCAAACTAAACACGTACTTATTTTCATGGCTGCTACCATGGATATATACTTCATAATATTCAATGGATCATAGGATTAGATCCCTCCCAATACTTTCTTTATGTATGAATGTTTTCTCTTCTTTTCGGAATATATAATCATCTCCCTCCATCTAACAGAGTCCATGCTTCCATCTACATCCTTATTTCCTTCTGCAAAGTGTCACAAACCTTTTTCCAATTTCCTCTTGATTGTTGACTTCTTTCTATCTTTAATTCTTCTAGGTTTCTTCAAGATTGATTATGATTCTGGATTATCTTGCAGTTGTTACTTATGTAATAGCTTCCACATGAATTGTTACCAAGGGTTGTTGATGTACTTCATCCTTTCATGTGGATTCCCTGACTTGTAGTCATTGTGATAGCAATCTTTATCTTGTTGTTATTCCATAGGTATAGTTTCTCTTTGAACATGTTGTCTTCTAAGAAATGGATATGAAAGATATGTACAGAAGGTATGGTATATACAAGAACTATGAAGAGTATTGTTACCTTGTCTTAGAAGAAGAAGTTTGTTTTGTCCTTCTTGGATTTCTTTGAGGGTTCCCTTTCTTCGACAACTGATGCTTCGTGTGTTTCCTTCCTTTTTTTTAACTTGGGATAATGATTCTTGTAGTGACCATACTTTCGACAATTGAAGCATTGTATTCTTGACATATCTTTCTCTTGATTTGGTTTCTTTATGGAGCCAAACTTATCTTCATTCCTGAAATGCTTGAACTTTGTTGTGAAGGCTTGATCATCGTATTTATTTTGAGTTTTCTCTTTTGCACTGATCCTTGATTCTTCTTGTGCACAGCAAGTCCAAAGTTCTTCAAATGTAGGATACTCCTTCCTTGTGTTCATGCTTGCGGAAAATGCATCCCATGTCTTGGGAAGACCATTAAGTACTATATTTACCAGTTCCTTCTCTGAGATGATTTGTTCAATAGCTTGTAGTTGATCTCTTAACTGAAATATTCTCACAAGGTATATGTTATGCTTTCATCATCATTCATCTTCATGTCACAGAGCTCATTCTTTAGACTCGTTACTTGTCCAATGTTTATGACTGAGAAGAGGTTTGTTAGGGAATCATACATATTCTTAGATGAGTCAAGATGGGAGATGTAAGGTATCAAGTGGTATTTTATAGATTCCACTATGATACGCATGGCATTGATGTCATTGTCTATGAACTTCTCCATAACTGCAATGTTCTGCGGTTCCTTCTCTTTTCCTTCTTCAAACTCTGGTTCCATGATCTTTCCTTTCATGATATCCAGCACATTATTCTTGGCAAAGATGAGGTCAATCCTTGTCTTCCACGCTCTGAATTTAGAAGCCCCATCTAAATTGTTTTCTGACTTCATAGAGTAAGTCATGGTTGCTTTGACTTGGTCAACCCTATATTTTACCAAAAACTCAAACTTGACGTCTTGTCTTGCTGAGAGTACCAGGATATGTACTAGGCTAGGGCGCACTAGTATATCTAGAAATTAGGTTAATACCTTCACTTAAGGTGCCTTAATGAGATGATTAGGGTTTCTACAACTGCACCTGCTAGTAACCCTAGTGACAATGCTTTAGCAACTTCTCCTGCTAGAAACCCTAGCAGTAGTTCTTCAATGAGATTAGTATCCTTATGGTTATGCTCCCTTTTAGTGGTTAGACTGAATGAAGGAGGTGTGGGCCCATAACCTATTAGAATATAATGGATGTACTCATTTAACCATAGACAATATCACTATTTTCACCCAACCATAGGTTGAAGCCACCCCCGAGCACCTTAACGTCAACAGAGAATCATTCTGGAAGCAAACCCTATGCTAGATAGCCAAACAAGATAGTGCATCTCTCTCTCCAAGGATAGAGCACCAAACAAGATATGATCAGAGAGTCCAATCCATAACCAAGAGATAGTCCAAGCCAAAACCAAAATCTGCTAACTGCAGCATCAACATCGGTAGCTCTCCTCTAGACTTGTGCACAAACTAGCCAACTGTAATGCGCACAAGTGTTGCTTCTATAGTCCTAAGAATTCCCTCCAGAAGAAAGATTGGCCTCCTGTATTTATACTAAAACTAGCAAACTACCTGGGCCGACTTCTCATTTTGGGTGCCTATTTACTTAGTATATGATATTTCCTTTAGTCGACTTCTTCTCTTGGAGGCTAATAACCTAATACAGATTATCCTCTTGAGCCAACTTGTCTTCTAGGGTTATTAGCCAACTAATTAGGGTTTCTTCTTGCTTCCCGAAATATTCTATTCTCGTCAGGTTTACACATGGAGATAAATACCTCCCGAAGCTACCATAATATCAACATTAATTTGGGAAAAATTTCCTTCTTGACCAAGATCAACTACCTTTCTCCACCCTCAGATTTGTCATCCAGGTTGTCAACCAAAATAAGTATACATCTAATAATTACTTGTATGTGTTGTAATATTTATTCGGGGACGAATATGTCTCTACCACACCCCATTATTGCATCTTCTCTCACTCTTACTTGTGATCCATCTCCCACTCTCTATGCCATATATGAGCCTATGATTGGGAAGGCTAGTGTCGTTTCCTTCCACTAGTTTCACACATTCACTATAGTCTTCCTTTCCTTGCTAATCTAGTCCAAGAGAGTTCCTAGAGAAATGTATTTATGTATAAGAATCATTTTCCATAGGCTCTCCTTTGTAATGACATCCCAAAATAATTTTGTTGCCAAATCTTTACCAAATAAATGTATTTTCTTCAACCCCTATCCCCCCAAGGATTTTGGAGCTACAATCCTCTACCACTTAACTAGATGATTTCATTTGTAATCACTACTCCCTTGCCATAGAAAATTAAAACAAAATTGATCCGCAATCCTATATGCAAAATTGAAAATGCAACAACATAATAGATTGGCACACAAGAATAAAATGTTGCACAATAAAAAATACATAGAGAATGAAAGATAAAAACCACTAGAAGTAAGAAGTAAATGACTATTGATTGTATTTCAGCAAGACACCCTTTTTATCAGACTGGGTGATTTTTTGTTTACAACAACAACAAGAGACTTTCTGATTTTATTTCTGACTGAAAAGTGTCGTTTCACTTTTTATTAATAAATTGTCTTTCGAAACTAACATGCTAATTATTTATTAGGAAATGTCCTGCTCAACTGGATTGGAGAGGGAAAATTACAATAGTAATTACCGACAATATGCTAATTCTCTCCTAATGGTTGGTGAAGGAAGGTGGACATCATTCTTGGTGTCCCAATTACTCCTTGTTTAGATCTGGAAGCATCCCTTCTTCCACCAACAAATGAGGAAATTTCACTGCATTCTCTACAATGATTTCTCGAACTATTTTGGGATCATATCTGAGTGGGTGCCACTGATGATGTTTTCCTCTGAATCGTTTCTTGTCCCACAAGATCCACACACGAGCTTCCGGGTGAAAAAACAATGTCATGTGAATTTTATGAGGCCCTTGTTTTGCATGCTCTAGTGTAGCTAGTAATGCAGCGACTACCTAAATATAGAACTGAGCGAAAGTGTGGGTAGAACATTGAATTGAGTGGTGTTCTTGTTGTTGATGTGTAGACCCTGAAAGAGTGAGAGTAAGGGACATCTTGACCGTATACTCATCCACTCGGTACTAATCAACCAAATATTCATTATCTACCTCAACACTTCCTTTAAATGCAAACTCCCTGGAAGAACAACGGGTGTGGCCAATACCTCCTATTTGATTAACTGATCCAACTAAGAAGGGATGCCTCTGCAGATGATTTTCCCCCGCTATACATCATTTGTAAGAATTTCATTTTCCTGAAGCTTTCTCAATAATCTATTTGGAAAAAAGAGGAATTTCTAGTGAAAGTGTTATAATATGTTCACACTTGTGTTGGAGTACATAACCTGCTGGCGGAGAATACTAGAACATAAAACGGCTTTTCCATAAGAAATGTTGGAGATACACAAGGAAAATATGAAGGTGGGTAGGGCCTGAATTCAGAAGCTGGTCAGGTTGGCGTGTTATCACATCAACCTCTTGGGGAGCGATATAGTATTAGGGGGCATTGGGAAAAGAGGCTTTTCAAAGGATATCAATGGTGTGCTCAATAGAGCAAGACGGGGGAAGTATTAGGGTTTGGAGGAAGGCATTGACAACTTCTAGGAGAAGGGGAGCCATGTCCAAAGGAGTTGGGTAGGTCAGATGGTATGGTTTAATGGGGTGAACCAAACATAAGGAAACATATTTTTTCAAAGCTACTTGCTTAGTGGCTTCCTATCCAATCATAGGTTGTGTAAAGTGAGGAGTCGAGGAGGTAAGTACATAGGTTCGTCCCTCATGTTGTAGGTGGTATTTATGGAGTTTGGCATGACAAAAATCATTTCGGACCTGTTGGTAGGGGATTCCAAGTAACAGGTCAACACAATCTAAAGGATAAACATCACACACCACAATATCCCAAAAAGGGCCAATAGTGAAGGTCACCAGGATATAATGAGGCACAAGACTTACTTTTGTACCCATCTGAGTTGATATGGTTCGAGCTATGGAGTATTTGGGAGTTATAGGTGTTGGACCAAGTCCTCGGCAATGAGGTTGTTTTGGCTTCCATTGTCTAGGATGAGAGTAGACAATTCATGCTTAATTTGACAATTGTGGGTAAACAGGGGCACAAAAGAGGTGTTGCGTTCATTGGTAGTCATGAGAATTAGATATGGGTCAAATTCTATAGAATTTTCGAGAGAAACGACTTCAGGAGGGTCAGGGGAATCGAACTGAGCGACCTCTACAAAAATAGTTTTGTTGGGGCGAAGGTTTTGAAGTGCCCAACAACCGGTAGAAGCATGTGAGTTGGTCTTGTGGAAGGTACACCAGGGCATTATTCAAGGTGTGGAGGTGGCGGTAGGGGTAACCTGAGAAGGTGTTGTAGGAAAATATCCCTGCAGACAGGTAGATCTCCTCTTGAGAGCTAGACTCTTAACTCTTAAGACAGAAGATGCTTATCATGGACATTGACTTCCTTTTAGATCAATATAAACTAATGTGTGAGGAGGAGGGAGAAAAGAAGTACCTTTTACCGGTGTTTGTCCCTGCACAGTCTGAGTTTAGCTCCAATCTTGAACTCCTTGGTAAGCCCTGTAGACAAACAAAAGTACAAACAACTTCCTACTCTACTGATATTAGCTCGAAATAGACCTATCTATCAGAGACAAATTCATGTGAGATCAAACAAAGATTTGAAAGAAACAGGCCAAGCATATTGTATTAAAGAGAACAACAATGAAGAATGCTTACAGCCATAGATGTGAGTGTAACAGCTTCATCAAGCCTTCTTCATTCGAACCCTTTCTCAAACAGTCCACACACTGAATGTTGATGCTCCAAACAACATCTTCTTCATGAGATCATAAGTTGGATGCTTCACAATACTTCCCCCCCCCCTTTCACCAAGAGAATGCCTATTTAAATAGGCTTGCAGAGGCCCAACCACTTGAGATATATTTGGGGTAAGTTGAGGATTTTCCTCCTTTAGTTATGGATCTTCCCTAAGATCATGACTTGACCAAGGATTCTAATCCAACTGCCTTCAGATAATGAGGGGATCTTTCCCTCATTCCTCTCAACAAACCAATTTTCACCTAGAATAGGTAGTGTTCCTCCAAAAGGGGAATCAGAGCGTTATAGCACTCCCCAAGAGAAGGAAAGCAAGCGTTGGTGTTATAAACATCCCCCAAAAGGGTGGACAGAGTGTTATAGCATCCCCTAACAATGTATAGGGGAGCGCTCCTCTCTAAAACTCAATTTTTAGTGGTTCTTCCTATTGGAGCCGCCCTTGTTTTTTGTTAACTCTTCACAATTTTCATTTTGGATACTTAAAATTCTAAAGACGGCCTTTTGTTTTCCCCCCCCCCGAAACTTTGAAAAAAACTCTGCAACCTTGTCGAGTAAGCAGTGATTCTTTTTCTACCCTCAAAACAAGTCCACTTTCGTAAGAACGTTCGCTCTTTTTGTTTTATTTCGGGATCTCGCAAGTCGGACTACTATAACTCATGAATTCACACGTCTCGAGTCACGAAACAGTGAATTTGTTTTAAATTTTCACTCTAAATAGTAACCAGGGTCAAATATTTTAACTCAGTGATTAGACGTCTTCGGGGTTTCGTGCCTCGGCGTTCGTTAAACCCAAGTCTTTATTTTTACATCCCCAATAGCCGAGAACACGAGGTACTTTTGTGATAACCCTGGTCAAGGATTAAAGGCAAAAAGCTAACCATGGTTAAATCTGTTCTAGGCATCTCGCCACTCGGCACTATCTTTTCGAAAGTTACGGCGTCTAAAACCCCTGACTCACGAAGTCGCAACGTAATTATAGAAAGATTAATTAGTCGCCTAATCTAAGATTTCCTTCCCCTTAATTGAGCCTTAATTATCGCCATCTCGCGGTTTCGCGACTCGGCATACCAATCTCTCATAAACTTACCTTCGAAGTTCCGAGTTGCGATATGACAAATAAATGGATTATAAAATTAATAAGGTTCCAAATCACGATTACTGTTAATTAAGCCAAAGTCGGTCCTCGCGATCTCGCGAGTTGGGGACTCAAAATGTTAAAAGAAAAACTACGAAGTAGCGAATTGTGAGGAATCGATAAAAGGTGGTAAAATTTGACAATTTAAGATAAGGAAAAGTATATCCCGCACCCCGAGGCTTGCACGTTTCCCGAGGTAGCCATCTTTCTCCCTACTCCGACTGACTGTCAAACCGCCAAACATTGATGAAATTAATGAAGAATTAGGGCAAATCCACGAATAATAAGATCGTATTTTACGCAATAAATTTGTTTCTAATTGTGATTTGACAGACTTATTTCGAAGAGTACAGAATTTTCAAATATATACAGGAGTTTCATTTTATTATAATGAAAACATTTTTCATAAGCACGCAGAGCTCGTCATTTTCTGAGTGAACTAATTTATGCATGTATACACAGGTCTATCGCAGAAGGGCGGAAACGCAAGTTTCAACTATGGCTCCACAGAAAGAAGCAAAGGTGAATGTCGAGGTTGCAGGGAAAGGCTCAGATAATGTCTCCGACACTTTGCCTCGAAGTGTCGAATCGGTCCCTAGTTGCTCGTTCATTTCAGATATTCTGCAATCTGATTTGGTAAATTATTCAGACTCTGACGACAATGAAAAGGACGACTTGAACACTAAATACAAGATAGTTGTGCAATCTGGAATGCACAAGGTAGCAACCAGACCATGGTTGCTCCCATATTATGATATGATCTGATGGGCGTTGGATCACATAGACCTACCCACCAGAACTGTCATGAACGAACGACAGGTCACAGTCGGGACTTTTAGACTGGAGCACATCCAAACCATGTATAAGCTCCCGACAACATTTGAATACACGTATGATGCTGAATTCCTAGAGGGATTCAAACAGAAGGAGTGCATTGAATATGACAAAACCATGCCCAGTTTGATAAAAGATTGGGTTTCGTGCTCCGCGAAATTCAGAGAAAATTACCAGGGCGTTTATTCAATTGCCTCACTGGAACCACAGTATAAGTATGTGGCAATGATGACATGTCGTTTATTCGGAAGGGAGGACATGGCACATTTCTACATTGTGTGGGTGCCTCTCATGTTTCGGGTTGCAGAAGGTTGCTCGTTTAATTGGGCAAAGATACTCTCGGACAATTTGGCCAACCAGGTCACAGAGTATCGGGAGTAGAAGGCAAGCAGGAGACCATCCTCATTTTTCATGTCTGCGTATATCATGGACACGGTATGTTCCATGACACCATTCCCTTTGATGAGTTGGGCTTGGAATCCAACCCAAGAAAAACCTGTACATGAGTATCACGATAAACTGTGGGAGAATAAAGCGGACAAATTTATTTACGAAATTTTCAACTAGGTGATGGTGCCCCTACACATCGCCATTTTTTGTCGCTCACCACCTCATATCTCAGACAGCATTGCTGCAAATCTGAGTGGTATAGCGAAATGGTACGTAGAAGCAGAGTTTTCCTATTTCAGAGTGTTCGGAGCTGTTGTTCCCCCGCTTGCAATACCATTGTTCATCCTCGACAAGCTGTCTTATCGTGAGATCGCCCGATAAACAGTGATTGGCGGGTTGAGTAAAGAACTCAAAGCTTCTTCGAAGAAGGTATGGCCATTTTTCCCCGTTCGGATAAATTCTTATTCTTTATTGGATTTTGGGCATGCCAAAGCCGAGGCTGCAGCCCTGGAAGACCTGAGTTTGGTCTCCATTGAGTATAAAAAACATGATCCTCAGAAAATTGTAAGCAACCATTTAGCTAATTGTGGGATGAAGAGGTTTGAACACGATTTTTCACCCTCGGATGAAATTTTCCGAGGGGCGAGGTCTTATGGGGAAGTGCTAGTTTGGATCCGATCTTTAGCACCCGAACACACGGCCTCTGTATTAAAATTTTAGGAAAACAGATGAAGTTGTCTTCCTGCTGTGTTATGAGGAGTGAGTCTGGAAGTTTCTGAGACAGAACCGAAGGATGCTGGAGGCCCCAAAGAAGCAACTTATGGTTCAGGAAAAATCCAGAACGAGGGGGAGAAAACGAAGAAGCTCGAAGCAAAGGCACAGAATCCGGACCCGCCAGAGACCCAGAATCTGGAAATTGAGACGAAGACCTCTGAAAATCCAAAGAAGCAGGACTCGGTCATCACCCCAGGAAAAGCAGCGAAACAGATCGGGGAACCCATCACTTCTGTCACCCCCTTGCAGTCGACGCAAGGAAATACAGAATAAGGATGGATTTTTGATGAGGAACTGAGGCCTATCAGAGAAGAAGAAATTCCCCCAAACGAGTTCTTCTTTGACAAAAAGAGGAAACCGGTGGTGAAAAGGGAATTCTACCAGGATGAAGGATCGACTGCTAAAAAATTCAAGGTTATGACCGAGGGAAAGAACAAAAAGAATGAGGAATTCGCCACAGAGATCGTAGGAACGCTATGAGCGTATGCATCAGCGAATCAATTCTCGGTCAGGGTGTTAAAAAACCAGCTCAAAAGAAAGAATCGCCTGATCAAGACTCTTGAAGCCAGAGTAGCTTCAGCCACAGAAAACGCCAAAGGTCAGGTGAGCGAGGAAATAGAACTGGCCCGACTAGCTGATAATAAGGAAATAGAAGTGCTCAAAGCCAAGTTGGAGAAAGCACGTCTAGTGATCCGAGATGGTCGGATACAGGCGGGTCAACAAAAGACTATGATCATAGAGCTGAAGGCTCAGGTAGAGGTCACTGAAAATAGGGTGATCGATGTCGAGGGGTTTAAATCCTGAGCGATCGATATTCAGAGCAGGATCTCTTCTGCACAACAGAGTTTGCTAGATAAAGTGGGAGTGATTCGAGAGGATTTCCTGTTGATGCATCGGATTTACGAGAACCTGACTGTCAGAGAAAGGAATGCAGAAGAAGCTCGGGTCGCCTTTCAAGAGGCGGTGCTAGCTACAAACAACAGAGTTTCGGCAGGGTCTCCCGAACTCACCATCTCATAACAAACTAGAGGTAACATTCTGTTGAAGTATTGGGAGCATAACATTACCCTAGGCAAGGAGCAGGCCCAAAAAGTAACCAATTCATTAGAAGAAGCCTTCAATGCTATAGATGGCGAGCTGTTGGGTATAGAGAGTGGAGGCGACGTAGAAACATTAATGCAAATGAATGTAGAACAGATCTCGCTCAATCTAAAAGAGAAGGATGAGAGAGATTCGGCCGATATCTCTCAGATGGACATGGTGGACATGGCTCAAGTTGACAAACAATTAATCCAACCCAGCGCACAACTGAGTTCCCTCGGCATCATCGATGCACAAATGGGAGACAAGCTGCAACAGTTAGCCCGAGAATGTTACTTCGCCGAGGCCAGCTGTCAAGCGGAACCTTCGCAGCTCATATCTCAGTTTGTGGAAAAATGTAGCGCCTGCACCGCATCCGTGAGAACATGAGCACCTGGCACCAATTGAAAATAGAGTAGGAGAAAGGGAGTGATTGCACTCCTCTCGGTTGTAACCGAATTTGTGAAACCGTTGAGATTCTAACTGATCTGTAAAGTTGTATAAATATATCACAGAAAGAAAAAGAAAGGGCTGGACCTTTTTTGTGTCGATTTTAATAGAGTTTTTTATTCGAGAAGTTAATATAAGCAAATCTGGAGATTCTCGATTCTGTCAAGACTGTGTTACAAGTTCGTTTCTTTGCATTTCATGTTTCATTTCATTCCATTATTCATAATTGATGTTCTTTGTTATACTTTAGTACGAACACTACTATAACAAAAGGATTCTAGTTTTCTGTATTTGTTTATTGTCTTTCCTCTGCACCAGCTATCAGCGGGTGTAAGACCAATCTGCACTTTCAGAATTCTACGTATATTCTTTGCTATGTCAATTATTTTCTTACTAATTTCCTCTTCTGTTTATAGGTGAGTTTTCTCTTTGACAGAAACCTTGTGTTATATGCAGCTAAATGTTTTTCTCTCACCTCACACCTTTATATAAAATATAATACAGTTACGGGAAAGAGCCTTCAATTTGCATTTCTATTTTATTCTGAATCGTAAAATTCTCTTTATTTCGACCAAATCAAGACATCATTTAATCTCTCCTTAAATCTTTTCCTAATCTTACTGTTCCTCCATGACTGTCCCTGCAGCGACACAGCCTAATATCGAACACGGACTATCGAACCAAACGCATATCGCCTTAAATATTTTTGACATAATCCTTAAAACTGCTAATAACCAGGATGAACTTGAACGTTCATGGGCAGCCATTGAACAAGATATAAACACTCAGGAACAGTTGGAAGCTAGACAAGGCCAACGTAGAAATATGCCCTAGTTTCCTTTACCGAATGTTGACGTTACCTTCTTACCCATCTTTCACCCTCTTCCAGATGCCTTGACACTGTACTTTTAAGCCTTAAGTACAGACTCAGGAACAAAATCTTTCTGGCACCGTTGTCGGGGACTGAAGTTACAAAATCTTTTTCCCTAGGAAAACGACATTTATTTCGTTGAAAGTGTTACTCCTTGATAGTGAACATAGAGTACACACAATTTTAAGTCTTTTCAATCTTTCACTTGGCGACTCCACGAAAAAAAATAATCTGACATTCGTTAGAAGGAATACCAGACAGAACCTGGATGGTAAGCTGATTACGCCTGTTAATAATACCGAAAATTTTTTAAAGACTAAATGCCATTCAGAACCTTCTACTTCACGCAGTCCTCTGTTTGATACCCGAGATCCGACGACAAACTGCTCTAAAGTTAGGAGTGAGATTCATCAGACTTTCCC
>ML779491.1:102325-124986 GCA_009831015.1 Picea engelmannii | reverse complement strand
AATAATACCGAAAATTTTTTAAAGACTAAATGCCATTCAGAACCTTCTACTTCACGCAGTCCTCTGTTTGATACCCGAGATCCGACGACAAACTGCTCTAAAGTTAGGAGTGAGATTCATCAGACTTTCCCATCCATACACAAGGGAAAAGATCCTTTAGAAAGTCCATCGACAGTTGACATATCATCTTTTCTTCGACTGAATTTCCCAGTCTCTCCTGTTTCCCCACCAGAATCGATGGCAGCCGGCGGAGGAGGTGGTGGAGGCGCTCCTGGAGGAGGAGGTAGAGTTCAAGCGCATGTCCATCCTCCCAGATTATTTGCAAAAGTAGCAGCGAGATACTCTCCCCTGGTTTTTCCCGTCCCCCTACATGATCTTCCTGAAAACTACATCAAAAATCTTCCTAAGTTCACTGGGGAGGGAGATTTAACCGCAACCGAGCACATAAACTTCTTTGACCAATTCGCAGACGTCTGTGGTATCGAGAACGAAGATGTTTATTCGAGACTCCTCATCTAGACCTTTGAAGGACAGGTCTGAACTTGGTTTCGGAGCCTCCCTGCAGCTTCTATCCGGACATATGATGCTTTGGAAGATGCTTTCCTCAGACAATGGGGAGAGAGAAAATATCACTTATATTACCTTACCGAGTTTGGGTCCCTAAAGAAAAATAACTCAGAAACAGTCATGGAATTTATTCTGAGATTCAACAAACTGTATAATAAGATTCCAGCCGTTGTTAAACCCTCCGAACCCTCAGCCAAAGTAACCTTCGCGGGAGCTTTCGAGCCGGATTTCGCACTACTTTTACGAGAAAGAAGAGGAGCCACCCTAAATAGAATGCAAGATGATGTTGTCGAAATAGAATCTAATATGATGGATTCAGGTAAATTAAAGGCTAAAGTAGAAACAGTCAACCGCGAGAATAGACACTATAGGGAACCAGCGGGTCCTTCGGGCTCAAATAGATACACTGATGACAGAGTAGATGATATGGCCCGAGTAATTAAAGAACTTTCCAACAAAATCTCTAGGATGGAGTTGAACCAGGTGAAAGCTGATTCTTCTAATAAAAAAGACTTCAGGAGAAACCCTAATCCCCAAAATCAACAGAGACAAATAAAGAATGAAGATCGAAAATACAAGCACCACTAAAAAACGAAAATTTTACAGGAGTAAACGACCTCCAAGATTTCGGAGATTCGGAATATGAAGTCGTGAATTTCGGCGATGACTGTTCGCAGCCGTATCTCACTCGTGAAGACTATGAAAAATCTTTGAACACCCCACAATAATCTAATGAGGATGAAGAAGGTGATCACACTGATCCCTATGTATCTCAACCAGAAACAGAGATGATAATGGTCGAGTTTCAACCAAAGTACAACCTAAGATCTAAGAGTAAGCCTACCTCAACGAATCAACCTAAGAAAATCCTTCAAAAAGGTCAATCTTATGAACCTCCTTCGGAAGATACCTTGTCACCCAGCAACAAAACCAAGGTAGCAAGCACTCAAGAGTCCGAGGTGAAAAAAGTTGAAACTCAAACACAAGAAACCGAACCAGTAGATAAAGTTACGTCTTCAACTAGGATCATGAGTGATAAAGCGATCCAGACAAGTAAGTCGGAAAGGAAAAATTTGGAAATCTCAACCAAACAAACGGACAAGGTAAACAAATCTTTCAGTTTTGAAAATGAGTTAAACAAGATTAAAATATCGATTCCTTTGGTAGAATTAGCAAAAAATCTCGCTTATCGGAAGCAAATTGCCCAAGCGATGGGTGTCTACGAGCTAGAAAGTCAGTCTGATGTTATCAACCTGGAAGATGAAAGACCTAACATCACCTTTGGTCCTCATTTTGAAGGGTCCAAAGACAACATCGCTCCTTTTTATATCACCCTGAATATACATGATCAGTTGCTACATAATTGTATGTTAGACTCTGGGGCTTCTCATAATGTTATGCCCAAAATTATAATGGAGAAGTTGGGTCTCCAGATCACGAGACCTTATGGAAATTTGTATTCTTTTGATTCAAGGAAGGTTAAATGCATGGGGATGATAAAGGATCTGGTAGTTACCCTAGCGCAGGTCCCTATTAAAAGTATCCTGATGGATGTGGTTATCGTCGATATCCCCCCTAAGTACGGTATGTTGTTGTCTAGGTCATGGGGGGCCAAGTTGGGAGGTTCCCTTTAGTTATACATGTCTTATGCCACAATACCTGTGTTCGGGGGTCAATTCACTCGTTTATATAGAGAGACAAGATTAGCGTACAAGGTCAGTGATCCCCAAAACCCACACAACTTCCCCATTTACATCGCAGACCAAGATCTGGGAAACTGCATTTTGTCTTTTGATGATGGATTGGATGGAGGTCCAGAGGAACTCGATATGAAGCAAGAAGAGTTAAGCCCCTTGATAGAAGAGTTGTGCAATACTGGTGTATGGAAAATGTATTTCGATGGCGCTTCGTCTTCTGAAGGAGTTGGTGTTGGGGTACTTTTGGTAGCACCTGAAGGTAAGTTCATTGTTCCTTTCTCATATCATTTGTAGTGGGACATAGATTACACCAATAACGTATGCGAGTATAAGGCATTGATATTAGGATTAGAGGCTGCAAAGAAGTTGAATATAAAAAACTTGGAGGTATACTGTGACGCAGAATTGATAGTAAGACAAATAAACCGACAATATCTAGCCAAGCATCCAAGACTAAGAACATACAAAAATTGTGCTTGGGATTTGATGGAAAACTTTTTCTCATCTGTAAAGGTCCATTTTATCCCTCGCACAGAGAATCTACATGTCGACGCATTGGCCAAGGCAGCTTCAACCTTTTCTCCTCCCACGACCGTCAAACTGAAGTATCACATTGAAATCAGATACAAACCCTCTATACCAGACAATATTCGAAACTGGCAGGTTTTCGAAGATGACGAACAAATCAAGAAATTTCTTACAGCAGTAGGTGAGTTCTCTGAAACTCATCAAGACCAAGAGAATCAAAATGACTCAATGTGGATTATGCAAGAAGGGGAAGATCCTGAAACCTTCCGAGAAAAATTAGCGGATCATCGTATGTTGGTCCTTAAAAACAACCAAATTCCGAAAGGCTTAATTCCTTTAGAAAGACTTTTCAATCAGAACGATGTACCTGTGAAATCCACTTTGCAGCCCCAACCAGAAGAAGTGGAGGACTGCGATATAGGAACTGAGAAAGAATCCAGGATAGTAAAGATGTCTAAGTTCCTCCCTCCCAAGGTAAAATTCCAGTATAGAGACCTACTCAGATGGTACAAATATGTTTTCGCCTGGTCCTATGATGAGCTTAGAACGTATGACACTTCCATAATTGAGCACAAGATACCTTTGAAGCCCGGGGTCAAGCCGTTTAGGCAAAAGCTTAGGAAAATTAACCCCATTTTGTTTCCCGTGATTGAAAAGGAAATTATGAAGCTTTTAGACGCGAAAATAATCGTACCTCTAAGGTACTCAGACTGGGTGGAAAATTTGGTCCCGGTCAGGAAAAAGAACGGAGAAATCAAATTGTGTGTAGATTTCCGAAACTTGAATAAGTATTCCCTTAAGGATAATTATCCGCTCCCCAAAATGGACCACGTCCTAGAAAAGGTATTCGGAGCAAATCGAATGTCTATGATAGATGGGTTCTCTGGATATAACCAAATCGCCATGAACGAGAAAGACAGAGAAAAAACTGCTTTCACCACACCATGGGGTACATTCATGTATGATAAAATGCCATTTCGTTTGATGAATGCAGGAGCTACATTCCAGTGCGCTATGGACATTGCTTTTGTAGGAGAAAGAGACAATTTTTTAGTCATCTACCTCGACGATTTGACGATTTTCTCTAAAACCGATGAAGAACATTTGATCCATCTAAAAAAGACTTTCGAAAAATGCCACAGGTATGGTCTGTCTTTGAACCCAAAGAAATCACATTTCGCTATACGGGAAGGTAAGCTTCTGGGACATATCGTATCTAAAGATGGGATCAGGATTGATCCTAAGTGGATTGAAGCAATAGAAACTATAAATATTCCCAGAAACGTAAAATAAATTCAATATTTCTTAGGTACAACAAATTTTTTACGAAGGTTCATCCCCAATTTTGTTGAGATTGTCAAATTGATCACAGGAATGCTGAAGAAATATAGCAGAGTAAATTGGACGACTGAGGCTAAAGCATCATTCGTGCATATTAAAAAAGTCATCAGCGAGGCACCTGTGTTAGCAAGCCCAGAATACTTGAAAGATTTCCTCATCTTCTCGTTTGCTTCTGAACATACTATCGCCTCGGTGCCCCTGCAAAAGGATGACAAAGGTTTCAAATAGCCAATCGCATTTTTTAGCAAGATCCTTAGAGACGCCGAACTAAAGTGTGACATAATAGAAAAACAGGCATACACAATGGTGAAAGCGCTAAAAGCATTCAGAACCTATGTAATGCATTCAAAAATTATCGCGTACGTGCCAACCAGTGATGTGAAAGATATATTGGTACAGCCAGATAGTGATGGCAAACGAGGGTGTTGGCTCGCTAAAATACAAGAATTCGATATGGAAGTCAAGCCAACTAAATTAATAAAGGGGCAAGGTCTGGCCAAACTCTTGGCTGAGTCGAATCTCTGATCTCTTGATATTAATTGCCTCCAAGGGGAAGACGGAGACACACACCTGCACGAGCCAGACGACCAGACAGATCCAAGCAAGGTCGAAGAAAAGTTCATATCTTCAGGATGGTATAAAGATATAGTGTTCTACTTGTTAAACCTGAAATGTCCAGATGGGCTATCACCAGCCAAATGCAGAACGTTAAAACTTCATGCTATAAAATATTGCATCGCCGAAAATCAGCTATACTGGAAGGATCCACTTGGGTTCCTACTAGTCTGTTTGGTTGAGTCGGAAACTCCACGGGTTAAAGAGGAATTTCACGAAGGAGTCTGTGGAGGACACCACGCATGGAGAGCCACAGCCTACAAGATCTTGAGGGCCGGATACTATTGGCCGAAAATATTTTCGGACGTCAATTCCAAAGTGCGTACTTGCAACCCTTGTCAAATATTCGTTGGTAAACAGAAACTCCATGCACTGCCACTCGTTCCAGTCAAAGCCGAAGCTCCATTTCAACAATGGGGTCTAGACTTCATAGGGGAAATTAATCCTCATTCCAGTGCTCAACATAAGTGGATTTTAACAGCCACAGATTATTTTACAAAGTGGGTGGAAGCCATTCCAACCAAAAGGGCAACAGACTCAGTGGTGATCGACTTCTTGGAAGATAATATCCTGTCAAGATTTGGGTGTCCCTGAAAGATTGTTACCGACAACGCCCAGGCTTTCAATTCCATGGCTATGATCAGCTTCTGTCAGAAGTACAATATTTTTCTCGGCCATTCCACTTCTTATTACCCCCAGGGAAACGGGCTAGTCGAATCATCCAACAAGAGCCTGGTAAACATAATCAAGAAAGTACTAGATGAAAATAAAAGGTCCTGGCATGTGCACTTAAAATACGCATTATGGGCAAACCGCATCAGCACTAAAAGGTCTATCGGCATTTCACCTTTTCAAATGGTCTATGGCACAGATGTTGTTCTACCTATAAACCTAGCATTACCAGTGATGAAGTTATGGCAGGATCAAAACGAAGAACCAAATCATGTAACCAGAAGAATTAATCAGTTGATCGAGGTTCAACAACATAGAGTGGAAGTCGATGATAAAATGCAGAAGTACCAGGACGAGATGAAATCTTTGTTTGATCTCAAGGCAAAAGATAGGGAATTCCTTCTAGGTGACTTGGTACTAATATGGAATGAAAGAAATGAGGAAGCCGCGAAGCATGGTAAATTCGACCACCTCTGGTATGGACCATTCAGGGTCTCTGCCCCAGAGGGAAAGAATTCTTTCCTGTTGGAGAACATTGACGGAGAAGTCCTCAGCGCCCCTGTCAACGGGTGATATCTGAAACATTACATGACATAACAGTTGAAAAATATATATATATATATATCGTAAATAAATAAATTTAATGTTTTGTACATACGTATATTTTCATTTGAACATTTATTTTTAATTTTTGGTTTTGTTCCTAAGCTCTCGACACATTTCTAATAAGAGTCGCATTCTCTTTTTACAGGATCCCAGCTGCAAACGGAACTAGCAGGGAAAGCAATTTGTCGGTCGGTGTCAGAAATAGAGCGGCATAAAACAGGTGATACCCAAAATAGTTTTGTATTGCACAAAGAAAGTTAAATAAAAAGGTAAAAAGGAACTTTCTCAAAAATATATGATTGAAATACTGTTAAGGGAAATCAAGGTAACATCTTTCAAACGGCAATACAAATGGTTATACAGCAAGATCATTTGCTTGGTTTGGTAATTTTTGTTTAAAATTAATCGAATGATACACTAAATCAAAATGGTCAGTCGAAATAAACTATCACCAAAGTTATCTACAAGAGTCAGTCTCGAGTTGTTTCGACCCTCATATTTTCAGTCAATAAATCGTTGCTTTGTATCCTGTCTATCTTCGGGTCTAACTTTAGCAAGTCACCGTCTTCCAGAGTTATTGCGAAGGGATAAAAAAAATTCGTTTTAAACCTCAGAGGTTTCGAAATAGATCTTGATAAGAAAGTTGGTCTTCATAACTACTTGATCTCCTACTAAGCGAAGGGACGTTTAGGGCGATTTTAACTTCCCTAGGTTTTTCAACAACGTCGGAAAAATCAAAGCTTGCTCAAATGGGATGTCCATTAAAAAATTTAATTCCCTTTTTTCCCTAAGAATGAAGGTGTTGCAAAGGTCAAGGGGGGCATGGTACCAAGTAATTAAAATGAGTTGACAGACCTCTGATGCAAAATATTACACAGATATCATCCCTGATACAAACTGATTGCCCCCATCTTTGTACCTTAAAAGTAAGTTATAAGACAGGTGGTGAAAGGAAATTCAGAAATGATTGCCCCCACCTAGTCCAGGAAGACGATGAAATGAAATTCAGAAATGATTGCCCTTGTCTCAGCATTTAAATGCATAAATATTTTCCGAAGTGGTGAAAGGAAATTTAGTGAAAGGGGCCAGACAACTTCACCGGGGTACTAAACAGGCTCGCTGGCAGTGAAACAATGTCTGAGATATATGTAAGGTTGTTATACATGAATATCACTCTACTCTGGTAACCAACGCTTTCTAAAAACCTGATCAACACCCCAATTTCAGACGGGACTTCCCGATTATATAATCTCATTCTTTTGATGCAAGCTGAGAATCTCAAGATCTGTTGAATCTCCTAGGGTCGTTTCGACTGTCTTAAAACATACCCAAAGTTAGTAGTGAGAAAGGGAAAATTGTGAAAGGGACTACAACTGTGTTTAGAAAGAGTATCTGATTTTGAAAAAAACCTCTCAAGGTAAAGAGCGGAGTCTTTCCCCCCATTCGATCCTTTTCCTTCGAATCTTTCTACCTATTTTAGATTATGACTCCATTTACCCAATATTGGCACGTGGTCTACTGTTCTTCCCGCCTCACAGGAAGGCGGGATCCCTAGTTGGAGCCTATGTTGGAGCTTCCCTTGTTTTTTGTTAACCCTTCACAATTTTCATTTTGGATACTTAAAATTCTAAAGACGACCTTTTGTTTCCCCCCCCCCCGAAACTTTGAAAAAAACTCTGCAACCTTGCCGAGTAAGCAGTGATGCTTTTTCTACCCTCAAAACAAGTCCACTTTCGTAAGAACGTTCGCTCTTTTTGTTTTATTTCAGGATCTCGCAAGTTGGACTACTATAACTCATGAATTCACACGTCCCGAGTCACGAAACGGCGAAGTCGTTTTAAATTTTCACTCAAAATAGTAACCAGGGTCAAATCTTTTAACTCAGTGATTAGACGTCTTCGGGGTTTCGCGCCTCGGAGTTCGTCAAACCCGAGTCTTTATTCTTACAGCCTCGATAGTCGAGAACACAAGGTACTTTTGCGATAACTCTGGTGAAGGATTAAAGGCAAAAAGCTAACCATGGTTAAATCTGTTCTCGGCGTCTCGCCACTTGGCACTATCTTTTCGAAAGTTACGGCGTCTAAAACCTCGACTCGCGAAGTCGCGATGCAATTATAGCAAGATTAATTAGTCGCCTAATCTAATATTTCCTTCCCCTTAATTGAGCCTTAATTATTGCCATCTCGCGGTTTCGCGACTCGGCATACCAATCTCTCATAAACTTACCTTCGAAGTTCCGAGTTGCGATATGACAAATAAATGGATTATAAAATTAATAAGGTTCCAAATCACGATTACTGTTAATTAAGACAAAGTCGGTCCTCGTGATCTCGCGAGTTGGGGACTCAAAATGTTAAAAGAAAAACTACGAAGTAGCGAATAGCGAGAAATCGATAAAAGGTGGTAAAAATTGACAATTTAAGATAAGGCAAAGTATATCCCGCACCCCGAGGCTTGCACGTTTCCTGAGGTAGCCATCTTTCTCCCTACTCCAACTGACTATCAAACCACGAAACATTGATGACATTAATGAAGAATTAGGGCGAATCCACGAATAATAATATCGGATTTTACGCAATAAATTTGTTTCTAATTGCGATTTGACAGACTTATTTCGAAGAGTACAGAATTTTCAAATATATACAGGAGTTTCATTTTATTATAATGAAAACATTTTTCATAAGCACGCAGAGCTCATCATTTTCCGAGTGAACTAATTTCTGCATGTATAAACAGGTCTATCGCAGAAGGGTGAAAACGCAAGTTTCAACTATGGCTCCACGAAAAGCAGCAAAGGCGAATGTCGAGGTTGCAGAGAAAGGCTCAGATAATGTCTCTGACACTTCGCCTTGAAGTGTCGACTTGGTCCCTAGCTGGTCGTTCGTTTCAAATATTCTGCAATCTGAGTTGATAAATTATTCAGACTCTGACGACAATGAAAAGGACGACTTGAACACTAAATACAATATAGTTGTGCAATCTGGAATGCACAAGGTAGCAACCAGGCCACGGTTGCTCCCATATTATGATATGATCCGATGAGCGTTGGATCACATAGACCTACCTACCAGAACTATCATGAACGAACGACAGGTCACAGTCGGGACTTTTAGACCGGAGCACATCCAAACCATGTATAAGCTCACGACAACATATGAATACACGTATGATGTTGAATTCCTCGAGGGATTCAAACAGAAAAAGTGCACTGAATATGACAAAACCATGCCCGATTTGATAAAGGATTGGGTTTCGCACTCCACAAAATTCAGAGCAAACGACCAGGGCGTTTATTCAATTGCCTCACTGGAGCCACAGTATAAGTATGTGGCAATGATGACATGTCGTTTATTCGGAAGGGAGGACACAATGCATTTCTACATTGGGTGGGTTCCTCTCATGTTTCGGGTTGCAGAAGGTTGCTCGTTTCATTGGGCAAAGATACTCTCGGACAGTTTGGCCAACCGGGTCACAGAGTATCGGGAGTAGAAGGCAAGCGGGAGACCATCCTCATTTTTCATGTCTGCGTATATCATGGACGTGGTATGTTCCATGACACCATTCCCTTTGATGAGCTGGGCTTGGAATCCAGCCCAAGAAAAACCTGTACATGAGTATCACGAAAAACTGTGGGAGAATAAAGAAGACAAATTTATTTACGAAATTTTCAACTGGGTGATGGTGCCCCTGCACATCGCCATTTTTGGTCGCTCGCCACCTCGTATCTTAGACAGCATTACTGCAAATCTAAGTGGTATAGCGGACTGGTACGTAGAAGCAGAGTTTTCCTATTTCAGAGTGTTCGGAGTTGTTGTTTCCCCGCTTTCACTACCACTGTTCATCCCCGACAAGCTGGCTTGACACTAGATCGCCCGACAAATAGTGATTGGTGGGGTGAGTAAAGAACTCAAAGATTCTTCAAAGAAGGTATGGTCGTTTTTCCCCGTTCGGCTAAATTCTTATTCTTTATTGGATTTCGGGCATGCCAAAGCCGAGGCTGCAGCCCTGGAAGACCTGAGATTGATCTCCATTGAGTATAAAAAACATGATCCTCAGAAAATTGTAAGCAACCATTTAGCTAATTGTGGGCTGAAAAGGTTTGAACACGAGTTTTCACCCCCGGATGACATTTTCCGAGGGGCGATGTCTTATGGGGAAGTGCTAGTTTGGATCCGATCTTTAGCACCCGAAGACATGGCCTCTGTATTAAAATTTCAGGAAAACAGACGAAGTTGTCTTCCTGCTGTGTTACGAGGAGTGAGTCCAGACGTTTCTGAGACAGAACCGAAGGATGTTTAAGGCCCCAAAGAAGAAACTTCTGGTTCATGAAAAATCTAGAACGAGGGGGAGAAAACAAAGAAGCTCGAAGCAGAGGCACAAAATCCGGACCCGCCAGAGACCCAGAATCCAGAAATTGAGACGAAGACCTCTGAAAATCCGAAGAAGCAGGACTCGGTCGTCACCCCAGGAAAAGCAGCGAAACAGATCGGGGAACCCATAACTTCTGTCACACCCTTGCAGTCGACGCAAGGAAATACAGAAGAAGGATGGATTTTCGATGAGGAACTGAGGCCTATCAGAGTAGAAGAACTTCCCCCAAATGAGTTTTTATTTGACAAAAAGAGGAAAGCGGTGGTGAAAAGGGAGTTCTACCAGGACGAAGGATCGACTGCTAAAAAATTCAAGGTTATGACCGAGGGAAAGAACAAAAGGAATGAGGAATTCGCCACGGAGATCGTAGGAACGCTAGTTGCGTATGCATCGGCGAATCAATTCTCGGTCGGGGTGTTAAAAAACCAGCCCAAAAGAAAGAATCGCTTGATCAAGACTCTCGAAGCCAGAGTAGCTTCGGCCACAAAAAACGCCAAAGGTCAGGTGAGCGGGGAAATAGAACTGGCCCGACTAGCTGATAAAAAGGAAATAGAAGTTCTCAAAGCCAAGCTGGAGCAAGCACATCTAGTGATCCGAGATGGTCGGATACAGGCGGGTCAACAAAAGACTATGATCGCAGAGCTGCAGGCTCAGGTAGAGGTCGCTGAAAACAGGGTGATCGATGTCGAGGGGTTTAAATCCCAAGTGATCGATATTCAGAGCAGGATCTCTTCTGCACAACAGAGTTTTCTAGATAAAGTGGGAGTGATTCGAGAGGATTTCCTGTTGATGCATCGGATTTACGAGAACCTGACTGTCGGAGAAAGGAATGCAGAAGCAGCTCGGGTCACCTTTCAGGAGGCGGTGATAGCTACGAACAACAGAGTTTCGGCAGGTTCTCCCAGACTCACCATCTCAGAATAAACTAGAGGTAACATTATGTTGAAGGATTGGGAGCATAACATTACCCTAGGCAAGGAGCAGGCCCAAAAAGTAACCAATTCATTAGAATAAGCCTTCAATGCTATAGATGGCGAGCTGTTGGGTATGGAGAGTGGAGGCGACGTAGAAACATTAATGCAAATGAATGTAGAACAGATCTCGCTCGATCTGAAAGAGAAGGATGAGAGAGATTCGACCGATATCTCTCAGATGGACAGGGTGGACATGGCTCAAGTTGACAAACACTTAATCCAACCTAGCGCACAACTGAGTGCCCTCGGAATCATCGATGCACAAATGGGAGACAAGTTGCAGCAGTTAGCTTGAGAATGTTACTTCGTCAAGGCCAGTTGTCAAGCGGAACCTTCGCAGCTCGTATCTCAATTTGTGGAAAAATGTAGCGCCTGCACCGCATCCGTGAGAAGACGAGCACCTGGAACCAATTGAAAATAGAGTAGGAGAAAGGGAGTGATTACGCTCCTCTCGGTTGTAACCGAATTTGTGAAACCGTTGAGATTCTAACTGATCTGTAAAGTTGTATAAATATATCATAGAAAGAAAAAGAAAGGGCTGGACCTTTTTTGTGTCGATTGTAATAGAGTTTTTGTATTCGAGAAGTTAATATAAGCAAATCTGGAGATTCTCGATTCTGTCAAGACTGTGTTACAAGTTCGTTTCTTTGCAGTTCATATTTCATTTCATTCCATTATTCATAATTGATGTGCTTTGTTATACTTTAGTACGACCACTACTATAACAAAAGGATTCTGGTTTTCTGTATTTGTTTATTGTCTTTCCTCTGCACCAGCTATCAGCGGGTGTAAGACCAATCTGCACTTTCAGAATTCTACGTATATTCTTTGCTATGTCAATTATTTTCTTACTAATTTCCTCTTCTGTTTATAGGTGAGTTTTCTCTTTGACAGGAACCTTGTTTTATATGCATCTAAATGTTTTTCTCTCACCTCACACCTTTATATAAAATATAATACAGTTATGGGAAAGAGCCTTCAATTTGCATTTCTATTTTATTCTGAATCGTAAAATTATCTTTATTTCGACCAAATCAAGACAGCATTTAATCTCTCCTTAAATCTTTTCCTAATCTTACTGTTCCTCCATGACTGTCCCTACAGCGACACAGCCTAATATCGAACCCGGACTATCGAACCAAACGCATATCTTCTTAAATATTTTTGACATAATCCTTAAAACTGCTAATAACCGGGACGAACTTGAACATTCATGGGCGGCCATTGAACAAGATATAAACACGCGGGAACAGTTGGAAGCTAGACAATGCCAACGTAGAAATCTGCCCTAGTTTCCTTTACCGAATGTTGACGTTACCTTCTTACCCATCTTTCACCCTCTTTTGGATGCCTTGACACTGTACTTTTAAGCCTTAAGTATAGACTCAGGAACAACACTTCCAATAGAAAGAGACTTGTATTTCTAGTAGACTGATTCCTCCTCTTCACAACTAATCTTTGAGGTGTCCTAAGTGTCCCTGTCATGTTATTGGAGGCATGACATAGGAAAGAAGGTAGTATGATGTCAGCAACACTTATACACTTGTTGTCAAGATGTGACACTTGTGACACTAATGACGACACTTGTGACACTTGCGAAGTGAGTAATTTTGAGGTGTAACAGATAGCCCCCCAAAGTGTGAAGTTAGAAGATGAGAATTGATAACTAAAATATTTTGCAGACTTTCAAGCAAGGGTGTAGGCTCAGAGAACTTGACAGAAGATGCACACAACCATCAAACAAATGTTAAAACATGCTCCAAACCTAAGGCAAACATACCTATGCTTGAGTGATAGAGACTTGCAAGATATGGCCACCATAAAATACACTGTGGATCCATAATTATATTGACAAAATGGTATAGCCACTAAAGATACAGTGTGGATCTATACTCCCATGACCTGGACTGATCGTAGCCACGAAGAATACATAGTGGATCTACAATATGACAAGACATAGCCACGACCAATACAAAGTGGATCTATGTGACAGTATATGTGTCATTGTTCAAGAGAAACTCCATCGCAACCTGGGCAAAGTACATATTAGAGTGATCACTCAAGCTAGGGTCTTCTTACCGATCCTGATGTAGTACAAATATAACCATGTGAATAGATGTCCTAATGTCGAACATGGCAGAAACCACTTGATTACCAGTCAATGATGTAAACCGTTAACAAGCGCGAGGGAGATCACCATTGATGTCTATGATTCCCAAGGTACTTCTAGTACATTCCAACGAATGTAAATGGATGAGCTGAAGTCGAACATCCGTGGAATCATTCGATCAGAGGTTAATGATATAAACCCACTGTTGAACATGAGGAGGCCTGCCATTGAGGCATGCAGGTCCCAAAGTACTAACTGGTTTCTAAGTCTAGTTCCTAGATAATGTGTTGAAGTCGACAGGAATAGACTCGTCGAAGGAGGGCCTTGATGTATCCCCCATCAACGACACGAAACAGACACAGAGATGTAATTGGTAGATAAAATGAACATGGACTGACACATGTATTGAGACAAGATATTTTTGATGGTTGACTCTCAAGGAAGATACTTCCCTTGAACACTGAGGCACAACATCATAAACATGACATGGACCAAAACACGATGATGCAGTGGATACTGTGACTTTCATCGGGTGACCCAAAGGAGTAAGAAAAAATCAAAGGATTAGTTCAGTGCAGAGATTTAGCGGATTAAGATGTGCGCAAAGACAAAGTGTCGTGCTCAAGGGTGACTCTAAGAGTTACTGGTAATGTTCTCAAAACCTGCTTGGCTTGATTCCTTCAACTTTTCCCCCATCCAGATAGATGAGTACCTCTTTTTAATTTAACGAGCTCGAGGAGGGTAACACTTGCTCGATATAACTCACCTTCAGTAAGTTCCTCTTCCTTTGTTTAACAAACTGGAAGAAGTAAGGGTTCGATCCTGTATGGGCCCTTTAATGTATGATGGTTTAACGATTCCAGAGAAGGTAAACTCGAAGGTTTTTCATGATTATAGATTCTAGAAAAACACTTAAAAGAGAACTCTCTCAGTTCCTTTTTCGTAAAGTAGTCTAATGAGACCAAAAAAGAGATAAACTATCTCTCAATAGACATTTGCTTCAAATACTTTAACGAGCGTGAATAGAACAAGGTCGCTCAACAATCTTTTCATGTTTAGAGAGTCTGAAAAGAACTTAAAGGTGACTCCAATGTTGTCCTTTTTCGTAATGTTAGTCTCGCGAGGCTGAAAAAGAGATAAATTATCACTCGAAATATGCCCTTTCAAACCTTTTAACGAGTGGGAAAGGAAGCAAGATCACTCGGAAATATTTTCATGTTTAGAGAGTCTGAAAAGAGATTAAAGGAGACTCCAGGGGGTTCCTTTTTCATGTATCCATACAGGTCCGAAAAAGAGATAAAAGTTTACCCGAATGCATTCTCATGTATTTACGAGCACGAGAAAGAACAAAGACTAAGCTCGGTATGCCCCTAGCTTGAAAAGTTGCATTCTCATGTATTTACGAGCATGAGAAAGAACAAAGACTAAGCTCGGTATGCCCCCAACTTGAAAAGCTAATGGCTTAACTCTAGAATGATCATCAAAGGCTGGAGCCATGCCCTCCAAGATTCAATTCATTCACCGACTTTGAGATTGTCACCAATTTCTCTACGAGATGAGAAAAAGGAGAAGGGTGGATGAAAAGAAGGTTCAAGAGAGGTGATTGTTTCATTTTTTAACGAGCTTGACATGGGAAAAGAACTATGCTCAAAGCCTCTGTTTCATTTTTTAACAAGCTTGCCACAGAGAAGAGAAACTATGCTTGTGACTGCTTCTTGATCATGGCTTCCAAGAGGATAATGCTCTGGAAGGATGCAATGTCAAGGGACAAAACTCGATCATGGCCTACGGGAGATCTTCACTGGATAGAAGATAATAACTCGGGAAGGAACACATGTCGAGGGTCGAAATAGGAGTAAGGAGATCAGGCTCCAATAACCTGACTGAAGAAATCACCATGTCCACTACCAGATTCAAATCATCGAAAGTTGAAATCATGGGAGATGATGGAAAATCAACATCAAGAGGGGAGATAGAGTGTATATCATCCCAAATGTCTTCATGAGGGGGAAGAAAAGAGGATCGGTGATGGTTATTATCCTGAGGTAACTTGTCAATGAGAAGCATGTGCAAAATAGATTCATTAAAAGGAAAAATTGGGGAAATGCAGTCGATCGCAGACGACAAGGAACTCAACTGTGATTGCATCAAGGAAACGTCAGGTGCCAATAGATGGTGGTCATCCGACGAGGGAGAAGTATATTGGATAGAAACGTATGATGTTTCGGCTGTACTAAGTGGCACGGTGTCACCTAGTGCATCGAATTCCAACGGACAAGATACAATCCAAGGGTCAGATCATTCCAAAGATTGATAAGCCACGGTCGAAATCATATTGATGGTGGAAATATGATGTGTAGTCGGTGGAAGTGGTGTAGGGAAGGTGCCCATGAGGCTAGAATATTTTAGTAAGCCAACACCAACACTTTCATACGTGATCTTGTGGTCTCCCAAGAAAGGAATATTGTTGGTAGCAGGAGCGTGAGCATCGATCGTGCAGAAATCCAACTGATCAACAGTGACAATTTTTCTCTGATGAGAAAATTGGACACATCGAAAAACTGACGAGGCAACGACAGTCATAGCATAAAACCAACTTCTTCCAAGTAACAAGTTGTAATCGAGGGGAGCATCGACTACCTTGACATCAACAGTAACAGTTTTTCCACCTAATTGGATGGGCAGGGACTGTAAAATCCCATGGGGATGAAAACCTCACCCATTGAAGGCACGTAACATCATTGGGGATTTTTTAAGTGCGGGTGATTTTAAACCTTTCCAACACGCTAAAGACATGACACAAGTTGAGGCTCCCTCATCCAGAATAGTTCGATGGATTTGTTGATTATGAACAACAACATCAACTTGAAAAGCAAATTGGTGAGAGAGTTGAGACACATAATTGTCCAGGTTAAACATGATATGGTTAGACGACTCAGGATCAACAGCACCAATAGCAGCCAAGAGCGTTCTACATTGACTAGGGCAGTGTTGTAGAACTTCTAACGCAGACATAGCACACAGTGCTTGAGCCAAATATTAAACAATGTTGTAGTTCTGTGTGGCACGTGAACTAGGATTAAAGGTAGCTTTGCGGATAATGCTCTTAGGAGGGCATAAGATAGAGTTGAACGTGGGTTTCTCAATCTGAAGTGGTCCAGATGGAGGATTAACCGATGGAAGACTAACGGAGGATGATGATGGATCTGGTAAAGTATCAGTACCGTTAATTTATTTTCCTTTATCAAGGTTACTTGGTGTGTTGTATGTCTTAGAGCGAGTGGTCAAATTAATCCAATTAAATGTATAAATATGTGCACTCGACAAGGCCTCATCATTAGGATGGCTAGAATTGCCCCCAGGAGAGGGGGTTTCAGCAACCATGGATTGCTGCTATGGAAAAGGTTGAGTAAGCACAGCTGGTTGTGACTTTCCTTGGAAAATTTTGGCCACTTCATTGTGAAGTGGACAATCTCAAGTGTAGTGATCGTCACCACAAATAATACATGGGAATTTTAGTTTCCATTGTGTTTGCTTTTCGATAGCAGGTGTTTGATTTTTTGGTTGTTCATTATTATTTTTTGATTTATTCTTTGTCTTCTTCTTACCTTCGGATTGTTGTGAAGGGGCAGATTGAACTGCATTCACCTCAGAGATCTGATTTTGGGGGGAGGTAGAGGAGAGTGTGGTCGATTGGGAAAAAGATTGAGTTTTGAAGAAACCGATAACACCATCTGCATGAGACGAGGATGATGGCTTAGATGGATTGGTATTAGCTCGAGCATCATTCTGAAGAAAATCATACAAAGTACCGGATTGGGAATAAACCAAATCTAAATACTAAGCCCAAGCAATGGCTTGTTCCTCTATGATCGCGCCACCCATAGAGACATCGTGAGCGATCGGGGGTAAAAGTGATTTAGTAAACCATTCCACCAATAATATGTCAGGAATGATTGCCTTGATCATCCTTCATTGTCACCTCCACTCATGAATATGGTTAGAGATATGCACAGAGTTAGTTTGATGAAGGAAGGTCAAGAGTTCAGTACCCGTCTCATAGTGAATAGGCAGTTGAAAGTGCATGAGGAAAGACATGGCAAGGGAATTGAAAACATGAAAAGAAGCACGTGGTAGTTCAATATACCACTTTGTTGCCCATCCGATAAGTGTTCGCTGGAAAAGACGCAAACATACAGAATCATCCATGAGGAAGTTTGACGAACACCACAAATGGAAAGGCATCACATGGTTGTTTGGATCTTCACCAGATTTTCCGTCAAATTTCAAAATATCATAAGGAAGTTTAGCTAGAATGACTGGCCAAACCGGTGAATGAAAAATAGGATCATTAGTTAACCGAGACAAGTCTGGGAGATCCAGATTCGCAAGGAAAGGTAGTTGTCGGTTGATTTGCAGATGATACTGGTGTGGCATAGGAACACCAGTAGGACCATAAACTGGGTTAGGTAGATAGTTGTAACCAGTAGGTCCTCCTATATACGGTTGTTGCTGGCTAGGATAAGCAAGATTCGATGGTGGATGAGAAACATTTGCATAACCCGATGAGGTCTGAGAATTATAGGTTAGGTGATTTATTTGTCCATGAGGAGGATAAACATTTTTCCCTTGAGAATGGTAAGGAGTAGATCATGGAGGCAAATACACATTATACCCATGAGGAGGATAAGACTGTGGTCCCAGAGAACTCCAGGTGGTTTTTGGGATGCCGCCCGGATAAGATTGTCCGTAAGATGTTCCGGAAGGAACAGGATTTGATACCCCTCCTAGTGGATTATGAGATGAGTGCCCCCCAACATGGGGTTGAATGAAAATGCCTCCTGAGGATACCCCCCAATATTGTGAAGGGTTTCTAGCAAACGAAGATTTCCCCCCTGCCAGTGGTGGATTAACGACCAGGGAATGACTGGAAAATGAAGGTTTCCCTCTAGGAGGAGCATGAAAAGGGGGTTGTCCCCCAGGAGGGGTAGGCCCACCATGGAAAGGTATTCCTCTAGGAAGGAAAGGTTCATTACATGGTGGTTTCCCTCCAGTCGATTTTGTTGGGCTAGCAGGGGTCTTCATTCTCAGCTAAAGAGATGTCCCAACAAGATCGTGTGGAACATGTGGAGTTGTAGAGTAAAAGCTTGTAGAAACGGGGGTATAGATTGAAGTGCCTTGGAGATGAGTAGAGGTGATGAGTCCAGCATTAGGATGGACTTGTGCTGGTGTAACAGTAGGGTTAATAACCTGATTGACTGGGTGATTCATGGTTTGACCGGATGGTCCTATTTCACTAGGAGGGTCATGAGGATGAAAGGGTTATCGAAAGGATTTGAAATGTTCATAGAGATCGCATCCCAATGAAGTCCTCCATACAGAATGAGAATGTGTGGGATTGGTATCTACTGCGGTGCTAGGACGAACAGGAGTCATATACTCATCACCAAAGATTGGTTCTGTGGATCCCATATATATCTCGGTAAAAGTCCTCTCCGATAATCGTAGGACCTCTTCATCTATGATATTCCCAAGGGAGTCTAGAAGAACCAAAAGTGGTTCGAGAGGGGTTAGCGACACAGATGTAGTGGGATTGTCAACCCTAACCAAAGCGCCTTCTGAGTTATCTAACGGAGGAGCAATAACACTTCCTGCGTCGGATTGATTTTCTACCTCTCTACGGTAGTTGTCTTCTGGAGGGTTGGGAGGTAAGGGTTGATAGCCTTTCAGAGGAAGCCCTTGCATCCTACGTGATTGACGAAGACCTTTATCATCTACAGGCTCAATTATGGAGAATAACAGAACACACTGAAAAACTAGGGCCAACTAACAAAAAGAAACAACACACGCTAATCAACCAAGCAAACAAAACTTATTTCGATGATCGTACTAGTTGGTGATGAAATCCAACGTCGCGTGATCAAGTCGAGAAGGGGCTAGGATATGGTGGAATAGTTACAATGGTGACCTGCTTAACGGACTTTCACCTTGGTGCAAGATTCCACACAGTAATTGTGTATTTACCCTCCAAGGAGCCCGAGCGAGTTTGACCAATGTCTATTTCAGGTACAGTGAGACTTCCCTTCATCATCACCTTGTGTAAGTACCTAAATATTATGGCAACTAAAGACACCAATTCGCAGTGAGTCCCTGGGCGGGTATAGTTGACAGTCCGATCCGAAATGTATGGGCAGGATAACAAGTCCGAAATCAACCCGAGAGGCTCCCACACATAATCATGGGTATACCTCCAAGTGACCCCCAATATACAATCCGACCACTACAAACAGTTGAACCATGGAGAGATAATCTCTGTAATTCACCTGAATTCAACCTCGTGTGTAACCCCTGTGTGAGAGGGGGATCCCAGAAAACCGATGCGACAATTGGATTTGACTCTCCCTAGCTCAAGATGCTAATTTTTGTTTTGAAAACTTTGGAGAGTTGTACTCACAGCCTAATCCAAAGTGCTAACCCTAGTCTACTGTTGGTGGAAGATCCTAAAAACAAAAGTGTTCTAGATAATTTTTAATTAGCATTTGTTTTACAACTGTTCTTTACTCAAAGGGTGTATGAAAGTGAAATTGATGGAATGATGACTCAAATTCCCAAAAAATGCATGAAAGATGATAAGCAATCGTTTCTTTTCAATGAACGCCTATTTAAGAGAAAGAGAAAGAGTTGTTTTCACTATCAAACACTAATATGGAATGTCCTCAATCAATTGGTTCTCAATCGAATCTAATGCAATGTTAAAACATGTCAGAAATTCCTTCTAATATGAAAACCAATCACTAAGATGTATTTTTGTCGTTTGTATGTAAATGAAGATTAATTCAATGCAAAAAATTATCCTTCCAACTACCCTTTCAGATCAAGGAGATTCGAACAAGCATAAGAAAATTTCGCACAAACAACACACCCTCTTGCTATGATTGAAACAAGAAGAAAAAGAAAAAAAAAGATAACAAAGAAAATCAAACAATTCACACAAAAGAGAGATGTTTAAGAACAATGACCTCAAAAAACCAAATGAGATGATTCACAGATTTATGATGCCCTTCACCAGAGTTCCCGCTCAGTCAAATAAGAGAGAAGAAAGCAGTGGATTGATTCCAAGTTCTCAACAACAGAAAAACTCAAAATAAGGAAGAAGGACACCAAATCTGAATAGAAAAGTGCTTATTTCTCAGAAGGAAGGATGTCAAAGGTCAATAGGAAGAAGCATTGAATCACAAAGAAGCTCAGCAAGTGAAAAAACAAAGACTAGTCTTCAGAAAAGACAATTCTGGAAAGGGTATTTTGCAAAGAGAGGTTGGCGCTCTTGTGTAAGGGGAACCAAAGAATTATAACACTCTGTCTAAGGCCTTCGGGGAGCATTGGTGCCCTGATAACAAGGTAGGGAAGCGTTGGGCTTCCACAGCTCACAAAATTGTCCAAAAAACCCAAAATTTCAGTCAAACTTTGGCAATCAAGATGAATGTGATGGGGTAAGGAGTCAATCAGCATATGAAATCAAACATATGGGGTGAACAAGGTCTGAAAAGAACAAAGGGTAAGACAAGGTTTGTGAGGAAAACCAAAACTGAAAGTTTTGATTCGATCCCTAGTGGAGTCACCAATTTCTGTTGTAGGAAAATCTCCCTGCAGACAGGTAGATCTCCTCTTGAGAGATAGACTCTTAACTCTTAAGACATAAGATGCTTATCATGGACATTGACTTCCTTTTAGATCAAGATAAACTAATGTGTGAGGAGGAAGGAGAAAAGAAGTACCTTTTACCGGTGTTTGTCCCTGCACGGTCCGAGTTGAGCTCCAATCTTGAACTCCTCGATAAGCCCTGTAGACAAACAAAAGTACAAACAACTTCCTACTCTACTAAGATTAGCTTGAAATGGACCTATCTATCAAATACAAATTCATGTGAGATCAAACATAGATTTGAAAGAAACAGGCCAAGCATATTGTATTAAAGAGAACAACAACGAAGAATGCTTACAGCCATATATGTGAGTGTAGCAGCTTCGTCAAGCCTTCCTCGTTCGAACCCTTGCTCAAACAATCCACACACTGAATGTTGATACTCCAAATGACATATTCTTCATGAGATCATAAGTTGGATGCTTCACAATACTTTTCCCCCCCCTTTCACCATGAGAAGGCATGTTTAAATAGGCTTGGAGAGGCCCAACCACTTGAGATATCTTTGGGGTAAGTTGAGGATTTTCCTCCTTTAGTTATGGATCTACCCTAAGATCATGGCTTGACCAAGGATTCGAATCCAACTACCTTCAAATAATGAGGGGATATTTCCCTCATTCTTCTCAACAAACCAAGTTTCACCTAGAATAGGTAGCGCTCCTCCAAAAGGGGCATCAGAGCGTTATAGCGCTCCCCAAGAGAAGGAAAGAAATCACTGGTGTTATAACGCTCCCCCAAAATGGTGGACAGAGTGTTATAGCACCCCCTGACAATGTATAGGGGAGCGCTCCTCTCTAAAACTCAATTTTTAGTGGTTCTTCCAATAACAAGAGACTTGTATTTCTAGTAGACTGATTCCTCCTCTTCACAACTAATCTTTGAGGTGTCCTAAGTGTCCCTGTCATGTTGTTGGAGGCATGACATAGGAAAGAAGGTAGTATGATGTCAGCAACACTTATACACTTGCGGTCAAGATGCGACACTAATGACAACACTTGTGACACTTGCGAAGTGAGTAATTTTGAGGTGTAACATAAGGGATAGTAGTAGAAGGGTCATATCCGGGTTGGGGTGAGCAGATATGAGGAGCCACTTTACGCTTGCTGACCAAGGTCCAAAGAAAGGCCTTGTCCAAGGAAGAACTCTCAAACAAATCAACTTCATGATGAAGATGCATTAATAAACCATAATTGAATTTGATGAATAATACCTCTTCTAGGTCACCAATATGCAGCTAGATGCGCAACTTGAAAAAGATGTTGATGTATCCTTGGATGGATTGATTGGCATGTTTCCATAGCTACAACCATCTAGCGAGGAGGTTTCTAGTGATAGCTCGGTGGGTAGAAGCTATAACACCATGTTTCCCCCAGTTTGTAAAAATAACTATACTGGCCAAGAACTGTGGCAAACTCAAAAATGTGAATGTGTGATGTGAATGGACCTTGTGAAAAAGGTCGATGAATGTGAATAATATTA
>ML779491.1:25415-39840 GCA_009831015.1 Picea engelmannii | reverse complement strand
TCGTAGTCTCATGTTTGTTCCCTTCGTTTTGAACATCCTCCTTGTAGTCTCATGTGTGTTCCCTTCGTTAATAAATCTTGCATATTCCCTCATTGACCTTCACTTGTGTCAAAAGGCACTTGCTCACGAGCCCAGTTACAACCCAACTACTTATGTTGGGCTCCATTGTTTATGTTAATCCAAATTTTGATGGAGGTGGTGGACCAAATGGTCCACTAAATAAGTTATAAAATACAAGAAACAAAAGGCCTAGAAAGGGGTTGCTATCTATCTATGATTCAATCATATATATAAAGTCATCTATCATGTAATCTATCCTTACATGATTAAAAAACACAGAATACGCATATGGACACATCTTGCAGAGGTATATATTGTTATTGGGGTTTATGGTATAACAATAGAGCTTTACACAATAGAGGAGTTGCTTCACACAAAAGAGGAGCTTCAAGTAGACTATCTTAACTACCGAGGTTATATATTGTCCCTCCTACCTTGATAATATCTATACTTTACTTAGAGATATATATTAAATATATACTAGCTTGTATGAACTCTATGCTTGGAATAATATATATATATATATATATATATATATATATATATATATACAAAGTCTCTGGCATCTTTACTACTTGATGTTCTGTCAGGGGTAGGTGCGACCACACTATCCAAATCTATGAAAGTAAGTTTCTTTCCATATACACACTCGTACTATTGGAGAAGCCCATCAAGATAATCTACTTATTGGAGAGATATTGGGCATTTCAAAACCATGAGGAATAACAGATACATAGTAAGTAGAGTTATTTTCAAATGTAAGTCATTTTAATCATATACGAAGAGTGCATCAAGTGATTGCTAATTGCATTAGAAAAAAATATGAAAATTAATATGTTTAATTTTAAGTTTATTAGTACAAACTTGATATGAATGCATTCATAAATAGGGTGGATAGGATATATGGAGAAATGAAGTCTTACAATTGATTGTTAGTTTTTTCAAATTCTTGATTTCCTTACTCGTTCGTCGTCGAAGTTTCTAGGGAAGGTTATGAATGCATCTGTGAAGCTCTAAATTTTGATCCCGTTGAAATCCTTTGTTGCAAATTTTGTAGACAAATGTGTTCATAGCTATAAGATTCTTTGGAGATAGAGAAATCACTTCCACATTTGGGTCTGCAAGTTAACAAAATTCATTAAAAAAATTGCTTCTCTAAATTCAAATGTGACCCTATAATTTTGCATATTCCCTCCCCAAAGAAACAATGTCCTTTTTAGCAATGAAAGTAAACAATATATTTAAACTCATGTGTCTTAGATATGAGCATATTTCTCCAATTCTTGTTCTATAGTGAGATATATAAAGTGATATATGTAGGTGCAAAGCTAAATATAGTTCAAATCTAGAGCACCTGATAGTTGATAAGAAGAAGACGCAAGATATAGGGTTATGCTTACCTGAATTCCTTGGAAAATTTATCTTTCTCTTCATAGGAGGAGATCATATTCCACTGTTGGGGTCAACATTCGAATCTAATTGTTACTACACTAAGTTATTGTCGGCTTTGTATAAACTTAAATCAAACTATAGTATAGTAGTTGGCATGTTATAAGGGAAGTTGAGTATTAATGAGGATTATATGCATAAAATATATTTTGTAACTCAAAACAATAATAAAAAAAATAATCAAATGCTCCAAAAGTAATAAACAAACTTGTATAGCAAGTGCAATTGTTCCCTGCTTAAGCTAAAGCTTAAAAAAATGATATATCATTAACAAGAGGAGTTGTAGAGAAGTAAGTCTCATCATTGGAGCAAGGTGCATGGGCAACGTCGAGGATCCAAACTAGGAAAAAATGAAATATCATGGGTGATATTGAGGATCCAAATTAGGAAAAGATGAATATGCTCATGAATTTTTCAGATATCATGTTGGAGCACAAGAGCATGGAGTATATCCAATTTCGGAGGAAAACAAAGCTCTCTCTTAGCAATGTAGAGTGACTTGATTGGTTTGAAAACAACTCGTTGACGAGCATCGATCATGATTCTTGAGGTCAATTATGATTGTAGTAGTGAAACAAGTGACCCCATCAATACCACAAAGGGTGGTTACATGCCCATTCTCTTACTAAGTTGATGCAGAAATGTAGAATCGAAGTAACAAAACTTGATTGAGAGGCATCTTCATCTTCAACATAATATTCTCTTAAAAAATCAAGGGATAAATGGGCATGTCTATGACTATATAATGTTGAATGTCATTTATAAATAAGTAGTATTTAGAAATTAATTTTCCGATCAATTTTGATTAAGCTATGTGCTATCATCAAGCTTTGTACTAACTCTTATCATTGCACTTTATGGTTTTAATTAGTGTGTCACTTCAAAGTTAAGTTGTCTAATAGAGCATCTATTTCTGCCCAACAAGTGTCATTGCAAGAAATATGTTTCATCCCAACACATGTCTCATGGAATTGGAATTTATGGCCACCTCAGTGGTAACCAATCGAAGGGATAAAAGTTGGGAGCGGTATCTTGACACAGTTTATAGAAAAAGAAAAATGTTGTTTGTAGGTGGACACATTTTCTCCAAGGTTGGGGGCATCGAGGAGTTGTAAGAGAAATGGAACAAGTTTGAAGAGGTTCAGATATCAGGATCCAATCTTGTGGAATATTTGTGTTTTCATCATACTCGACAGTCTTACACATCTTGTTTTAATTTTCACATGCATGAGACGACTATCTATAATACATGCCACTGGTACAATAATGATATTGATCCATTCATTTCAAATATTTAAAAATAAAAATTCATACACCCATACAATATCATATTTCTTATGGTGAAAAGAAATCAATAAAAATGGAGACCAAGAAGACCATGTATGTACACAAACTACCCCATGACCTCTCACACATTGTAAATCTTGCTCACTCGTTCAATGAAAGCACAAAAAGGTGTGTTCAAGTATGTCTTGATTGGCATTAAACCTAATCTAAATATATATTTTGATTGACACTAAACATAATTTTACGATGTATTTTATGGTTGATGGATAAGATGGTGAGCACTCTATAAGGGTAACAATTGTTGGATCATTTACAAATCTCATTTTGTTTATTCATTTCTCAATAAAACCGATTTTGTTGATTTATTCCTCTACCCCGTAACCCTTTAGTAAAGTTTACGTTATTAAAGGATGTGAAAGAAGATTAATTTAAGTTATTGCTCTGTGACTGGATTCTAAAAGAAATTCAAACAATATAATATTACAATGAATCTAGACATTTTTTTCTTCACACAATGTGGTATGTTGGCATGTAATGTAACAAAGGTACTATGTAGTCGGTTGATGGAAAAGTGAACTCCTTATTGATGCTACATAGAGGCTTCAACTATTGAATCCATTGAGTAGAGTTTAAAGATTAAATATGTTGATTATAATTATAATTTGATGTTTATTTCAATGTTATTTAGAAATAAACAATATTTAGAAATCAATTTTCAGATTGATATTGATTAAGTTATGTGTTATCATAAAACTTCATACTAACTTTTATCATTGCACTTTGATGTTTTTGTTTCCACCCAACCAATGTCATTGTAAGAAATATGTTTCATCCCAACACATGTCACGTGGTATTGGAAGCTCTGATCAACTCAATGGTAACCAATCGAAGGGATAAAAGTTGGGAGCGGTAGCCTGTAACACATTTTATGGAAAAAAGACAAGTGTTATTTTCAGGTGTGTTATCACCCTATAAGTTATAGGATCAACTGGTGACTGGAATATTATCTATCTCTGGTGTTTTGTTGACACATGATTTTTCATTCTGCAAATAATTTGAAAAGGAAAGAAAAAGAAAAGAAAAAAGAAAGAAAAGAAAAGAAAAGAAAAAGAAAGAAAAGAAAAGAAAAAGAAAAAGAAAAAGAAAAGAGGGCATAAAAGAATTTCAATAAAAGCCCCATGCAATAATAGTAACTTGGTTCATACCTTTCAAGCATGGCCAAGTTCTCTTTAAATTGATGTTGATAGGGTTAGTGAATAAGTTTGGCTAAACCGTTTAATCTTAGCCAAAGTGTCTAGGTTAGATTAGTGAATAAATTTGGCCAGACTGTCTAATCTTGGTCAGATAGCCCCAGGGTAGATGTAAATCCTTAACCCAATAGTTTAATATGGGTTAATTGTCATAGAAAACTAGGTTAGCATATAGGCTAGTGTCTTTGCTGCAATAAAATCAGATTGATGATAAATGTTACACCATAATTTGGATACCTAAAAGGTTGTTTGACTAACCCCTTGGTGGTGTAGGCATGAAAAGCTTTGGAAAAATTCGTGAAATGCACTTATCCTAAGTTTCTCGGTGCATGTTTTTTCTACGCCCTCACTTATGCTCCGTCTATATATCTATGGTCCAGATGATTGCACCTAGATCTACGGTGGATAGATATTTCCGGACCCCCCTGACGGTTCTATCTTTAACGGAGGGGGGGGGGTCCGGAATTGCTGATAATACCTGTGCGCATCTGGACGACTCAGGTTTAAGCGCGCAGATCTACAATCAATATCGGATTCTGGACCCCCCCATCTGGGTCCGGAATGTGTGATAAACGACGTGCACAGATCTGCGGCCAAGAAGCAAGCGCACAGATCAACAACTCAAGGTGTTTTTCGGACCCCCCCAATTGATCTGATTTTAACTGAGGGGGGGGTCCGGAATGGAATCTTTCCTCTGGCGGGCCCCTATCCATACGTGGCATCGATCTATCGGTCCCGAGTCCCATCAGCTCCTATTGACTGACATACCTTCGTCACCTCCTGATGTCATCATCCACCTTTCCCGAAAGAGTCACGTCCCATAATTTCTGTCAGTCCTTCCCCCCATTCATTCGTGGCAAGCCCCCTCACCATGATCTATACCCCAATCGGTAACTGCCACGTCACCCATCCGTATCCCTTAGTCACCGTCACCCGCCATCTCACACTCTAAGTGATCCGTTGGTCATTTATTATTGGATAACCTATCCGTTAACCAGCTGACCTGTCTCCCGAGCCCAACGGACACCCGTTTACTCAAAACCACCCTCACTTTTCCTATTTTCACCATTTACCCACTCATCGCACCAGAGAAATTGACACCATTTTCTCCTACGTTACAGTCAGTTGCCCCCATCCACAGTCGTCCCCGCTAACATTGTTTTTCTTGCAGGTACTGTTGCAGTAATGGCGCCAAAGTCAAAACAAGCTGAAGGAGAGGAGAATCCGTTTCTCTCACCTCCTGTCGACCTTGACAGGATCCCACTGGCTGACAAAGATCATTTAATCGCAGATACTAAGTGCGATTTCGATTTCGCAGACCTTCAGTCATGGCTCAAGGAAGTTTTCCTGGACCAGAGCGACGAAATTGGACTCTGGGAGTCCAACTTACCCCTATATCTCTTTCCCCAGATTAAACCTTTTCCAAAGTTTGCCCTCAAGTGCCAATCCCACTACATTCCCGAGCAAAGAGCCATCATCTCCTCGTCCGGATAAATTTTGTTCCTCATCACGCCTGAATCCATCGACCGAATGATGCAAATCCCCCAAGTTGACTCTGCATCACCTTTCAACCTTGAAATTCTCATGGAATTATACCAAAAAATGACCTTCCCCCAAAGAGCTCAAATATTTGAGCTTTTCCTCCCACCATCCGCTCAATTTCCCTCCACAAATCCCCCTTATCCTTCTTCCATGTTTTCGACCAAAGGAAACCAGATCATCTTATCCCTATGCACCTTGTTGGGATACTATTCATATCAGTGGGTAGATGAACCCATTCTGGGATTTTTATCCATCTTCTCTACCGATGAGAAGCCCACTATCCAGTTCGACTTCAGCACGTTCCTGGCGAACAATATTCATGAACAGTTTGTTAATTTTGCCACGGAAAGCATGTTCCGGTACTCTTCTATACTGGCGTATTTGTTCGTTTTCTTCCAAGCGGACAAATTCATTTTTTCCATGCAGAAGATGGATGGAGATGGTAGACCCCAGGCAGTGACTGCATGGACCTCCTTGCTCAAGAACAACTCCACAAAGTTCAATTTCAAGGAGTTCATCAATCAATTCTACCACCCAGTGGTAAGTATGCTCAGCGGCAGGCCCGAGCCTCAGATAAATGATGAGGTTCAGAGGATCCTTCATCTTTCGGATCACACTGATGATGACGGGTGATTGGTATTTGTACCAAGAATACACTGAGATCAGAGTATACGGGTGCGAGTTTGCCCCGTATAAGATTCCGAAATACCTGCCTGTCAGAATTTTTGCTCTGGAGTATATAAGGCAGATGATAAACTCTGATGATATCCATTTTGTGTCTCTAAAGAAAAAACAACAACTCAGAATCAAAGGGAAGATTGGCTCTTTCATCTGCAACAATCGTGGCGCTGGAGAAGAAGAAGACAGGCTGCTGAAGGAAATGAAGTTCTTCATGAGTTTCCCATGGCATTACGATCCATGTGGGATCATCTTCGAGATGAGGGTGAAAAACAAGAACATCCCATATGTCCACGAACCCAGGCCTAAAATTGAGAAATTTGCAAACCAGACTGCATGGGAGCCCCAGGATCCCCCGACCACTGTATCGCAAACAACCACACCACAGGTTCCGAAAGAGAAAAGGCCTAGGCAAGATTTATCTCCACCTGTCACTGAGGTGTCCCCAGAAGAATTCCAATTGCACACCAAGAGGTCTAAAACCATTCCAGCTCCTGACCTGACTAGGGAAAAGGAAGTCTCGTCTACTATAGTGACCAAGGTCGATAGGCCACCCCTCAGTGAAAGCCTCCAACATATCATAACCTCAGCGTTGCCAAAGAAATCTTTAGATTCTCCTTCGACCACCCAACCAGGCAAGGGAGGACTGAAGCTGAGCATCTTTGAAAAGTATGAGCTGATCAAGAAAAGGAACCAGACCCTCACCAACAGTACTTGTGCCTAGTTCTGGAAGCAGATGTCGACTGCACAACATAGGCTCCTATCAACATTTGACACCAAGAAGGGCAGAATGCATATGACATTCCTCCAAGTGCAGGTGTCAGATCCAAAGGTGATCACTGATTACAAAAGGGCCACCTTCAAATTCCAGATGAAGGATGTGCATCCGGCTGATCAGATGGATCTGCACAAGAAAATAGGGGAAATGGTCTTTTACACACTGGTGCATGCTTCCACTACTACGTCCAAATTGCAAGTGTCCCTGAACAACATTCAAACACAATTGAAGTTAGAGAAGATATCGTCCTTTGCCAAGGACAATAGAATCAAAACTTTGGAGAAACTGGTCCTCAAGATCGATTACGATCCTTCAAATGTGAAAGCAGCCGAGGAGATGATTAAGAAGAAGAATGCTGACATAGCCTCCTTAAGAAAACAACTGAAACTTCCACCAACAGAAGATTCACAGGCAAAGGAGATAGCAGAGAAAGAAGGAGAAAAAGATGAAATGCTCAAACTACTCATGGAGTAGAATGCACAACTTAAGGAAATGGAAGCTACGATGGAGAACCTGGTGAAAGAGAAAGAACAAATGAAGCCAATGGAAGTCATTCCATTGAGTGCCATTCCCATTTTGGGAGTGAGCACAACATCAGTGACAGAAGTCCCATCCGCGACTCCACTGAGATCCCTGGAAAAGACAGTCGACTTGGTTAAATCTATGGAAAATATGAACCTTCAGGAAATAGAGATTAGCAGGCTCAAAAAGGAGATTGAGAACCTTCAGGAACACAAATATTCCTTTCAGATCAACCTCTCCAAGGAAAAGTAGGTGACAGATCATCTCAAACAAGAGTTACAACAGCTCTGGAAGCAAATAGTGGCAGGAAAAACTTTGGTCGAGGTTAAAGAAAGTGTATGGATAGACATCACCAAGTCCATGAATGAGATATGGCCCATGATACAGATCATGTTTGAGAAGAATGAATTGGTGCAGAGAAGCAAACAGGCCATTGAGAAGATCAGATCAGAATTGGGAGAGATGCCAACACAGGCTAACGAGATCATCAAGTTCCTTAATTCTAAGACCAGGGAGGAGCTGGAAGAGCTGAAAATCGAAGACAGAACAGAGACCATCCTTGAGGTCAAAAGAGTTTTGACCATGAGAGGTTTAATGCTTCAGCTGGAAGAAAAGGTTCAGGCCATGGACCTAGGGGTGCAAATATTTTTTGGTAAGATTGAGGCTCTACAGAAGAAAGGTCTTCCTGGTCTGAAGGTAAGAAATGACAAATTGATGACACTCCCAGACTATAAAAAGAGACTAGCCAATGTGGCTAAGGACAACTCTAAGTTTTCAGGAATTCAAGGCAGCATCACTGGCAAGGCGTTTCTAGATGCACTTCAGTGGGATATTAGCATTCAGCATGAGATTCGATACATCCTTGTCACCAAACCTACCTTCGCCAAGTACACAGAAATGGATGAAGTGTATCGAAGTCTACTCAAAGTCAACATGCCCAGTCATCTTCGATGAGAAGAACTCTGTGATCTGATCGAGTAGCAGACGAGCTGTCCCAACCCAGTCATTTGTCCAGTCATATGAGGTCATGCAAGGCCTCATCAATGACCCACCCAGAAATCAACATGCAGTTATAACACATCATCAAGCAGTTCCTAGATTTTTGTAATTTGTTAAGTTAGTTAGGCTAAAAATAGATTTAGCATGTCCTGGTCATTAATGACAGGATCATTTGTAATTTTGAGTTATAAATACTTCATCTTTCAAAGTATTGAGGGTTGTTGATCTTCACACCTTGCAAGCTATCATACTGTAATATTTTTTAAGAGATCTTCCATTAATACAAAGAGGCACTTTTACAAGATTCTTTTGTGTATTCACCGGTGATGTTGTTCTTTCTAAGTTAAATGCTATTCTCACTTTGTTATCATACTGTTTTCTAAATCTAATCTTTGGAAGTAACGAACGTTGCAGGATTTATCTCGTATACCATGTTTATGACTCAAAGATTTAAGTGTTTATCTTCTCATTTTATGATAAATAAATTCTTAATTGCTTCTTTGTTGTAATTGTCTTCTCATCTTTTTTGCTAGTCCTCATTTATGCTACTAAGAATCCAGTGATTATATTATCTCTCCCTATGAAAGGTTCCTTTGTTTTTTTTTGGTTTAGATTTCATCCTTACGACACGGACCCCATAGCCCAATGGATGTGTAAACTATCTCAACCAACTTGACAAACACTACGACAACAAGACCGTTTTATTTATTTACCTAGCCTAATATTTAAAATTTGAAACAGATTTTAAAATCATATAGAGAGATCCCTCTCTAAAGTTGGAAGGGCTAGATCCCAGCTTCAAAAGAGGTTGGATAAAGTTACCTCTCGTAGATTTCTTCTCACGAACAACCTCTAGGAAATTTACAGAGCGCTAACATAGTGGCGACCATACTGGGGAAAGAACAGAACTAAAATTTATAGCTTCACATTTTCTTTTCCTTAGAAGAAAATTTTGTTCCTGAAATATTGCAAATTTGAGAAGAAAGTAATGTTTAGAGGTTGATTAAAATTTGTACATATTATTTTCAGACTCATAAAACTAAAAAATATATATAAAAATCAAAAAGAAATCTGGCTCCCAAGAAAGTTTATACTCGATCTCATCCAGACCCAAAACCTGCGATATTAACAGATAACCCAGAACAGTTGCTCAGGAAAAAGACCGTAGCTGAAGGTTCAGTAAGTCATAATCCTTTTCATAAGTCCCTTTCCTGTTCAGGGGAGCTTGTTACGTTTCAAAACCCTGACTTTGACACCCCTTCCGAACAAATCTTGGTTAGGACAAGATCCGACAGTTTTGTGACTGAAATCATTTTGGACCCAACCGTTTTGCAACCCGAGACTCCTGAAGTTCTATTTCCCACTGCTAAACCACAAACCACTCCCTTGGTGCTAGCCAGTCCCTCCTCGTCCTCATCTTCAGTTGCTACCTCTTCTATCATCCAGTTTTTCATCCCACCTCCTCCACCTATCATGGCATCCATATATGCTACCTAAGTGTTGGCCGTGCCTCTTCATTCCATCCCCAAGATTATCAAATGAGACTCCCCCAGTTCGATGGAATAGGACCTTTGAATGCCCAACAACACGTTGATAAAATGAATGATTATTTCAACCTGCACGAAGTAGATGAGGCTGAAGTTCAAATGAGATTGTTTGCCCAAAGTTTGACAGGTGACGTTAAGAAATGGTATAAAGGTTTACGTGCCGCCTCAATCCTTGACCTTACAACATTTCAAAGGAGTTTTCTAGACAGATGGGAGGTAAAGAAAAACCCTCTCCAAATATTTTCAGAATATGAAAATATTAGAAGAAGTCAAGGTGAGACAGTTCAAGATTACTGCACTCGTTTCAATAACCTGTATAACGCAATCCTAGCAGAAATCAAATCTCCACAGGGTTTGGCATTGATAAAATTCCCCGGTGGTTTTGACGTCGATATGTCATACCAACTAGGGGAAAGAAATTCTACCACCCTGGAGGACATGCAGAAAAGTGCAATAAGTGTGGAGGCCAATTTGTTAGAAAAAAGGGCACGACAAAGGTCAGAGAGGAGAGTCACAATTAAAGAGGAACCTTCCACATCAACCTCAGATTCCAAATTGGATTCCTTGGCCAGAGCAATGGAAAGAATGATGGAAAGACTTACTGTGTCAGAAAGAAATCCTTCGAGAGAAAACCCACCAACTCCTCAAGTTCGGAATCCTAACTTCAGAAGAAACCCTCCTCAAATCAGACAGAGAGATCCTAGGGATCAAAGAGAGCAGAGAGGTCTGGATCAACAGATCAGACCTCCCCTACAAGAAAATTATGCTGATGAAGGAGAGGGAGCAATTGAAGAACTAGAGGATACTCACATAAATCTGATTGACATTCATGATAACGAAGCTATTTCCTTCACCCAAGAAGAGAAATAACTTTTTCTTATCAATCAAACAAAAGTAAGTGAAGAAGCTGAAGATGCCGAACAACAGGAATTCGAAAATGCCATTTTGGAGGTACACCAACAGTACAATCTGTGGAGTAAAAAGACAGAAGGGAGTTCCCCAAAAAAGATGATTGAAACAAATAAGGTAGTTGAAACCAAGAAATTCTCTGAGCCATCTGTCGAGAAGGTTCCTGAGAAGAGTACTGCCAAAGTTCCCGCAAAAAGAAACCTTACTATTTTGAAAATATCGCCGCAGCCCGAGGTTTCATCCATTAATCAACCAAGTACTTCTGGCCAGAAGAATGTGGTAGACAAACCAGAATTGATGAGCCAAAGAAGAGTCCCTACACCTTTCAACCTCGAAGGGGAATTAACCAAAGTAAAAATTCCCATTCCCCTTTTCGAGTTGATGAACAAGGACGCTTATCATTCACAAGTGATTAAAGCACTGACCATTGAACCTGATATAGGTACAAAAGCCTTAACCATTGGATCAACAAATCATTCAGACACTGTGAACCTAACAGATGATCAACCTGAACTTCTGTTCGGACCTGAAGTAGATGGCCGAGACGATAATGGTGATGTCGCTCGTTTTTACATCAGTCTAAATATACATGACCTGATCTTGCATAATGCTATGCTAGATTCAAGTGCTTCCCACAATCTGATGCCTAAAGCAGTGATGGAGAAACTGGGACTGGAGGTCACCAGACCCTTCAAGGATTTACACTCATTCAACTCTAGTAAAGTTAGATGTATTGGTTTGATCAAGGACCTATGTATCTCCTTGGTTCATATTCCTGCAAAGAGCATGGTCATGGATGTAGTAGTTGCAGACATCCCCCTGAAGTATGCAATGTTTCTATCCTGGTCTTGGGGGGCTAAGTTGAGAGGTACCTTGCAGCTAGATATGTCATATGCCACTATCCCAGTTTTCGGGCAACAAAGAAGGCTATACAGAGAAACATTGATGAAATACATGGTCAGTAGCCAATAAAAACCACACAACTATCCTCTTTACTCTGCGCATTCTGACTTGGATTCTTTTATCCTGTATAATGATGGTGACATGGAAGAGAAAAACCCTCAGCTGGGAGAAGATACATCTGGTCCGGATGAAGGCAAAGAAATCACTGAGGTAGAAAGGAAGAAAAACGTGATAACTGAAGAATTACCGGTAGATTTCTGGAGCATGGACTTTGATGGAGTAGTAAGCAAAGAATGAGTCGGAGTGGGAGTTTGGCTACACAATCACAGAACTAGGTATTCAAAAAACCATTCTTACAAATTAAATTTCCAATGCACTAACAATATCGCCGAGTATGAAGCCTTGATGCTCGGTCTGAAGCTTTTGAAAAGAGTGGGTGCCAAACAAATTATGGTAAGAGGTGATTCTGAGTTGATAATCAAGCAAATTAAAGGCGAGTATGCTGCGAAACATCCCCGTCTTAGAGCTTATAGGAATGTTGTTCTTGATGCCCTGAGATGTTTCACTGAAGTTGATTTGCAGGTAATGCTGAGGGGACAAAACATTTTGGTAGATGGATTGGCTACATCAGCAGCCACATGTAAGATTCCTTTCTGCTCGACTCGCCCATATACAGTAGAGGTGAAGTGCAGACCAACCATTCCTGACAATATCAGGTACTAGCAAGTGTTTGATAATGATGATCAAATTGAAGACTTTCTGCAGTGTAAAAATGATTTTGAATGTGCAAATATAGATTTAGAGAACGAAGATGAAAATGTAAATAGATCTAATTTTGAAAATGATAGTGTAAATAGCATAGATTCAGGAGAATTAGGTGATGATGAGATGGAGACTGATATTCTGCATTTAAAAAGTAATGTTTTACCTAGGGGTCTAGTTCCTTTAGAGGACTTGTTTGATTTTAACGATGTAGCCAAAAAACCGAAAATTGAAGCCAGTGAACAAGAAGTAGAAGATTGTAATATAGGGATAGAAGAGAAACCTAGGATGGTCAAATTGTCCAAATCATTACCCCCTGAGCAAAAAATCAAATACGTTGAGTTGTTCAAAGAATATTTAGATGTCTTTGCTGGGGGTTATGAGGATTTGAAAGCTTATGATACCAACATCATACAACACAGGATTCCAATAAAAGAAGACCAAAAACCATTCAGACATAAACTTAGGAGAATAAATCCCAAGTTACTCCCTCTGATAGAAAAGGAAATCAAAAAAATGTACGATGCCAAAATCATAGTTCCGTTACGTTTTTCCAAATGGGTCTCAAATTTGGTCCCTACACGTAAGAAATCTGGGGAGATCAGGCTTTGTATAGATTTCTGAAATCTGAATAAGGTCTCCGTGAAGGACAACTACCCCTTGCCAAAAATGGACCACATGCTACAAAGGGTAGTTGGATCTAGTGGAATCTCTTTGATGGATGGGTTCTCGGGTTATAATCAGGTCCTCGTTCACCCAGATGACCAAGACAAAACCGCTTTCACTACACCATGGGGCACTTTCATGTATATGAAAATGCCTTTCGGTTTGATGAATGCTGGAGCTACTTTCCAGAGAGCGATGGACATCGCCTTTGTGGAAGAGTTAGGTAAATTTATCGTCATCTATCTGGACGATGTAACTGTGTTTTCTCAGTCTGATGACGAGCACCTGAGGCATCTCAGACGAGTCTTTGAGAAATGCAGGAGGTTTGGTATTTCTTTAAATCCTAAGAAAAGATTTTTCGGACTAGAGGAAGGACAAATACTAGGGCACATAATCTCCAAGGATGGAATCAAAATAGACCCCAGCAGAATCGAGGCCATACAAAAATTAGAACACCCAAGAAACATCAAATAATTACAGTGTTTTATTGGAAAAATAAATTTTCTACGAAGATTCATACCCAATCTGGTAGAGCTCCTCAGAAACATTACAAATATGTTAAAAAGGGATGTAAAAATAAAATGGGACACCGAGTCCAGACAATCTTTCGAACAAGTCAAACGAGCACTCATAGAGGCCCCTGTCTTGATCAGTCCTGATTTTACCAAGGATTTCTATCTTTTTTCTTTCACCTCTGAACATACCATTGCAGCGGTATTATTACAGAATAACAACGAAGGGTATGAACAGCCCATAGCCTTCTTCAGTAAAGTGTTAAGAGATGCTGCTTTGAATTACAAGATAATGGAGAAACAAGCTTTTGCCTTGGTAAAAGCCATAAAAGATTTCAGGGTCTACATTCTCCATTCCCACACCATTGCATATGTTCCGAATGCGGTAGTAAAAGACATTTTGACCCAAGACAATCCGGATGGAAGAAAAGGAAAATGGATTGCTGTCATTTTAGAATATGACATAGAGATTAAGCCTACGAAACTAATTAAAGGTCAAGGCCTAGCTAAATTAATGGCTGAATCTAATTTCCATGCTCTTGACATTAATTTCTTAGCTGC
>ML779491.1:0-15047 GCA_009831015.1 Picea engelmannii | reverse complement strand
AAAACACACTGAATAACATTGTGTATCATTTTCAGATATTTATTCATTACAAGTACAAATTTATGATTATTTCAAGTTAGGGTTGTTGATTGATCCAAAACTAGTCATGTGAGAGAAAAGAAAAGTTTGATGTAAATGCTAGTTTGTTGTTGTTTAAAGTTAAGGAAGGTTTGCAGGTATGTGATCATATACACCAGGTCTATTACAAAGTTATAAATCATATTTGGATGATTAAATTGATGAGGGATTTTGGTTGAGGTACAATTTGGGTACATGGTTGAGACAAGTAGTTGATGAGTTGGCACATACATGAGGTGTATAGTTGATGATGTTGGTACATATTGATGAGTCATAGTTTATGAGTAGTTGACACATGATTGGTACATACTTGGTACATGGTTGGTTGCACTTATTTATGGTACAGGTTGATTACAGATTGTTTGGTACAGGTTGGTGCATGGTTGATGCACTTGTTTATGGTACAGGTTGGTGCATGGTTGATGCACTTGTTTATGGTACAAGTTTATTATAGGTTGAGGTACAGGTTGATGCATGGTTCAGGTTTATTGGTACAAGTTTACAGTGGTATATCTCATAGTGATAGTGTGACAGTGGTTCCATCATTCTACTTCTACTTCAGGGCGGTTGGATAGGGCAAGAACAGGTGGTTGTAGCCACCTTCCTGTTGTAGCCGTAGAACATAGGGGGTTGTATCCTCCTTCTGGTTATAGCGAGAGAATTGGGGATTTGGAGCTTCCCTCATGTTGTAGCCTGCAAAACTAGGGGGTTGGAGCCTCCTTCCAGTTGCAGCTGGAAAACAAAGGAAGTTGGTGCTTCCAATGAATGTAAATCTTCAAGACATATAAGAAAAAGCATTCCGTTGTTTTCTCTTGATTTGGGTTTCCACGTAAAATGTTGGTGTACTTTGTATGTGTGTGATTGTTCAATTCTTATTGCTCATTATTGGATAATAATTCTACATTGATATAACACTTGGATTATTTGAAGAAAAAGGATTATAATTACGCTATTAATAATTCACCCCCCCCTCTCAGTAATCCAACAATTGGTATCAGAGCAGGTTCCTTCAGAAATTAGAGTAACCACTGAAAGGTAGATCATGGAGAGTACCAAATTGTATAAAAATGGAATACCACAGTTTGATGGACAAAGGTATTCTTTTTGGAGTATAAGGATGAAGACATATATACAAGCACGTGGATTTTAAGTTTTGTAATCAATTGTAGATGGATACACAGCACCAACAGTTCCACCAACAAATGAAAATGCAATGAAACTCAGTGAGAATAATTCCAAATCCAAAAATGCACTTTTGAATGGTCTCAGTGATACGGTATTCACCAAAGTTTCACATTGTAAATCCGCTAAAGGGATTTGGGACAAGCTTCAAAATATTTATGAAGGAGATACAAAAGTCAAATTAGCAAAGATTCAAACTTACAGAGGCCTGTTCGAACAACTAAAAATGAAGGAAGATAAGAATATTGCAGCCTACTTCTTACAAGTCGATGAAATAGTGAATGAAATCATAGGATTGGGAGAAGAAATCAAAGAATCTATAATTGTTCAAAAGGTACTAAGATATTTTCCTATGAGATTTAGCCCTAAGATATCAACACTAGAAGAAAGATCGGATCTAAACTCAATAAGCATGGACGAACTGCATGGAATCTTCACAACATATGAAATGAGAACTAAACAATAAAATCCAGATGTAAAAGAAGCATCCAAAAGATCAAAGAAAAAGAAAAAGGAACAAGAAGAATATAACAGCAACAATGACGTCTCGGAAGATGATGAAGAAGTGGCCAACTTCATCAAAATACTGAACAAGGAAACCAACATTAAGTATAGAGGTAAGATTCCTTTAATTTGTTTTAATTGTGATGGAATTGGTCATTTAGCTAACAAATGTTCTCATAAGAAAAAGAGAAATGATGAAGGTTACTCAAAAGGAAAACACACATATAAAGGCAAAAGAACTACAAAGAAAGTTTTCAAGAAAATCTTATGCACCAAAGAAGACATCTCATCATCAGATGAAGATGAAGTCAGTGACAGTGAGACATGAAGAGCTATATTCATGGCAGTAAAAGACTCTGACAAAGAAGACTCCAAATAAGAATATGAAGAATTCAAAGAAGAAATTGAAGAAGCAGAAGTTGACTATCGAGAAGAATTAATGTGTACCATAGAAGTTATCATAAGAGAAAAGAAGAAAAACAAGAAACTATAAGCATAACTAGACAAAAAAAAGAATACTCAAGAACTAGAACAAATGATCACAAAATTGAAGGTTCAAATAGAAGAAGATTAAAGAATTGATGAAGCACTCAAAGAAAAGGTAGAAGAAAAGGACAAGATCATTGGAAACTTGGAAGCAGAGATTGTCGCACTAAGAAAGGATAGTCAAAAGAAAAATATGCAGAATAGCTCAAAAGTTTTGGATGACTTTAGTAGTAGTAAAAAATATCATCTTGACAAGTCTGGACTTGGATACAATTAGATAGAAAATGGATCAAACTCCAAAACAATAGAGCAAGAAACATATCCAAAAATTTATGCAGAAACAATCAAAGGGGATAGGAAGATATACAAGGAAGATTACAAGGACACTCCTCCACCAAGAAGATTCAGATTTCAGAATCAACAACAAACAGATAGGCCTTAAGAAGAAGAAGGATTCATAAGAGCACCACCTTTCAGAAGATCTTCAACTCCCAAGTATCAAACTATATTTTTTGGTTTATGTTATGCATGTAATAATTTTGGACATAAAGATGTGAATTGCGGAACTAACAACAGGAACAATAACAACTTTGAGAGTCATACACAAAGGGGTTATTCAAGAAGACCTAGTGAAACACAGAGAAGACATTGCAATAGGTTTGGATCTTTGAGAACTGAAGTGGAATGTTACAAATGTAATAATTTTGGACACGTGGCCAAATATTGCAGAATGACAGTCCTTCCTAAAGAACCGCAACAAAATAATAATGGTCAGAGACAGGAACCTCAGAAAATGACATGGATAAGAAAGCAAGATCAGTATAGCAATGAGGAATGCAAAACTTCTCTAACAACTAAGAAGAAGAAACGTGGTTGGTATGTTGACAGTGGATTTTCAAAACACATTAAAGGTGATAGAGACATTTTTCTTACATTACGAAAGGAAAGAGATGGATCCATCTCCTTCGAAAATGATGATTTAGCCAAAATCATTGGAAAAGGCACAGTCTGAATTGGGAACAACAATGAAAAGGAAGAAAATGTTCTACTAGTAGAATATATGAAACATAATCTTCTAAGTGTGAGTTAAATGTGTGACCAAGGTCATAAAGTTACTTTCAATTCACAAAAGTGAGATAAGAAAAGAAGGTTCAGGGAAATTGGTCACTACAGTTGCAATAACTTCAAGCAACATATATATGTTAAGTGAAATTGGAAATGAAAAGTGTTGTCTAGGAAAGGAATATGAAAGTTGGCTATGGCACAGAAGAATGGGTCACATACATTTTGATAACCTTGTCAAAGTCATCAAAAGAGAAGCATTCAAAGAAATTCCCCAGATCACAAAACCTACCGACACTTTATGCAAACATTTTCAACAAGGAAAGAAAACAAAGACCAGGTTTAAATCAAGGGAATATTCAACGAGGAGACCACTGGAAATTTTGCACACTGATCTAGTTGGACCAACTAAAACAAAGGGCTTAAAAGGTGAGAAATACTTCATGTTTTTAGTTGATGGTTATACAAAAATGACTACAGTTTTATTTCTCAAGAATAAGTCAGAAGCTTTTGAAAACTTCAAGATCTACAAGGAAATGGTTGAAAATGAAATTGATTCAGAAATCAAATGCTTGAAATATGATAATGGATGATAGTTCACCTCAAAGGAATTTATGGACTACTGCAACAATCATAGAATAAAAAGGAAATTCTCCGTTTCTAGGACACCTCAACAGAATGGAGTTGTTGAAAGAAAGAACATGACAGTACAGGAAATGGCTCGAACAATGTTAATGGATTGGAAATTGACAGATATTTTTTGGACACGGGCAATGCATACAACAATTCACATTCAAAATAGAGTAATGCTCAGAAACAACACTGAAAAAACTCCTTATGAACTATATAAATAAAGACCAGCTGATCCAGATGGATATCAGTGGCCACCCACCTTTTCCAACTGGCTCAAAACATTTTTTTGACATTTTTGGCAATTTACTATTTTTAGTAGTTTTAATTTTCGGGGCCATTTTGAGGGCCTAAATGAAGGTTTTTCGGTATCAAGCTCCTCAATGATAGTTGAAGGCATGATTGATCCCCCAAAATGAATATCCTCGATGATACCTTTCCAATGGGCTATCACACGCCTAAAACGGAGATTGTATACAAAAGTTAAGACCCCAGGAAGTTGATGTACTAACTTACCCAAATGGGGCCCACATGACTTTTGGCGCTTCATCTCCTACGGTTAGGTTTTTGGATGTCTAGGGTTTTGGGAAATCTTTCTTATTGTAAAAGGGCCTTCAAAGCCTCATTGTAACCTTCTTCTTGTGAATGTGCACTACCGTCACATCTCTTTTCAGAGATAAGCCGCCACCATTCCAGCAAGCTTGTTTCTGCTGCATTTTACAGTTTCAGCTTATTTCGTTATTGAATAGAAAACTAGTTTTACTGTATCTCTGTTATTTTGTGTTAAGCACCTGTTAATAATCTGTATTCATTTTGTTCTTCTCATAAAATCCAGATCAGTGGTATCAGAGCGGTCTTCTCCTTGTCGTCTTAATGCATGTCCCCAATGAGGTCGGAGTACAAAGAGTTGGGTCTCAAGCTTGTTTCTCTTGAGGACAGAAGCTCTCGCACGCCCAAGAAACCTCTCATGGCAGGAGAAAATAAATATGATGGGACAGGATATTATTTCAAACTATTTATTGAGGAATCCCTCATGCAACAAAGGAACTAGATGATGGATAGTTTTGCGCAAATCCTTCGATGACTACCAACAGGCGACATATCTTCTTCGAACGGAGGCACCGCTCCCTTCAAGGTACGAATAAACTTTGATATTCCTATATTTGAAGGTCAGATAGATGCAGATGCTGTAGACAAGTGGTTGAATCTACTAGAAGGGTATTTTTTTATTCATAAATTTTTGAATAGAGAAAAGATTACTTTTGCGCTCCTCAAAGTCGTTCCCCATGTCAAATATTGGTGGGAAACTTTCTGTGAGCAAAAGGAAACATATGAAACCTCATTATCTTCAGTCACAGCCACCTGGGAATCCTTCAGGGATGCTATTAAGGAACAATACTACCCTGGCAGAAGTTATGATGACCTGTATACCAAATGGACAACATTACGACAAGAAAGAGACCAAGCAGTGCCATATTTCACAAATATATTCCATACCTTGCGCACCAAGTTGGGTATCGAATATTTGGAGCGACATCTGGTGCTCAAGTATCGCAGTGCTCTGCATAGATACATCCACACCAAAATGGAATTTCTGGACATCTCATCCTTGGGCGCGGCCTACCGATATGTCGTCAAAATCGAGCAGAAGCTCAAACAAAAGACACGACAATTTGGGCCTAGGAACCCCTCACAACAAAAGCCAGGAAAGGGAGACCCCAACCGACTGAAAAAAGGACAGAGAAAATATGGACAGTATTAGGACAACTAGTACAAGCCAAAAGTAAAGAAGGACACCAGAAAGACAAAGAAAGATACCAGGAAGTGGTGCGACTTCCATAAGAGCCCTTGGTATAACACTGTTGAATGCCGCTCAAAGCAGTCGTTGGTGGCTGAAGTGAAAGCCTCTGAATCAGATGCAGATTCTAAATCTGAGACAGAACTAGAAAGGGGAAGATAGATCATTGATGCAGAACCTAGTGCCATCGTTGCTACCACCAAGCTCCATCCTAGTGAACCAAACAAGCCAGAAGAAGGAGAGCGCCTCTTCCATTCACAGATGTGGGTAAAAGGCACCCCACTACACTTCATGATTGATAGCAGTAGCCCGAAGAACCTCATCTCAGCAGAGTTCGTCAAGTGGCTAGCCCTTCCAACAATGCCGCACCCACAACCCTACACCATTAGATGGCTCCGCCAAGGAAGCGATCTTTGCGTCAACCAGCAGTGTCGACTGTCGTACAACATCAAGCCCTTCAAAAACGAGGTATTGTGTGATGTTGCTCCTCTCTAAGTTTGTGATGTTCTTTTAGGTCAACCTTATTTATGGAAGCGTCATGTTGTATATGATTCTAGGCCTCGTAGTGTTATTATTACTTTGAACAGGAAATTGTATAGGATACCCAAGGTAGTCCCATCTAGTGCTATTTCCTTGATCTCTGTGAAGAAATGCAGGAAGGTCATCTCTCAGATGGGGAAGTTTGTCTTCTTTGTGACTCGCTCTCAGAATAAGCGAAAGATTGCAACCACATCCAGGGTCTCTACGGCTGACCTCTCCACACAGAAGAAGAAAGTAGATAAGGTCGTGGAAGAATACTCAGATATCTTCTCCTCACCTATAGGGGTACCTCTGCACTGCCAGGTCAAGTACCCCATCGATCTGACCCCCGACGCACCACTGCCCAATGGGCTAGTCGATCGTCTCTCTTTGTTATAGAATGAGGAGATCAAGCGACATATCCAATAACTGCTCCACAAGGGGCACATCTGCCCCATCTCATCACCTTGCGGGAGCCTAATCGTGTTGGTACATAAGAAAGATGGAACCTGTCGACTCTGTATTGATTACCGGGCTCTGAATAAAATCACTGTCAGAAACTGGTACCCAATTCCCCGAATCAATGACCTCATTGATCAACTCACGAGGGCCAAATACTTCAGTAAGATTGATCTGAAGTTTGGCTACCACCAGGTCCTGATAGAACAAACAGATGTATGGAAGACTGCCTTCAAGTCAAAGGAAGGACTTTTTGAATGGTTGGTCATGCCCTTTGGTTTGAAAAATTCTCCAGCCACTTTCATGATGATGGTGGATTATATCCTGTGACCATTCACCAATAATTTTGTAGTGGTGTATTTGGATGACATTCTAATTTACAACAAGACTTGGTCCGAACACTTACAGCATATTCAGTAGGTTCTGCACACCCTGTTGCAGCACAAGCTATACACCAACCTAGAAAAATGCTCCTTCAACATGGAAAGGGTCCATTACCTGAGCTACATCATTGATCAACATGGCGTACATGTGGATCCAACCAAGATCCAAGTCATTCATGATTGGATAGCCCCAACAACACTCACTGAGCTTCAGAGCTTCTTGGGACTTGCTAATTTGTACCACAGGTTCGTGTTTGGTTTCTCCCATATTGCATGGGCCCTCAGCCAAATAAACAAGGGTGGTGGTAAGGAGAAATTTGTGTGGGGCCAGTCCCAACAACAAGTGTTCGATGATTTGAAGTAGTGCTTGTACTCATCCCCATTACTTTCACTACCATACCTCCAACATCCCTTTGAGATCAAGACAGATGCTTCAGACTATGCTATGGGCGCCGTTCTCACTCAGCATGGCCACCCCGTGGCCTATCATAGTGAGACACTGTCAGATACTATCCATAAGTACCCTACTTATGGTAAAGAAATGTACTCCATTGTGAAAGCATGCCACCGGTGGAGACATTACATTCTTGGGAAGGAGACAGTCATCCACACTGATCATAAGCCACTGCAGTTCATGCATACACAGGGAAAATTGCAGAATGACTGCCATCAAAAGTGGTCCACATACTTGTAACAATTCCACCTCAACATCAAGTATAAAACAAGAAGCACCAATCGCATCATTGATTGCCTCAACAGATCGCCAGTCGCAGAACTCACCATGGTGCTAGAATCTTGTGGCCATGAGACATATGGATGACCCCAACTCTATGAGACAGACCCTGACTTCACCGCCACCTACCAAATGTTGGGTGAAAATGCAGTTGTCGATAATTTCCATCTTCAGGATGGGTTGTTGTGTCATCTGGGCCATATATGTGTTCCATCAAGTGAGCGAGCGAAGCTAATCTGGGAATCCCACTAAAGTCGGGTGGCAGGACACTTTGGCTTCAAAAAGACAGTGGTGATGCTACAGAAACATTTCTATTGGCCGAAACTTCGACAAGAGGTCGACAAGTATATCAGGTCCTGCACTGCCTGCACTATTTCCAAACTGACCACTAAGAAACAGGGCCTGTACACCCCTCTTCCTATTCCTGACAGGCCATGGGAATCCATCTCAATGGACTACATGTCAGGCCTCCCATCCACCAAGCGAGGAAATGACTGTGTTTTTGTGGTTGTTGATCGCTTTTCTAAGATGGCGATTCTGGTTTCCTGCAAGAAGAGCATCACAATAGAGGCCACTGCCAAGCTCTTCTTTGAACGAGTCTGGGTACATTTTGGAATCCCACAAACCATTGTCTCAAATTGGGATAGTCGATTTCTCAGCACATTCTGGTCGAGCCTCTGGGCACTATTGGACACCAAGCTCACCAAATCCATGACCTTCCACCCCCAGACAGATGGCCAAACCGAGGTTGTAAATTGAATGATTGTGCATATTCTTCGCATGTATAATTCAAATAACCCTCGCACATGGGATGAGAGCCTTCCCTATGTCCAACATAGCTACAACTGAGCCTTGCACAACTCAACCAACCATAACCCCTTTGAAGTGGGGTTGGGATTCCAACCATTGGGTCCCATAGATGTTGCACTTCCCCTTGCGGTCACCTCGACTGACTCATCTCCTACTCCAACTGAAGCTGACAAAGCCACCCAGTTCATTGAGTGGATCCAACACATCCAGCCTTCCACCCCTAAACAGATGGTCAAACCGAGGTCGTAAATCAAATCATTATGCATATCCTTCACATGTATAATTCAAATCACCCTTGAATATGGGATGAGAGACTTCTCTATGTCCAACATAGCTACAACTAATCCCTACATAGCTCAACCATCCATAGGCCCTTTCAGGTGGGGTATGGATTCCAACCATTGGGTCCCATAGATGTTGCACTTCCCCTTGCGGTCACCTCAACTGACTCATCTCCTGCTCCAACTGAAGCTGACAAAGCCACCCAGTTCATTGAGTATATCTAGCACATCCACCAACAGGTTCAAGATATCCTACAGAAGTCCAATGACAAGTACAAACAACGCCATGATCAACATTGGGTGTCGCATAAGTTTCAGGTGGGCGACAAAGTTTGGTTGCACTTGCAGAAAGAACACCTTATAGGACCCCATTAGAAGCTTCACCCACTCCATTATGGACCATACACTATCACCAAGGCCGTGGGGGATAATTCTTTTGAGCTCAACATTCCTCCTTTCCTTGGCCTACTCCCAGTGTTCAATGTGGATCTCCTTCACCCTTATTTCCCACCATTATTGGACACCTCATAAGTAGTAGAACAACTGACACCAATAGAGCTCAACCCTAACTGCATACAACATGCATCCAATGATCATATTGTGGATAGATAGATCAAGGGCACTCGACAATAAAGGATCCAACTTTATTGAGTCGTTAAAGCAGGGCAGCTCCTGCACCAAGGCAAGTGGCTCACCCGGGGACAAATTCAGCTGAAATTTCCTCATCTAATGGGGGACCTCAATGCAATGGAGACCATTTCTTCCTAAGGAGGGAGGATTGATCCATATTGATATTGGTGGCCACCCACCTTTTCCAACTAGCTCAAAACAATTTTTTGACATTTTTGGCAATTTACTATTTTTAGCAGTTTTAACTTTCGGGGCCATTTTGAGGGCCTATATGAAGGTTTTTCGGTATTGATATCATCAGTAATAGACAAAGGTATGGTTGAGCCCCCAAAATTAATATCCTTGATGATACCTTTCCAACGGGCTATCACACACCTAAAACGGAGATCGTATGCAAAAGTTACAACCCTGGGAAGTTGATGTACTAACTTACCCAAACGGGGCCCACATGACTCTTGGTGCTTCATCTCCTAGGGTTAGGTTTTTGGATGTCTAGGGTTTTTGGAATTATTTCTTATTGTAAAAAGGCCTTTAGATCCTCATTGTAACCTTCTTCTTGTGAATGCACATTGTCGTCACATCTCTTCTCAGAGATAAGCCCCCACCATTCCAGTAAGCTTGTTTTCGCTGCATTTTACAGTTTCAACTTATTTCGTTATTGAATAGAAAACCAGTTTTACTATATCTCTGTTATTTTGTGTTAATAACCTATTAATAATCTGTATTCATTCCATTCTGCTCATAAAATCTGGATCACCAACAAATGTAAAGCACTTCAGAGTTTTTGTAAGCAAATGCTATATCAAAAGAAAAGATGGCGGAATGGGAAAGTTTGACTCTCGTGTGGAAAAAGGAGTACTTTTTGGTTACTCAAGTACAAGGAAATCATACAAGTGTTTCAATCTAATATTTAACAAAGTTGTGGAAAGATCAACATAACAATTGATGAAACAGGCAGACCAGAATCAAAGGAAGAAAATGAATCAATGAAACAACCCTTGGAAGAAGAAGCAGAAGATGAAAAATAAGTAGAAGAGGAAGATGAAGAGAATTCGACAGAAACATAAGAGCAAGTTCAACAAGTGTCTCCAAAGACACCCAATAAATGAGTACATAAGAATCATCCTTCAAATCAAATTATCGAAAAAAAATATGCAGGAGTTGAGACTAGAAGAAGAATCCGTTCACCAGAACAAACACAGCTAGCACTCTTATCTACAATTGAACCAAACTGTTTTGAAGAAGACAACAAGAATGAATCTTGGACTAATGCCATGGATGAAGAATTGGATCAAATAGAGAAAAATGACACTTGGGAACTAGTTCCAAAACCAAAGAATAAGAATGTGATCGGCACAAAGTGGGTCTTCAGGAATACATTGAATGAAGATGGACAGGTTACAAGGAATCGACTTTGATGAGACATTTTCCCCAGTTGCTAGAATGGACGAAATCAGTTTTCTTTTAGCTTATGCATGCTCCAAAAATATTAAAATGTATCAAATGGACGTAAAATCATCTTTTCTAAATGGGCAACTTGAAGAAGAAGTGTACATTGAACAACCAGAAGGATTTCAGTTGTCAGAAAATGCAAATTATGTGTGTAAATAAAAGAAGGCCTTGTATGGTCTATAACAGGATCCTAGAGCATGGTACTCTAGACTGGAAAAGTATCTGCAGTAGGAAGGGTTCAGAAAAGGAAGTGCAGACAACAACCTCTACATCAAGGTAAGTCAAGGTAATATTTTATTAATTTAAGTTTATGTTGATTATATTATTTTTGGTAGTGATGCTGATAGATTAAGCCAGAAATTCGCAAAAGATATGCATAATGAATTTGAAATGTCATTACTTGGAGAACTATCCTTCTTTCTGGGACTTCAGATACACCAAAGAAACCAAGGAATTTATATTTCTCAAACCAAGTATATCAGAGAAATGTTAAAAAGTCTCGGTATGGAAGATTGCAAACCATTTATCACTCCCATGCAAACCAGTTGCAAGTTGAGCAAAGATGATGATTCAAAGTCTACAGATCAGAGGCAATATAGGTTAATGATTAGCAACCTACTATATGTGAAAACATCCAGACCAAATGTAATGCAGGTAGTTGGACAGGTGGCATGATTTCAATCGACACCAAAGGAATCACATGTATTAGCATTGAAGAGGATTTTCAGATATCTCAAAGGAACATAAGATTTTGGATTATGGTATCCAAAAGGAAAGGATCTATCACTTATTGACTACACAAATGTAGATTGAGCAGGTTGTATTGATGACTGACGAAGCACCAGTGGAGAAAACTTCTACTTGGGTGAGTGTTTAGCATCATGGCTAAGCAAGAAAAAATCATCAGTATCCTTATCTACAGTCGAGGCAGAGTACATTGCAACAACATCATGTTGTACACAGGTGCTTTGGATGAAACAAACTCTGACAAATATATAGGTTGAGTATGATGAGCCCATGACAATATATAGTGATAATACAAGCTCCATCAATATCTCAAAGAATCTGGTGATGCACTCCAAGACGAAGCACATTCCAATCAAGTATCACTTTTTACGAGAACAGCTTACAAAAAAGAACATCAAAGTTGAGTATGTGCGCAGAAAAGAACAAGTGGCAGACATCTTTACAAAACCACTTCCATGAGAAGCCTTTGAGTATCTTCTCCAGAGACTCGAAGTTATTTCTACTCCAAAATGAATGCTTTTTAATGCTTATCTTATATGTCTTAGATGTACACAAGGAAGCACCATAAAAAGACAGTTCAGTCAGGGGGAGTAGCCCCGAATGGAAATATACCTTTTCCATTGATGACAAAGGGGGAGAGATTTATCAAATGCAGAGGACAGAGGCATGGTTCCAGGGGGAGAAGATTTATCAGATGCAAAGGATAGAGGCATGTTTCTAGGGGGAGCATGAGTGAGGCAGGTCTTTAGGTAGTTATTACTGACCAAAACTTGGATTTAAGAAGATAATGACTCTAAAATACCCAATATTGACCATTCATTGAAACACAATTTATGACTTGACAAAACCCCAATTTATTGCGGGATTTTCAGGACCCTGAAACCACCACCCATGATTTCAGTATTGTATCATAGTGTTGCCATCAATGCCAAAGGGGGAGATTGTTGTTTAAGGTTGGTTGTCATTGATGTCAACCCTTTAAGAAAGCCTCGTAGCACAAAGGTTAGGTAATGGACCTAAGACTATTTGATATAAATATGACTCGTTATTGTATTGTCATGGTTGATAATAAATAGAAATGGATGAACTCCAAAGTGGTCCCCTTATGGTGAAAGCCCTCACGAGAAGATACTTTGCGGATTGAGTTATCCTAGAAGTATGGTTAGAGAACCCATGCTTATTTGTGGAATAATGAGATGAAGGTTAGTGAATTTTTCATTAAAACTATTCTATATGGATAGTTCTTGTCATTCCATTTATGGTGGTATGTGGAACATCACATAACTCCTGACGGTTAGAGAGTTATGGCCATGACAAGTTGGAGAACCCAGGTTTGGGTAATGGACTCAAGTTTGTTTGATGGATAATGGTATGAGTTTTGATATATTTGCAGGTAATACTATTCTATATGTATGGTACATACCATTCCATTTCTGGTGGTATGTGGAACGTCACATAACTCCTCACGGTTTGAGAGTTATGGCCTTACGAAGTTGGAGGACCCTCTTATGTCATCAAGAAGCCCCAAAAGGTCAAAGTAGTCAAAGTGGTTTAAGATATTTTAGAACGTAAAAAATAAAGTGAATTGATGAGTGTACTATAATTCAAAGTGAATAAAAAATAAATTATTTAAATTATAAATTTAATGGATAAATTAGAAGTGGGTTAACCCTAAAATAAGGAAAGTGGGCAAAGTGACCTAGAAGATGTTTTTAAGGAAGATACTTGGAGAGTATAAATAAGAGGCAAGGATCTCTCATTTTAGAAACACTTGAGCATATTGAATACCTATAGGTGTTTTAGGTAACCAAAGGATATCTAAGCCTAATTTCTAAGGGAAGGTGAAGAAAAGAAGGTCAAAATTCAAGGAAGGATAAATCCTTTTAATGATGTTTTCTAAGGTGTTTCAGGTAAAAATGTCACAACTTCTTCATAACAGATCCAAATTCAGTAAGAAAAAATGTGTTGGTTAGAGTATAGTATTTAGTATTTTGTGTAACAATTTCAGATCGATTCAACAAATATTCTGTGCGGGGCACACTCTACAAGTTCGCTCTCTAGAATAAGCTAGAATTCACCAAGGTATGCCATTTTTTCTATAACTACTTTTATGAGAGGTTACAAGTAGTGACATCTGGAGGAATTTCATAAAACAAACTGAATAACATTGTATATCAGTTTAAGATCTTTATTCATTACAAGTACAAAGTTATGATTATTTCAAGTTAGGGTTGTTGACTAATCCAAAACTAGTCATGTGAGAGTAAAGAAAAGTTTGATGTAAATGCTAGTCTCTTGTTATTTAAAGTTTAGGAAGGTTTAAAGGTATGTGATCATATACACCAGGTATATTACATAATTATAAATCATATTTGGATGATTAAATTGATGAGGGATTTTGGTTGAGGTACAAGTTGGGCACATGGTTGAGACAAGTAGTTGATCAGTTGGCACATACATATTGATGATGTTGGTACATATTGATGAGTCATAGTTGATGAGTATTTGACACATGATTGGTACAAACTTGGTACATGGTTGGTTTCACTTGTTTATGGTACAGGTTGATTATAGATTATTTGGTACAGGTTGGTGCATGGTTGATGCACTTGTTTATGGTATAGGTTGGTGCATGGTTGATGCACTTGTTTATGGTGCATGTTGATTATAGGTTGAGGTACAGGTTGATGCATGGTTTATGCATGGTTCAGGTTATTGGTATAGGTTTACAATGGTATATCTCATAGTGATAGTGTGACAGTGGTTCCACCATTCTACTTCTACTTCAGGGTGGTTGGACAGGGCAAGGACAGGTGGTTGTAGCCACCTTCCGGTTGTAGCTGGAGAAGATAGGGGGTTGTAGCCTCTTTCTAGTTGTAGCCAAAGAATTGGGGAGTTGGAGCTTCCCTCAGGTTGTAGCCTGAGAAACTATGGGGTTGGAGCCTCCTTCCAGTTGCACCTGGAAAACAAAGGAAGTTGGTGCTTCCAATGAATGTAACTCTTCAATACATATAAGAAAAATCATTTCATGGTTTTCTCCCAATTTGGGTTTCCACGTATAACACTGGTGTATTGTGTATGTGTGTGATTTTTCAATTCTTATTGCTCATTATTAGATAATAATTCTACATTGATATAACACTTGGATTATTTGAAGAAAAATGATTATAATTACACTATTACTAATTCACCCCCCCTCTCAGTAATCCAACAATTGGTATCAGGGAAGGTTCCTTTAGAAATCAATTTAACCACTGAAAGGTATATCATGGAGAGTACCAACTTGTATAAAA
>ML779490.1:1839691-1854005 GCA_009831015.1 Picea engelmannii | reverse complement strand
AAAAAAAAAGGTGAAGGTATGAAACAAGCATGAATTTTGACCATGATAGGGACCTTCCAACAAACACTCCAAATGAGGGGTTTCTATTTCACCCATATCAAGCTTAGAGGAGGCATGATACCCACATATCCTATCAATTTAATGAATAAAGAGGGAGTTCATAAGTCCCCCCCAATCCACCAAATCACAATATTAGAATGCACATATGGTGCATGTGGAATCGTTTCAAGGGTATTTACCCTTCCTTATGGTTAATCAAGTCCTCATTCCTCTTAGCTTAAGAAAACTCTTATTCCCCAAAATAGTTGATATCTCACTTAGTATTTTATATCATAGTAAAGGAATAGTTAAGGGCACTTCAAGGGGTTGACCCATTAAGAACTTTTTATAAGAAATATGGTAGAATTTAACCTTGAAGGAGAGAGAAGGGTCATCCTATAAATCCCTCCTTATAAATTCTAGTCTCTCTACATTATCTGAATGCACAAGGAAATCCATACTTGTAGAATACTTGAGGGACCACTCATGTTGTTTTTAATTGTTTTAGTAAGGAATTGGAGGACATTCAAAAGGGATTAAGAAACTATGGGAAGAATTTGGAAAACAAAAATGTTGCTGCATCTCATGCTACTTTTCTAACTCATGGTTTAAAAGTGAGATTGGATCATTTGGAAGATAAACGTCATAGAGAAGAAATAATATAATAATGTAACGTCCACCTTGAAATCCATCAATTACAATCTTGGGAAGCAAGCTCCCATCTACACCTCATCAATATATAGTCAAAATTGAAGGAATTTGAAGATGCTTTGAACATGACAATCATCATCATCACAAATCTCTCCAAGTATGTTAACCTACACATGTAACAAATGACTCCACCAACCCCCACACAAAGACCTTGAAAAATACAACTTCATTGCTCCCATGGAATCGACAACAAATTCATAATCCAACCTTAAATCTTTATTTATCTTTGTACGATGCTTTATTGGTATATAGTTTTTCTCATCCAATATGTAAGGCAATATTAGTGCTAAATTTTGGGTAGGACTTGGTTTATAGGTACCTATAAGTACTTTTACATGGTATTTATAAGTTTGGAATTTTATTTTTTTATTTAAAACATTCATCCAATATGTAAGGCAATATTAGTGCTAAATTTTGGGTAGGACTTGGTTTATAGGTACCTATAAGTACTTTTACATGGTATTTATAAGTTTGGAATTTTATTTTTTTATTTAAAACATGCATTTTGTACATTGTATATTTTGGGTTATCTTCATTAAAATGCAAAAACAAATTACATTTACACAAAGTTAAAGTTGGTTGATATTTAAACATTATTTAAAGGAAATATTAAAAAAATCTAAAATAAAACATTTGAAAAAAAGTCTATCTGAAACTATGATATGGGATGTTCCACATGAGAGTGGCCTATAATGTCCACCCTCCCTCTTTGAGTGGAGATTTATCTGATAAAACCACCGTGAACAATAATGTATTGTAACATCCATGCCCATGTGGGATAAATGAAACTCAACCAAAAGGATTCCCATGGATGTCATAAGCATGCAAGTGCTTCACATTGAGCATGTTTCTTGTGATGGTGTCACAAATAACAACCCTAGCTTGGCACAATTACATAAATTCAATTGATGTCTAAAATATTCCTTTTATTACCTAAAACCTTTTGACCAATTTCCATTTGGATTATGCATATGACCAACTTCCATTTGGATTATGCATCATTTATTTGTAGGAGGAAATGATTGCACATATAGTGGCAATTCATCCATGGAGCAAGCATCAACACGTCATGCAATTGTATTCTTTAAAAAATAATCAATGGGAAAAAGGATGATATGTGTTGATGTAAAATATATAATCCAGATACAAATAAGCTTTATATGGACTTTTATACAAATTAGAGGGGTTGTACACATACCACCAAAGGATAGAAATGGTGGAGAGATGCAATGATTTTGTCTTTTTTATTCCTTCAATATTACCTTAGTCAATTTATATGTTAAAGGTATAGATTGATTAATTACATCATTCTTAACAATATGCCAATTAATGTGTATGTTTCATAGAAAGATAGATGTAATTTAACCTTTGTTTTGAACTAGGGTGGGTTGGTTGAATCCTAGGTTTAGAAAACCAACTTCTAAATAAAACTAAATTCAGCATGTTTTTAAACAATCAAAATTTGGCATACAAACTAGTTGGAGGGAATTAAGTCATTGTTAAAGGGGAATCCAAGTTCTAATCCCATGATCTCCTCTAAACAATTAGAATTTGCTAAACAAACTAGTAGGAAGGAATTAATTCATTGGGAGGGAGGAATCCAACTTCTAATCCCATGAGCTACTATTTTTCTCCCCTTTCTCAAAATATAGTATAAATACCTTAAAACCTATTTAAGTTCATAGCCCCCTTCATAATATACAATGAAAGTTTTTTGGTTAGCATGAGAGGGATAAGTATTTTGAAAAGACTAGAAAGGTTTCAAATATGCTTGGACACTCTCCTCAAGGATAAAACAAAAATAATAAATATTTATATACTTAAGGTTTGATGTCTTTGATAGATTAAATTTTTATTTTTGCCTTCGTAACTTTTGTTTTAACCCTCAACTAATTGGATAAGGTAGGCAAAATAGGTTGATGGAAAAATTGGGTCAAATATACTTTATTTTAAAAAATAATTAAACCAAGGGATATTGATAGATCATATTATATCTTAGAAGTGTCAATTTGTTAATATTATTGCAATAAGAGCATAGGTTAGAGGATATAAATTAGGTAATATTTTCAAGATGTATCCATGTAGAAACTTACCAATGAGATGCAATAACAAAGTAGCTAATCCTGAAACCCATTGGGAGATAACCTTGTTGTATAGATTATTCAGGATAATATAGAAGGACATTCAAAATAGTCTAATCTTGGTCATCCTTGGAAGAGATAATTTTCATTCCCATATAAGGTTTGGGCTTAAAAACAAGCATGATAAACATCATTCCAACCATTAGTTTCACACAAGAGATATCGTTAGAAAGTGAACTTGAGGGGAAAACATAGGAACTTGATCAATCCACTCATATATCACCCTTGTACCATCACCCTATAAATTAGAGAGGATACATTCATGTTGTACTTACCAAACTAAATGGAAAGTCATCTAATATTCAATGTAGATATGACATGCCTATGGACAACTCTAGCATGGATTTTATTAATATGAGCCATATATAAATACAATGAGATATGACCTTTGGTTTCATCTTCTCATAGGTCTAATGACTATTCCTATTCACCTATGACTCTTCATATTTATAAATAATAATATTTACAAGACACCATAATCCCTAGGATTAGGTATCTAACATTCCCCCCTTTAATTAGAAGGGGTGTTTATGAGTGCAAGTATCTTTCCGATCTTTTCAAACTTTTCTCTTCCAAGGGATTTATTGAAGATGTCTACAATTTTCTCTCTTGTGGAACAATGTATCAAATGAATGGTCTTGGCATCTACTTGTTGTTGAATCAAATGGTACTTCATGTTGATGTGATTTGTTCGATATTGGAATCTAGGATTCTTGGCCAGCTTGATTGCAAAAGTGTTGTCAATCAAAAGTGGAGTAGCATTCATGCATTTCTCTTGCAAATCCTCTAGTATCTTCCTAAGCTACACAATCTCCTTTGTTTCCTTTGAAACATCCCCATATTTTTCCTTTCTAGTGGAATCTTCTAGAACAAATTGTTTGTGTGTTCTCTAAGAGGTAATTGTTGATACAAGACTCATGAGGTGTCCTAAAGTAGACACTCCATTCTCATTGTCCCCATCAAAGTATGAATTTTTATACCCAACTAGTTTGAAGTCCTCCACCTTAGAGTACTTGAGCCCAAAGTCTTGATTTCCCTTCAATTAACTTAGTACTCTCTCAACAGAAAACCAATGTCCTTCACAAGGATTTTGCATGAACCTAGAAAGGATCCCAACTGCAAATGAACTATATGGTCTAGTAGTGGTAAGGTAGATGAGACTCCCCACAGGTTATTTGTATTTAGTTGCATCCTCAAATTCATTCCCTTATTTTTATGTTTGCTTCAAATTTTTCTCCATTGGAGTAGAGAGAGGATTACAATCAATCATACAACTTTCCAATGTACTTATTTTGGGAAATGAACATATAGGTTGGATTCTATGTTACTTTATACCCAAGTAATAGTGAAGGTATCCCATGTATGTCATATCAAAACTCTTCTTCAATTATTTAGCTATGGATGCAATACATGCTTCATTGTTCCCCGTTATCAAAATATCATATAAATACACCACAATATATACAACATTTTTTCCAACTTTATTGAAAAACAAATTTGCATCATCAACATTAAAATCCTTGAAATTTATTTCCAAACGATGCTCAGTTAACTTTTCATACCATGCACGAGGTGTTTTCTTTAGGTCATACAAATACTTGGTGAGATTTCATACCTTATTTTTTTGACCCTTCATAGCAAATCCTTTTAATTGAGACATTTGGACATTCTCTTTCAAATCTCCATTCAAGAAATGTTTATTCACATCTATGTGATGAATCTTCCATCTATTATGTGTTGCCAAAGCTAACAAAGAGAAAATGATATCCCATTTTGTTGTGGGGGAAAAATTCTCCTCATAATATATGCTTTCTTTTTGTGCAAATCCTTTCTCCACGAGCCTCACCTTATGCTTGTGAAGTGACCCATTTGATTTTTAATTTTTCTTTTAGACCCACTTGCATTCAATTGGTTTGGTCCCAAATGGAGGATCCACCAGCTTCCATGTCTCATTATTGATGAGAACTTCATAGTCCTTATGCATAGATTATTTCCACTCATAATGAGAAATATATTATTCAAAGTAAGTTGGTTCAAAGTTAGTAGATAAGTTCAATTTACAATAATTGATATCACCTAAATCTCAATCATCTACATCACCTCCATCATCTTGTTTTGCAGAACTTCTAGTTCCTAAATTTTCAAGCTCATTAGGGTGAACAATTTCAAGTGTCTTCATGAGCCCCTTTGGAAATTCATGTGATGGTCCAGGTTGCTCAACTAATTGAGATGATGCTACATTTCCATCAATATTCAACCTTTCAATACCCTCAATCACATCAGCCAATTGAACCCGAAGTTCTGATAGAGTGGCTAGATATTATACATGAGAGAGAGATTGCACTTGAAAAGGACATTCTAGAGATTGATTCAAGATAAGGATCCCCCCTTCAACATGTGGAATCTCATTATCAAATTCATTATATGTCAAGATGTGGAATCTCATTATCAAAATATATCAAGATGATCAAGTTGTTGCTCAGCAATCTTGTCATTTTTAGGGGATTCAAGAAAAAACACATCTCTAGAAAGAATGAACTTTTTTTACCTCATCATAAAGATGATATGCTTTGGTCATATTTGACTACCTCAATAAGATCCACTTTCGACTCCTTGCACTTATTTTGTTTCTTTTTTCCTTAAGTATTAAGGCATAATAAGTGGAACCAAAGACCCTTAGATTACTCATCGAAGGAATGCAATTATACCACATTTCATAAGGAGTCTTGCTCCCAAGAGCTTGAGATGGAATTTTGTTTCTCAAGTACATTGTACACAAAACTGCATGAAGCCAAAACATCAACTTCAAATTCTTGAAAAATAGCATTGAATGTACCTTATTCAATAGTGTCATGTTCATTCTTTCTACTACACCATTTTGCTAAGGATTGTATGGAAAAATGGTTTGATGCTTGTTCTGATGTTGGAGAAGATATATTTCAAACTCGTTAGAAGTATATTGCCCTCCATTATCATTACAAAGAGTGTGAATACAAGATTGTGCTTCATTTCCAATCCATACATGAAATTTTTAAATATTTCAAAAGTTTGATTTTTTTTTCAGCATTCAATAAAAGTCATGATATATTTATTACCCAAAAAATTGCAATAGGCATGGAGCCACACAAATCAGTGTGTCAGCGCTAGATTTTTACATGCTCTTGAAGTGGAATCATGAAAATGCTGCTTTCTATGTTTGCCAAGGATACATGCATCACATTGATTCAAATTCCTTGGAATGGTAGGAAAACAAGAATCACCATTTTTCTTCAACATAGGAAGACTATCATAATTGAAGTGTCCAAATATAGCATACTCATCATGGTGAGAGAGGTATGCAAACTTTTGTGCTCATGCAAATGTCCCTTCCAGTTTCAACAATTTGTCAGCCTCCCATCCTATCATGATAATCATGTTTTTGAAAGACCTACTTATTTCAATTTTTCCATAAAAAATGTGAATAATGGCCTTGCTATCGAATGTGCACAAGAGACAACAAGTTCCTCCGCAAATTTTGAAGATAGAAAGCATCATGCAAAAGAAAATATGGGAATCTAGGAAATTTGAGCCTAATGATGTCAATTCCATAGGTTTGAGAATGTATCTATTTGCAAAATCCATGTGGAAAGTAGCACCAATGTCAAACAACCATGCATCTCTCCAAGAAGTAAATTGAACCAGGTGGATATTGGTGGCCACCCACCTATTCCAACTAGCTCCTCTTACTTGTTTTTAGTTCAACACGTTCTTATGTACTTCTTTGTAATTGTGGGTTATACACTTCTGGGGTTGTCTGAAGCCCCTACACATATTCTAGGTGGATACTGGTGGCCTCTCACCTAATCCAACTGACTTGTTTTGTATATTTTCATGTCAGCACATCTTGCTTACTTCCAGGGCCATTTTGGGGCCCTAAACAATGTTTTTTTGGCTCGCCAAAGTCAAACTATAGACAAAGTTAGAGTTTGATGATGTAATGTGTAGCTCTCTGAAATAATTTTTCAATAGTCTATCATGCACCTAAAACGAAGTTCGTATGCAAAAGTTACGACCCGGGGAAGTTGAGGTACCAACTTACCCATAGGGGCCCACATGACTTTTGACATTTCACCTCCTAGGGTTAGGTTTTTGGATGTCTAGGGTTTTGGCATGCATGAGTAATATAAAAAAGGCCTCTGGAGCCTCATTGTAACCATTCGAGCAAGTGTTTTCAACCTATTTCATTTATTCAATAGAAGATATTGTTCACCGGATAACTGTGTTATTTTTCATATCTCTATGTTTATTGTATTCAATCTTTAATCAGTTTGTTCCGCTCCTAAATCCAGATCACAAATGAAGTTTTGATTAAATATTCATTCATGCCAATATTGCAATGACCAATAAAAAATAAGTAGATGAGATTTACCTTTTTCTTCCTTTTGTTCCTACTTTTCTTTGATCTTCTCCCACGGGATTCTACATGTCTTTGCATCATGTTCATTCTTTCCACAATGAACACAATGAAGATCACATATTTCATCTTCATTATGCCTACCCAGTGCCTCTAAAATACTTATTTCCACATCCTCTCTTATTACCTTCCTTTAGAAGAATCATGTGATTGATTCTTCCCTTTTTGAACAAGGTACATAGTCTGTCTAGTGAGTTGAATTGTCTTATTCTCGAAATGTTTCTCATGTTCTACAATTTTCTCCATCAAAGAGTCAAAATTGAGGGACTTCAATTGGCCAATAGGGAGAAATGTCTATCTTCACACCACCACCAACAATGTTACATGATGTCTTTAATTTTGGATGCCAAATCCATGGGATCATCATCTTTCAACTCTAGATTGAAAAGCTTCAAGTGAAAATGAGTTAGCTCCAATTTTGAATGTGAATTATACAGATATTTCAACTTCTTCAAAAAATCCTAAGAATATTTGATAAATTTAATGTGACAACTCACTTAGTCACTTACACAAACAACAATCAAAGCATATGCTTTCTTATCTTTATGGAAATCTCATTATGTGCTAAAAATTTGGTAGCTGAAATATCCCCATCACAATTGGCATCCCAAAAATCATTAAAGATAAGAGTATACAATATTTCTTGAACATTTTGGATAATTTTACTTTCCACTTAACACCACACCAACAATTTAAACAAGACACTGCATTTTCATAAACAAAATACATTAAAAAAAAAAAATACAATCTCAATATCTCACGTCTATGGCTATATAAGCCAACAAACTCTTCTCACCGCATAGAAAAGCACTTCTATTTCGATATGAAAATGGTCTTGAGAATGCCAATAGTCAACAATAGTGGCTGTGGTCTGCGTCGTAGAGCTTCATATTGTCAATGCATTCATATAGTTTATGATCAATAGACATCATCTACAAATTTCTCGAATTAGACAAAGTGAAACCCAACTCACAGCGATGGCTTGGCCAATGAAAAGGTCAAGATGCCGACTAATCACAGTCCCACAACAACAAAACACAACACTGTAGAAAACAATTTATTTCACAATAGTCTGCATCCACTTCAATAATCATGCAAGGGCAGCGGTTCATGGTTTGACTATGGGTAGATCATAAACAAATCATAGACAACACCAGCTAGGTCGCCTCTGAGGAGAGGCCCGACCCAATATATCCAGTGGTTCTCCCATGTCCATCTCACCAGCATCAGTCTGAATGCAACAAACAAACTGATGATCTCAATGATTCGTATACAAAATGCAGTGCTTATGCTTCGGATTTGTGAATGCAGCATATGAACAGGTGAAACACTCAGCCCATGACTAATTAAAATGACCAGGAGAGAGAAATAACACCCAACAGACTAATAACCTATGGCAAGGGAATGCCAACGGTCTTCTTTTTCCAGTGAATACACAACGGTTGTATCTCCAATGTTTCTATCCTATCGTTCTGGAAATCTCACAAGATTGGTTGCACAAGAACCATTTATCTACCTGGACGTGTATTAGGTTTAGTGGAGATACATCAAAACTTTATGCTTGGAGGAGCTAATTTTGACTCTGTCATTGGGTTGGGCACCAGGTTGGCCACCCTGTTCTTGAAAAATCTTTTCTCTTCCACATGGAGACACAGATCGATAGTTTCTTTCCTCGCCTGTAGATGAGCAGTCTCTCTCAAAGAGGGGTGATTATAAAGCAGTATAAAATGCATAACTGCAATGATCATCTCTACACTTTCATCTTATATGAACGCAAATCCACCATGTAGTCACACTGGTAAAAACTTCTATTCCTTGGGACAACTTTCCACTTGCAATTACACTCTTGGATCACATTAATTTATTTCCTTATTTAAGAGGGATAAATAATTGACGTGCTCAAATTGCATAATCGTTAATTATTGTCTCACCGGGATTTGGATTGAAAATAAGTCACAATCACAATTACACTCGCATTGAGGATTGGTTGGAACATGAGTATGAAGAAGCTTCAGATATCATTTATATTCGATGAAAATTCTTATTCACTTATAACTCTTCATATTTCTCGATAATAATATTTACAATACACCATAATCCTTAGGATTAGATATCTAATAATATTACTTAAAACTTTAAATATCATTGATGTTGTATAGCATTGATGTTGCAGGGTAGTGGAGAAGAAACTAATATGTTGATTCTTAAAGAGTGACTATCTTAAGTTGGCACAAAGATGGAAATAAATACTATTTTACGGTGTAAAAAGTAGAAAAAAAAACACTGAACCTAGAAGAATAATTATTGGGGATCAAAAACTCATAAGCATTGAGGTTCAATCCTAGAATGAGTCAAATATCGATTAAGTCCATTATTGGAGGAGGTGAACTAAAGAAAAGTTTACCTATAATATTTTTTTATGTGTGTATAATTGTGGTTGTTGTGTCACTACAATGATTAGATTTGACATGCATTAAGTGGTAGTCTATAGTCATGTAACAAAAAATGCTTATATATCATTGTCATTGTGACATGGTAATCTTATTTTATGGTTAGAAGGAATTTAATCTTGTCACATTAATTTGTGTATATTTTTGGCCACATCCCACAAAGTTTGGCTCATGTGGGTATGTTAATAGGATGAATAACTCAACAATGATTATGAATAAAATATCAACAATCATAATAGTGCTCTTTCTCTCCAACACATTTGTACACTTATTTAATTTTAAATATTAATAAATAATGTACAAAATGTCTCACAGTCCTTTGGTTGAAAGAGGATTGATAGTTGTTGTAAAGCTTCATATTGTTCATGTCATGTTCATTGTATCATGTCCAATTCAATCAAGGTTGAGCTTTTTAGGGGACAAGTTCTCTAATACCTATGATTTTCCAAAAAAGGTGGAAAGTATGGTTGAAGAAGCTCCACATTAAAGACATGGTGTAATTCAAGGAGGGTGGAAGATTCAATTTAAACACATTCTCATCCACAACCCTAGTGATGGTGTAAGGCTCACATCAAAATAGTAAGAGCTTCATGTGAGGGCATCTGATGCACTCTTTCTACAAATGAAGTTCCATACTTTGTCATAAACCTAAAACTTGTATCAAACCCAATGTTGATTGTGTCACTGCTTGTACTTGGTATTAACTTTCTACATAATAATGTGAACTTATTGTTGGTTGTGTTGCATCTATTCAATAAATTTTACTACTTTGTCTTCCTTGTTTTTTGCATGGGAGGGATCTTCATGTATGGATGTAATGGGCAGAGCCACATAAATTGGGGCCAATGGAAAGAACCCCATGCACACCTAAAAATGGTTGTGGCCAATAGAATTGTGAAGAGATTTGGTGTAGTTGGGTCGAACATAAAGAAGGATTTCATCCCATGTGTGTTAATATTGGACTTACACATTATGAGGATAGTGATAATGAACATATTAACTACTTCTATGTGTCCATTAGTTTGGGGATGGAAGGAACTCAATTTTCTCAATTTGTTGTCCATCATGGACAAAAGGATTGACCAAAATATATTTAGGATCTCCCTATCCCTATAAAAAAAATGGTTTTTGGAAACCTAAATTGAACCCTAATATGATAGAAGAAGAGCTTAGTAGTGGATTTTGTTTTGACACTCTTCATGCAAGGTGATAAAGACAAACTAAAACCACAAAAACATAATAATTGTCATGCTTAGTTGAGGGAAAATGTGACACAAAAACCATGGACATTGACTCCCAAGGATTATTTTGTGTGGGTAGAAGAGTGTAAAATCCTAGTTTCTTTATTGCAAGTTCAACGATGGCACAAGTGGTGCATGATTTGATATATCTATTTATATCTTGTAAGATATTTAGCCAACAAAGGTACTCCTATAGCACTACTATATTTTTTTTCATGCCAAAATTTCTTGCCAATTGATTGTAGTATGCCTCCCAAACCATCTTATCTCCCTTCTCTGAAACAATAAAGAGATGGTCCAATTGGAAAAAAATTCCATCCTAGAGGTGAAAGTCTAAAACTTGTTTACCTACAATTAGTGTACAGTATGTAATAGTGAAGTCAAGATCATTGTTATACATCTACGATCACTTTGGAGTTTCATGTCCAAATAATTGATAATTGTGGTCAATTCCTGATCCAGATTTAGGAGAGGAACGAATTGATTAACAAACTAAATACAATAAACATAGGGATATGAAGAACAACACAGATATCTAGTGAACAATATCTTCTATTGAATAAATGAAATAGGTTGAAACTGTAAAACTGCAGAACTTGATCACTTGCTCGAATGGTCGTAGCTATCTCTGAGAAGAGATGTGGCTGCTATGCACATCCATCTAAGCAGACCGATTACAATGAGTCTACAAAGGAATTTTTTAACATTACTCATGAATGCCAAAACCCTATACATCCAAAAAACTAACCCTAGGAGATGAAACACCAAAAGTTATGTGGGCCTTCTAGGTAAGTTGGTACCTCAACTTCCTGGGGTCGTAACTTTTTCATACGACCTCTGTTTTAGGTGTGTGATAGCCTATTGGAAAGGTTATTTTGAGAAATACGCATTACGCCATCAAAATCTAACTTTGTCTATAGTTTTACTGTGGAGAGCCAAAAAAATATAGTTTAGGGCCCCAAAATGGCCCTGGAAGTACAAAATGATGTGTTGACATGAAAACATACAAAATAAGCCAGTTGGATTAGGTGGGAGGCTACCAGTATCCACCTAGAAGATGTGTAGGGCTTCATATAACCTCGAAAGTGTAGAACCCACAATTACAAAGAAGTATAGAACAATGTGCTAAACTAAAAACTATCAAGAGGAGCAAGTTGGAATAGGCGGGTGACCACCAATATCCACATGGATCAGTCCTCCCCCCTTAGGAAGCAATGGTCTCCATTGCGTTGAGTTCCCCCATCAGGTGAGGAAACTTTTTCTGAATTTGGCCCCGGGTGAGCCACTTTCCTTGGTGGAGGAGTTTCCCTGCCTTGATAACTCGATAAAGTTGGATCCTCTGCTAGCGAGTGCACTTGACATGTGTCTCCACTATCTAATCAGTGGATGCATGTTCCATGCAGTCAGGGTTGAGCGCTTTTGGTGTTATTTTTTTTACGGTATATGAGGTGTCCAATAATGGTGGAAAATATGGCCGAAGGAGGTTCACATTGAACACTAGGTGCAAGCCAAGGAAGGGTGGAGTGTTGAGCTAAAAATCATTGCTACCCACAACCTTGGTGATATTTTAGGGCCCATAGCGAAGTGGGAGGAGCTTCTGATGGGGCCCTGTAAGACGCTCTTTCTACAATTGTAACCAGACCTTGTCTCCAACCTAAAAATGATGCGGTACCCTGTGTTGAATTTGCGCTGCTTGTACTTAGCATTGGATTTTTGCAAATCTCATGGACCTATTGGCGGATGTGCTGAATCCACTCAATGAATCTGGTGGCTTTATCGGTCTTAGACTGAACATGGGAAGATTTTGTCTGTGTGGTTGAAAGAGGTAGTGCAACATCAATGGTACCCAAGGGTTGGAATCCCAGCCCCACCTGAAATGGGCTATGGCTGGTGGAGCTATGGAGAGCCCTATTGTAACTGTGTTGAACATAGGGGAGACTCTCATCCCATGTACGCAGATTCTTAGAGTTGTACATGCACAGGATGTGCACAATCATCTGATTGATGACCTATGTTTGGTCGTCTGTTTGGGGGTGGAAAGCAATGGATTTAGTGATCTTGGTGTCCAACAGTGACCATAGACTCGACCAAAATGTGTTGAGGAACCTATTGTCTAGGTCGGATATGATGGTATGTGGTAGCCCAAAATGGACCCACACTCGTTCAGAGAAGAGCTTGGCAGTGTCTGCCACTGTGATGTTATTCTTGCAGACTATGAGGATGGTCATCTTCAAAAACCGATCAATGACCACAAACAAACAATCATTGCCTTACTTGGTGGATGGAAAACCAGACATGTAATCCATTGAGATGGATTCCCAAGGATTCTCGGGGGTAGGAAGAGAGGTGTTGTCCTTCCATACAACTGTAGTGGGATTCCCAAATAATATTTCCATGCTTGCTTGCAGGAATACAAAGATGGCCTGGATGGCATAAAAGTTTGTCTTGAATTTGAAAATCGGTGACATTTGTGCCTATACCCAAGAGTTGATAGGTGGTGGTGAAGTCTAGATCTTGTTGATAAAGTTGGGGCCAATCAAATGCCTCATGTCCACAAGAATGGATCACTGTGGTGAGTGAAACCACGAGAGGTCAACTGAGGCAGTCAATGACAATATTTGTTCTCCCTATATTATACTTGATTTTGATATGGAACTGTTGCAGGTAGGTGGACCACTTCTGATGGCAGTCGTTCTGCGACTTCCCATGTATATGTATGAACTACAGAGGCTTGTGATCAATGTGGATGATCATCTCTGATCCAAAAAGGATCCATAGAAGGATGAGAACAACACAGAACTCACAGAGGTAACTTAGAATTCTCATAATGGCTTCAACTGACAAATAAAGGGAAAAAATTAAAAGTTCTTAAAAATCAGTGAAAATGGAATGATCGTGAAGAGCACGTCGCAAGATTTCTAAAGGCACAAACGACTCGTCAAATGGAGTTACAGATTAAAAGATATAAGCGGTCAAAGTTTTGGTCAACCTAGCCCAATCAATAGGGATGAGTCAAATTCTGTTCTGCTGACATTAGCATCAGTATGAATGACTTCAACGTCCGTACAACCTACTTTGAAAGAACGAAGGACAACACATGTCATGATGACATCAACATGCCACATAGAAGCACCAGAGGCTACCACATGTCACCTGCCAATAGGCTTTTCAGGGTGCCATGTGGACCGGTAAAAAAGTGCCACATGGCACCCATGAAATGCACAACGAGGCTCAACAAACAGATTATAATATATATATATATATATATATATATATATA
>ML779490.1:1785720-1823484 GCA_009831015.1 Picea engelmannii | reverse complement strand
AGAATACAAGCTTGTATCAACCTTTACCAATTCCCAACAGACCTTCAGATTTTATGAGCATGGATTTTATATTGGGTTTACCTAAAACTCAAAGAGGTAATGACTCTGTTTTATTTGGCGTGGAATTTTTTTCAAAGATGGATCATTTTATACCTTGTTTTAAAACAAGTGATGCAACTCATGTGGGAAATTTATTCTTCAAAGATGCTGTGAGGTTCCATGGACTTCCCAAAAGCATAGTTTCATATAGGGATCCCGGATTTGTAGGAAATTTCTATAGAAATTTGTGGAAGAATCTATGAACAAATATGAATTTGATCTCATCTTACCACTCGCTGACTGATGGAAAAATAGAGGTGGTGAATAGGATTTTTGGAAATATTTTGAGCATCTTGTTTAGTGAACATCCCAAGCTGTGGTATCATGTACTTGCTCAAGAAGAGTTTTCTTTTAGTGATTCACCAAACAAAAGAAAAAACTTAAATCCCTTTTGTATCATGTATGGAATTCACCCAATGGTGGTCTATGAATTGAGAAACTCAGGTAAAGAAGAGATGAGGAGTGTTGAAGGTGAATATTTTGATACAACCATGCAAGAATTAGATGAATAGATGGAGAATAAGCTACAAGAAATAAGCATCAAGTATAAGAAAAGAACATGTATAAAAATAAGGGAATTGAACTTTGAATTTGGTGACTTGGTGTTAGCACATCTGAGAAAGGAGATATTTCCTAGAGGTGAATATAACTAGTTGAAGTTAAAGAAAATTGGACCTTGTAAAATTGTGGGGAATTTTTCTTCAAATGCCTATGAGATTGAACTTCCACCTAATATTGGAATATATCCAATTTTCAATGTTGTTGATTTGTATCATTACAAGGGAAATGAAGAAAATAATTTAGTAGATGCACCTAATATTGGGAAAGATCATACAATTCAATGGAAAAATCAGTTACCTACAACATAACTATTATAGATTGAGAAAGTTTGGGACAAGAAGATGGTTAAAAATACAAGGGGAAAATTATTTCCAATATTTGGTCAAATGGAAAGATCACCCATTAGAAGATGTTATGTGGATGACTGCCACATAGGTACAACATCATGGAAGTAGTGTGGAAGAACTCATGGACATGATTCCATGAACAAATTGTTCCTTGGGAGTTTGATGCAGAAGCATCTTTTGAAATTAAAATTTTGATCTCTAGAAGGTCATTCAAATTTACTAAAGGGAGTGGTTTCTCTTAATTTGAATTCTAGAAAATAGGGTTAGCTATCAATAAGGGATTTGTTTCCTTAGATTAGTATGTAATTGCTAGTTCTAAGAAAAAAAATATTGAGGAGTTAGAATCGTTGGGATTTGATCTTATTTTTGTCAATAATAGATGATTTGACCCATCCTTAGTGGATCAACATCAATCACTCTCATTGTGCATATACATACCGTTCGAGCTCTATAAAAGTTTGAATGGGGAGAAAAATACTTTTGAAATGAAATTGAATGAAGTTTGCAATGAATTTATGTTTTTGTTCTCCTCTTTCCAGAAATTCTCCGTCAAATGATCCATTCACTAATATTTGTATATATATGTGCATTAATTACTTAGGAAATATATATTTTGTATTGTGATTGTTGGAATATGTTATCGCGGAAGGAGAGGGCCTCTTTCTAGAACTTGATATTTAGAATTGTGACCATTGTACTATAAGGGTTGCAGTTTTAAAAGTCTTGGAATAATGTGTATTAACCATGGTTCTTTGATAGACAGTGAGGATTGAATTGATGTTTTATAAATTCTATGTAAGACTTTCCCTGTCATAATCTATATACAATCAAAGAACTCAAATTTTAGGTTGAATTGGCTTGTTGGTTGATATTGGATCAATTTGGCCAATTGATAGAATCATAGTTGGTTCGTTGATTGATTGACAAAGTGAATGTGCTCGTGGAAGCCGATTTGTTGTAGCGATTCAAGAACAAAGTGAATTGTGTAAAGAAAACCATGTAGATTGTGGTCATATTGAAGTGTGTGTACTGGCAATTTTTCCATAGGTTAAGTCAAGACCGATTTGAAGAGTTGAAGTTCTCTTTTGATCATTTCTAGAGGAAGGGTGATTTGGTCACATAAGATCAGTGTGTGTTTGTTACATCATTTCCAACCATTGAGTTGGAGCATGGTCAATCGATGAATTTGGAAATCAAGTGAATGAAAACATACATGGCAGGTTCTTTCTATCACCTACACCACAATGGGTAAATAGTCCTCCTGAAGGGAAATGAGAAATCCCCCCCAAGTGGTTTCTATCACATACATTTTTAAATCATCTCCAAGATGTTGCACATGATAAGTATCCCAACAATATTTGAAATGGGAATGGACTTCAAAATTGCAAAGGTAATATTCTCATTCTTGGAAAAGTTGTGAATAAAGAAATTCCCCTCTAACATATTTAACCGTCCATCCAAAGGTTCTCTATCTATCTTTCCTTCAAATAGAATGATCTCAAAATTAACTTGTACCTTGAAAGGTGTCATTTCTCCTAAATGATTACTTGTTGAATTTTCCTTTTTCATTGTTGGTAGTCATCAAAGATCTAGGCAAAATGGTCCATCAACTCATTACTCCATCATTCAAGGTATTATTGGAGCAACAACTTGATAGGATCTCCTACTTTGTGGTATTATTGTTGATGTTAGTGGTAGCATCGGACAAGTACTTCTGCAGTGGCATGTATCTAGCATGCAAAAGTCATCAAAAGTCTTCTAGTCTTGAGTTTACTTTAGTTAAAAGGATTTAATTAAAGTAAAATTGTATTTATTAGTGAATTGAGTTATTTAAGGAACATGCATAACATGCATCATGTAATATAAATCTCAACTGGGTGTGAGAAGTAATCTCAGTCGTAGATCACTTTGGAGACTATAAATACACTGTAAATCATTATTGTAAAATCAAGGCTAGGGTGAAGGAGGAGGACACTTTTGAGAGGAATTCACTTTGGTGAGAGACCAAGGTCAAGGATAGAAAATAAATTTCATCCAAGTATTGGTGTAGAGAGGGTTGGATACAAAAGGGCCTTGATTCAATATCTTGGATAGGTGGAGAAGGAATTTCATCTAGAGATCATACAGGTCAAGAATAAGAGAGAGCAGAGGAATCCACAAGTAGGTTTCAGAGGAAAGAAGCCAAAGTAAAGGGGTGCACTGTACGAAAGTTTTCACACGGGTTTTCTGTAAATGTACATAAGTCTTAGTGGAGACAGTTTCATATGTATGTGGGTTTGATGAATCATAGTCACATACAACTCAAAAAACATGTTGGTACAAGGTCATACAACAACAAAGGCATTTCCAGGTTTGTTTGCAGTGTATATTATCTTAGTGGGCCATTTTCCTTGTTACAAGAGCCCTACTTTTACCTTAATAAAATCATATTGGAATTGGTTTTCCCTCTTGTTGATTAATTGGGTTGGTTTTCATTGATGTCAACCCTTGAAGAAAGTCTGGTAGCGAATTTCGGTAGCACAAAGGTTTGGGTAATGGAACCAAGTTTGTTTGATGTATAATGGTATGATTTTTGATCTATTTGTAGGTAAGAATATTCTAGATGGATAGTACATGTCATGTCATCTCTGGTGGTATGTGGAACGTCACATAACTCCTCACGGTTTGAGAGTTATGGCCTTACAAATTTGGAGGACCCTCATATGTTGGCTTGAAGCCCCAAAAGGTCAAAGAAGTTAAAGTGCTTGCAAAGAAGAAATTATTTAAATAATAAAGTGAAGTGACAAAGTCAAAAAGGATTATTTAAATAATAAAGTTAAGTGACAAAGTCAAAGAGGATTATTTAAATAATAAAGTGAAGTGACAAAGTCAAGGAGGATTATTTAAATAATAAAGTGAAGTGACAAAGTCAAGGAGGATTATTTAAATAAGAAAGTAAATGAAGAACTTTCTAATTATGGAAAGTGGTTAGAAGTGGGTTATCCCTAAAATAAGGAAATTGGGTTAAAGATAACCCCTTGAGGAAGCTACATGAAAGTATAAATAAGAGGCAAGGCTCTCTCATTTGAATTACACTTGAGCATATTGAATATCTACAGGTGACTGAGGTAACCAAAGGATATCTAAGCCGAATTTTAGAGAGAAGGTGAAGTAAAGAAGGCCAAAATTCAAGGGAGAATAAATTCTTTTGATGATGCTTTCTAAGGTATGTTATTTACAGGTCATCTCACCATTTTCACAATAATTTTTTTTCTAGAATGATTCAGACCATGAAATTGGGAGGTCATTGAGGAAACATATCCAAGTAGTTGTACGAATTTCAGCTTGTGGGTAGTTTCATTTTTGGAGTTACACTCCTTGGAAAATATGGTTTGTGGCTAGTCCTAAAACTAGTCTAAAACAAGTGTTTCGGGTAAAAATGTCATAACTTCTTTATAAAAGATCCAAAATTAGTAAGACAAAATGTGTTGGTTATAGTACAATTCGTAGTATTTTGTGTAAAATTTTCATATCTGTACAACAAACATTCTGTGTGGTGCAAACTCTACAAGTTTGCTCTCTAGAATAAGCCAAAATTCAACAAGGTATGCCATTTTTCTATAACTCATTTTATGAGAGGTTCCAAGTAGTGACACCCAAATGAATTGCATAAAACACACTGAAGAACATTGTGTACTATTTTCAGATCTTTATTCATTACATGTACATAGTTATGATTATTTCAAGCTAGGGTTGTTGACTAATCCAAAACTAGTCATGTGAGACTAAAGTAAAGTTTGATGAAAATGATAGTCTCTTGTTGTTAAAGTTAAGGAAGGTTTGCAGGTTGAGGCATAGTTTGGTGCATGGTTGATGCATTTTTTTATGGTAGAAGTTGATTATAGTTTGTTTGGTACAGGTTGGTGCATGGTTGATGCACTTGCTTATGGTACAAGTTGATTATAGGTTGAGGTACATGTTGATGCATGGTTGATAGATGGTTCAGGTTATTGGTACAGGTTGTTTTGTGCAAGTTTATTGGTACAGGTTTACAATAGTATATCTCACAGTGATAGTGTGACAGTGGTTCCATAATTCTAATTATATGTCATGGTGGTTGGATGGGGCAAGGACATGTGGTTGTAGCCACCTTCCGATTGTAGCTGGAGAACATAAGGGGTTGTAGCTAGAGAATTGGGGAGTTGGAGCTTCCCTCAGGTTGTAGCCTGAGAAACTAGGGGGTTGGAGTCTCCTTCCAATTGCAGTTGGAAAACAAAGGAAGTTGGTGATTCCAATGAATGTAATTATTCACAACATATAAGAAAAAACATTCTGTGGTTTTCTCCCTCTTTGGGTTTCCACGTAAAAACATTGGTGTATTGTGTTTGTGTAAGATTGTTCATTTGTTCATTGTTTATTTACTCTGCAAATATTGGATGATAATGATACAATGATATAACACATGCATTATATTGTTAAAAATGATTAGATTTATCTATTACTGATTCACCCCCCCTTTCAGTAATCCAACAATTGGAATTAGAGCAGGTTCCTTCAGAAATCAGTTTAACCACTGAAAGGTAGATCATGGAGAGAAAAAACATGCATAAAAATGGAATACCACAGTTTGATGGACAAAAGTATGCCTTTTGGAGAATAAGGATGAAGACATATATACATGCACATGGATTTGAAATTTGGCAATCAATTGTAGATGGATACACAACACTAGCAGTTTCGCCGACAAATGAAAAATCTATGAAACTCGGTCAGAATAATTCCAAAGCCACAAATGCACTTATGAATGGTCTTAGAGAATCAGTATTGACCAAAGTTGCACATTGTAAATCCACTAAAGATATTTGGGACAAACTTTGAAATATTTATGAAGGATATTCAAAAGTTAAAGCAACAAAGCTCCAAACTTACATAGGTCAGTTCAAACAACTAAATATGAAGGAAGATGAGAACATTGCAGCTTACTTTTTACGAGTCGATAAAACAGTAAATGCAATCTTGGTATTGGGAGAAGAAATCAAAGAATCTGTAATTTTTCAAAAGGTACTTAGATCTATTTCTATGATATCTGACCCTAAGATATCAACACTAGAATAAAGAGAAGATCTAAACTCAATAAGCATGGACGAACTACATGGAATCTTCATAACATATGAAATGAGAACTGAATAGGAAAATCTAGATAAAAAAAGCAACCTTCAAAGCATCCAAAAGGTCAAAGCAAAAGGGAAAGCAAAAAGAAAAAGAACATAGCAACAACAGTGACGTCTCAGAAGATGATGAAAAAGTGGCCAACTTTGTCAGAAGATTGAATAAGGGAACCAACAACATGTATAGAGGTAAGCTTCCTTTGATTGGTTTTAATTGTGATGGTATTGGTCATTTTGCTAACAAATGTCCTCATAATAAAAAGAGAAATGATGAAGGTTACTCAAATAGTAAACAAACATATAAAGGAAAAAGAACCACAAATAAAGTTTTCAAGAAAAGCTTAGGCACCAAAGAAGACATCTCATCATCAGATGAAGATGAAGTCAGTGACAATGAGATAGAAAGAGTTTTATTCATGGCAATAGAAGAATTTGATAAATAAGACTCTGAAGAAGAATATGAAGAGATAGAAGTTGACTACCAAGAAGAATTGTTGTGTGCCATAGGAGTTATCAGAAGAGAAAAGAAGAAAAACAAGAAACTACAATCGAAACTAGACAAGAAAGAAGACACTTAGGAAGTAGAACAAATGATCAAAAATTTGAAGGTTCAAATTGAAGAAGATAAAAGAATTGAAGAAGCACTCAAAGAACATATAGAAGGAAGAGACATGATCATTGGAATTTTGGAAGCAAAAATTGTCACATTAAGAAATGATCTTCAAAAGAAAAATATGCAGAAGAACTCAAAAGTTTTGAATGACATTATCAGTAGTCAAAAAACTCATCATGACAAGTCTGGACTTGGATGCAATAAAACAGAAAAGGGATAAATCTCCAAAACAAAAGAACTAGAAACATATCCAAAAATCTATGCAGAAACAATCAAAGGGGATAGGAAGGTCTACAAAGAAAATTACAAGGAAACTCTTCCACCAAGAAGATTCAGATTCCAAATCAACGATCGACAAAAACATATAGGCCTCAGGAAGAAGAAGGATTCATAAGAGTACCTCCTTTAAGAAGATATTCAACTCCCAGGTATCAAACTATCTTTTTGGTTTATGTTATGGATGTGATAATTTTGGACATAAAGTTTTGAATTGCAGAGCTAACAATAGGAACATAAACAACTTTGAAAGTCATACACAAAAGGGTTATCCAATAAGGCCTAGTGAAACACATAGAAGAAGTTACAACAAGTTTGAATATTTGAGCACTGAAGTGGAATGCTACAAATGTAACAAATTTGGACACATGGCCAAAGATTACAGAATTACAGTCCCTCCTAGAGAACCACAACAGAACAAAAATAGTCACAGACAGGAACCTCAGAAAAGGACATGGACAAGAAAGCATAATCAATATACCAATGAAGAATGCACACTATCTCTACAAGATAAGCAGAAGAAACGTGGTTGGTATGTTGACAATGGTTGTTCAAAACACACGACAGGTGATAGAGACAGGTTTCTTACATTAAGAAAGAAAAATAGATTGACCAGTCTCCTTCGGTAATGATGATTCAGTTAAAATAATTTGAAAAGGCACAATCAGAATTGGGAACAAGTACCAAGGCATAAAATGTTCTAATAGTATAAGAAATGAAACATAATCTTCTAAGTGTGAGTCAAATGTGTGACCAAGGCCATAAAGTTACTTTTGATTCACAAAAGTGTGAGATAAGAAAAGAAGGTTCATGAAAATTGATTGCAACAGCTACGAGAACTTCAAACAACATATATGTATTAAGTGAAATTGGAAATGAAAAGTGTTTCCTAGGAAAGGAATATGAAAGTTGGCTATGGAACAAAAGAATGGGTCACATACATTTTGATAACCTTGTCAAAGTCAACAAAAGGGAAGCATCTAGAGAAATGCCCCAGATCACGAAACCAACCAACACTTTATGAAAGCATTGTCAACAAGGAAAGAAAACAAAGATCAGGTTTAAATCAAAAGAATATTCAACGACAAGACCACTAGAAATTGTGCAAATAATGATCTAGTTGGACCAACTACAACAAAGTGTTTAAAAGGTGAGAAATACTTTATTTTATTAGTTGATGATTATACAAGAATGACTGTAGTTTGCTTTCTCAAGAATAATTTATAAGCTTTTGAAAACTTCAAGGTATACAAGGAAATGGTTGAAAATGAAATGGATTCAAAAATCAAATGCTTGAGATCTGATAATGGAGGAGAGTTCACTTCAAAGGAATTTATGGACTACTGCAGCAGGCATGGAATAAAAAGGAAATTCTCCATTACTAGGAAACCTCAACAGAATGGAGTTGTTGAAAAAAAGAACATGACAGTACCAAAAATGGCTTGAACAATGCTTATGGATTCCAAATTGATAGATATCTTTTGGACATAGGCAATGCATACAACATTTCACATTCAAAACAGAGTAATGCTAAGAAAAAACACCGACAAAACTCCCTACGAGTTATGGAAAGGAAGACCAAGAAATGTGAAGTACTTTAGAGTTTTTGGAAGCAAATGCTACATCAAAAGACAAGATGGCAGAATGGAAAAGTTTGACTCTCATGTGGACAAATGATTACTTGTTGGTTAATCAAGTACAAGGAAAGCATACAAGTGTTACAACTTGAGATTGAACAAAGTTGTGGAAAGCATCAACGTAACAATTGATGAAATAGGTAGACAAGAATTAAAGGAAGAAGAAAATGAATCAATGGAAAAACTTTACGAAGAAGAAGCAGAAGATGAAAAAGAAGTAGAAGGGAAAGATGAAGAGGATTCGACAGAAGAAGAAGAGCAGGTTTAACAAGTGCCTCCAAAGAAACCTAGCAGATGATTACAGAAGAATCATCCTTCAGATCAGATTATTGGAAACAAAGATGCAGGAGTTGAGACTAGAAGAAGAATTTGTTAACCAGAACAAACACACCTAACACTCTCATCTAAGATTGAACCAACCTGTTTTGAAGAGGCCAGTAATGATGAATTTTGGAACAAGGCCATGGATGAAGAATTGGATCGAATAGAGAAAAATGACACTTGGGAATTGATTCCAAGACCAAAGGATAAGAATGCGATCGGCTTAAAGTGGGTATACATGAATAAATTGAATGAACACAGACAGGTTACAAGGAACAAAGCTATATTGGTATGTAAAGGATATGCATAGGTTGAAGGAATCGACTTTGAAGAGACATTTTTCTCAGTTGCTAGAATGAAAGCAATCTGATTGATTTTAGCTTATGCATGCTCCAAAAATATTAAAGTGTATCATATGGATGTAAAATCATATTTTCTGAATGGAGAACTTGAAGAAGAAGTCTACATTGAACAACCAGAAGGATTTCAGTTGTTGGAGAACACAAGTTATGTGTGTAAATTAAAGAAGGCCTTGTATGGTCTAAATCAGGCTCCTAGAGCATGGTACTCTAAACTGGATAAGTATCTACAACAGACAAGGTTCAAAAAAGGAAGTGAAAACAACAACCTCTACATAAAGGTAACTCAAGATAGTATTTTATTAATTGAAGTTTATGTTGATGATATTTTTTTTGGAAGTACCGATGACAGGTTAAGACAAAAATTTGCAAAGGACATGCAGAATGAATTTGAAATTTCATTACTTGGAGAACTATCCTTCGTTATGGGTCTTCGGATACGTCAAAGCAACCAAGGAATTTTATTTCTCAAACCAAGTATATCAGAGAAATGGTAAAGAGGTTCAGAATGGAAGATTGCAAACCAGTTATCACTCCCATGCAAACCAGTTGCAAGTTGAGAAAAGATGATGATTCAAAGTCTACAGATAAGAGACAATATAGGTCAATGATTGGTAGACTACTATATGTGACAACATCGAGACCAGATGTACGGAAAAAAGTTGGACAAGTGGCACAATTTCAAGCAGCACCAAAGCAATCACGTGTATTAGCATTGAAAAGGATTTTCAGATATGTCAAAGGATCATAAGATTTTGGATTATGGTATCCAAGAGGAAAGGATCTATCACTTATTTCTTACATAAATGCAGATTAGGCAGGTTGCATTTATGACTGATGAAACACTAATGGAGCAACGTTCTACTTGGGTGAGTTTTTAGTATCATGGCTAAGAAAGAAGCAATCATCAGTATCTTTATCTATAGTTGAGGTAGAGTATATTGCAACAATAACATGTTGTACACAGGTTTTATGGATGAAACAAACTCCTACAGATATACATGTTGCATATGATGATCCCATTCCAATATATTGTGATAATACAAGTGCCATCAATATCTCAAAGAACTAGGTGATGCACTCCAAGAAGAATCACATTCCAATAAAGTATCACTTTCTATGGGAACATATTGCAAAAAAGAACATCAAAGTTGAATATGTGGGAACAAAAGAACAAGTGGAAGACATCTTTACAAAACCGCTTCCACGGGAAGCCTTTGAGTATATTTTCCAGAGACTCAGAGTTATTTCTACTCCAAAATGAATGCTTTTGAATTCTTATCTTATATGTCTTAGATGTACATGAGGAAGCACCATAGAGAGGACAACTCAGGTTGGGAGATTAGACGAGTCAGTTAGGGGGAGCAGACTCGAATAGAAAGATACATTTTCCATTGATGACAAAGGGGGAGATATTTATCAAATGCAGAGGACAGAGGCATGGATCCATAGGGAGCGTTGGTCACATAGATGCAAACATGGTTCCAAGAGGAGCATGAGTGATATGATTTTAGTACTGCATTCGAGTGTTTCCATCAATGCCAAAGGGGGATATTGTTGATTAATTGGGTTGGTTGTCATTGATTTCAACCCTTGAAGAAAGTCTGGTAGCGAATTCTGGTAGCACAAAGGTTTGGGTAATGGACCCATGTTTGTTTGATGTATAAAGGTATGAGTTTTGATATATTTGCAAGTAATACTATTCTAGATGGATAGTACATGTCATTCCATTTCAGGTGGTATGTGGAACATCACATAACTCCTCACGGTTTGAGAGTTATGGCCTTACGAATTTGGAGGACCCTCATATGTTGGCTTGAAGCCCCAAAAGGTGAAAGAAGTCAAAGTTCTTTCAAAGAATAAATTATTTAAAAAATAAAGTGAAGTGACAAAGTAAAAAATGAATATTTAAATAATAAAGTGAAGTGACAAAGTCAAACAAGATTATTTAAATAATAAAGTGAAGTGACAAAGTCAAAGATGATTATTTAAATAATAAAGTGAAGTGACAAAGTCAAAGATGATTATTTAAATAATAAAGTGAAGTGACAAAGTCAAGGAGGATTATTTAAATAATAAATTAAATCGAGAAATTGCTAATTATGGAAAGTGGTTAGAAATGGGTTAGCCCTAAAATAAGGAAATTGGGTTAAGATGGTTAAAAGGTAATCCCTTAAGGAAGCTACATGAAAGTATAAATAAGAAGCAATGCTCTCTCATTTTAATTACACTTGAGCATATTGAATATCTACAGGTGACTGAGGTAACCAAAGGATATCTAATCCAAATTTCAGAGGGAAGGTGAAGTAAATAAGGCCAAAATTCAAGGGAGGATAAATTCTTTTGATGATGCTTTCTAAGGTATATTATTTACAGGTCATCTCACCATTTTCACAATAACGTATTTTCTAGAATGATTCAGACCATGAAATTGGGAGGCCATTGAGGAAACATATCCAAGTAGCTGTGGTACGAATTTCAGCTTGTGGTTCGTTGTATTTTTGGAGTTACACTCTGTGGAAAATAGGGTTTGTGGCTAGTCCTGAAACTAGTCTAAAACAAGTGTTTCGGGTAAAAATGTCATAACTTCTTATAAAAGATCCAAATTTAGTAAGACAAAATGTGTTGCTTATAGTACAGTCTGTAGTATTTTGTGTAAAATTTTCATATCCGTACAACAAATATTCTGTGTGGTGCACACTCTACAAGTTCGCTCTCTAGAATAAGCCAAAATTCAACAAGGTATGCCATTTTTCTATGACTCATTTTATAAGAGGTTCCAAGTAGTGACACCTAGAGGAATTGCATAAAACACACTGAAGAACATTGTGTACTATTTTCAGATCTTTATTCATTACATGTACATAGTTATGATTATTTTAAGTTAGGGTTGTTGACTAATCCAAAACTAGTCATGTGAGACTAAAGTAAAGTTTGATGAAAATGATAGTCTCTTGTTGTTAAATTTAAGGAAGGTTTGCAGGTTGAGGTATAGGTTGGTGCATGTTGATGCACTTGTTTTATGGTAGAAGTTGATTACAGTTTGTTTGGTACAATTTGGTGCATGGTTGATGCACTTTCTTATGGTACAGGTTGATTATAGGTTGAGGTACATGTTGATGCATGGTTGATACATGGTTCAAGTTATTGGTACAGGTTGTTTGGTGCAGGTTTATTGGTACAAGTTTACAGCAGTATATCTCATTTTGATAGTGTGACAGTGGTTCCATCATTCTACTTATACATCATGACGGTTGGGCGAGGCAAGGACAGGTGGTTGTAGCCACCTTCCAATTGTAGCCGAAGAACATAAGGGGTTGTAGCCTCCTTTTGGTTTTAGCCAGAGAATTGGGGAGTTGGTGCTTCCCTCGGGTTGTAGCCTGAGAAACTAGGGGGTTGGAGCCTCCTTCCAGTTGCAGCTGGAAAACAAAGGAAGTTGGTGATTCCAATGAATCTAATTATTCAAGACATATAAGAAAAAGCATTCTTTGGTTTCTCCTGCTTTGGGTTTCCACGTAAAAACATAGAGAAGCAAAACAAAACAACAACAGTCACAGAGAGGAACCTCAGAAAAGGACATGGATAAGAAAACATAATCAATATAGCAATGAAGAATGCACACTCGCTCTACAAACTAAGCAGAAGAAATGTGGTTGGTATGTTGACAGTGGTTGTTCAAAACACATGACAGGTGATAGAGACAGGTTTCTTACATTAATAAAGGAAATAGATGGATCAATCTCCTTCGGAAATGATGATTCAACTAAAATAATTGGAAAAGGAATAGTCAGAATTGAGAACAAGTACCAAAGCATAAAATGTTCTACTAGTAGAAGATATGAAACATAATCTTCTAAGTGTGAGTCAAATGTGTGACCAAGGTCATAAAGTTACTTGTGATTCACAAAAGTGTGAGATAAGAAAAGAAGATTCAGGAAAATTGATTGCAACAACTGCGATAAATTCAAGAAACATATATGTATTAAGTGAAATTGGAAATGAAAAGTTTTTCCTAGGAACGAAATATGAAAGTTGGCTATGGAACAAAAGAATGGGTCACCTACATTTTGATAACCTTGTCAAATTCAACAAAAGAGAAGCATCTAGAGAAATGCCCCAGATCACGAAACCAACCAACACTTTATGAAAGCATTGTCAACAAGGAAAACAAACAAAGAACATGTTTAAATCAAAAGAATATTCAAGGACAAGACCACTAGAAATTGTGCATACTGATCTAGTTGGACCAACTACAACAAAGGGTTTAAAATGTGAGAGATACTTTATTTTATTAGTTGATGATTATACAAGAATAATTGTAGTTTGATTTCTCAGGAATAATTCAGAAGCTTTTGAAAAATTCAAGGTATACAAGGAAATGGTTGAAAATGAAATGGATTCAAAAATCAAATTCTTGATATCTGATAATGGAGGAGAGTTCACTTCAAAGGAATTTATGGACTACTGCAACAGGCATGGAATAAAAAGGAAATTATCCATTGCTAGGACACCTCAACAGAATGGAGTTGTTGAAAAAAAGAATATGATAGTACAGAAAATGGCTCGAACAATGCTAATGGATTCCAAATTGATAGATATATTTTGGACACAGGCAGTGCATACAACATTTCACATTCAAAATAGAGTAATGCTAAGAAAAAACACTGACAAAACTCCCTACGAGCTATGGAAAGGAAGACCAACAAATGTGAAGCACTTCATAGTTTTTGGAAGCAAATGCGACATCAAAAGACAAGATGGCAGAATAGGAAAGTTTAACTCTCATGTGGACAAAGGACTACTTGTTGGTTACTCAAGTACAAGGAAATCATACAAGTGTTACAACCTGAGATCGAACAAAGTTTTGGAAAACATCAACGTAACAATTGATGAAATAGGTAGAGACGAATTAAAGGAAGAAGAAAATGAATCAATGGAACAACTTTACGAAGAAGAAAAAGAATATGAAAAATAAGTAGAAGGAGAAGATGAAGAGGATCCGACAGAAGAAGAAGAGCAGGTTCAACAAGTGCCTCCAAAGAAACCTAGCAGACGATTACAGAAGAATCATCCTTCAGATCAGATTATCAGAAACAAAGATGTAGGAGTTGAGACTAGAAGAATAATTTGTTAACCAAAAGAAACACACCTAACACTCTCATCTACGATTGAACCAACCTGTTTTGAAGAGGCCAACAAGGATGAGTTTTTGAATAAGGCATGGATGAAGAATTGGATCGAATAGAGAAAAATAACACTTGGGAATTGGTTCCAAGACCAAAGGATAAGAATGTGATCGGCACAAAGTGGGTATACATGAATAATTTGAATGAACATGGACAGGTTACAAGGAACAAAGCTAGATTGGTATGTAAAGGATATGCACAGGTTGAAGGAATTGACTTTGAATAGACATTTTCCCCAATTGCTAGAATGAAAGCAATATGATTGCTTTTAGCTTATGCATGCTCCAAAAATATTAAAGTGTATCATATGGACGTAAAATCAACTTTTCTGAATGGGGAACTTGAAGAAGAAGTCTACATTGAACAACCAGAAGGATTTCAGTTGTCAGAGAACGCAAATTATGTGTGTAAATTAAAGAAGGCCTTGTATGGTCTAAATTAGGCTCCTAGAGAATGGTACTCTAAACGTGATAAGTATCTACAATAGGCAGGGTTCAGAAAAGGAAGTGAAAACAACAACCTCTACATAAAGGTAACTCAAGATAGTATTTTATTAATTGAAGTTTATGTTGATGATATTATTTTTGGAAGTACTGATGATAGGTTAAGCCAGAAATTTGCAAAGGATGTGTAGAATGAATTTGAAATGTCATTACTTGGAGAACTATCCTTCTTTTTGGGTCTTTGGATATGTCAAAGAAACTAAGGAATTTTTATTTCTCAAACCAAGTATATCAGAGAAATGTTAAATAGGTTCAGAATGGAAGATTGCAAACCAATTATCACTCCCATGCAAACCAGTTGCAAGTTGAGCAAATATGATGATTCAAAGTCTACAGATCAGAGATAATACATGTCAATGATTGGTAGCATACTATATGTGACAACATCCAGACCAAATGTAATGCAGAAAGTTGGACAGGTGGCATGATTTGAAGCAGCACCAAAGAAATCACATGTATTAGCAGTGAAGAGGATTTTCAGATATCTCAAAGGAACAAAAGATTTTGGATTATGGTATGCAAAAGGAAAGGATCTATCACTTATTTCCTACACAGATGCAGATTGGGAAGGTTACATTGATGACTGATGAAGCACCTATGGAGCATCGTTCTTATTGGGTGAGTGTTTAGTATCATGGATAAGAAAGAAACAATCATCAATATCTTTATCTACAGCCGAGGCAGAGTATATTGCAGAAGTAGCGTGTTGTACACAGGTTCTATGGATGAAACAAACTCTTATATACACGTTGAGTATGCTAATCACATTCCAATCTATTGTGATAATACAAGCACCATCAATATCTAAAAGAACTTGGTGATGCACTCCAAGAAGAAGCACATTCCAATCAAGTATCACTTTCTATGGGAACAAGTTGAATAAAAGAACATCAAAGTTGAATATATGGGCACAAAATAACAAGTGGCAGACATCTTTACAAAACCTCTTCCACGAGAAGCCTTTGAGTTTCTTCGCCAGAGACTCAGAGTTATTTCTACTCCAAAATGAATGCTTTTGAATCCTTATCTTATATGTCTTAGATGTACATGAGGAAGCACCATAAGGAGGACAACTCAGGTTGGGAGATTAGACGAGTCAGTTAGGGGGAGCAGACCCAAATGGAAATATACATTTTCCATTGATGACAAAGGGGGAGATATTTATTAGATGCAGAGGACAGAGGCATGGCTCTAGAGGGAGCGTTGGTCATAGAGATGAAAGCATGGTTCTAGGAGGAGCATGAGTGATATGATTTCAATATTGCATCAGAGTGTTGCCATCAATGCCAAATGGGGATATTGTTGATTAATTGGGTTGGTTTTCACTGATTTCAACCCTTGAAGAAAGTTTGGTAGCGAATTCTGGTAGCACAAAGGTTTGGGTAATGTACCCAAGTTTTTTTTATGTATAATAGTATGAGTTTCGATATATTTTCAAGTAATACTATTCTAGATGTTTAGTACATGTCATGCCATTTCTGGTGGTATGTGGAACGTCACATAACTCCTCACAGTTTGAGAGTTAAGGCCTTATGAATTTGGAGGACCCTCATATGTTGGCTTGAAGCCCCAAAGGGTCAAAGAAGTCAAAGTGCTTGCAAAGAAGAAATTATTTAAGTAATAAAGTGAAGTGACAATGTAAAAAAATATTATTTAAATAATAAAGTGAAGTGACAAAGTCAAAGAGGATTATTTAAATAATAAAGTGAAGTGACAAAGTCAAAGAGGATTATTTAAATAATAAAGTGAAGTGACAAAGTAAAAGAGGATTATTTAAATAATAAACTGAAGTGACAAAGTCAAGGAGGATTATTTAAATAATAAATTAAATGGAGAAATTTCTAATTATGGAAAGTGGTTAGAAGTGGGTTAGCCCTAAAATAAAGAAATTGGGTTAAGATGGTTAAAAGGTTACCCCTTGAGAAAGCTACATGAAAGTATAAATAAGAGGCAAGGCTCTCTCATTTGAATTACACTTGAGAATATTGAATATCTATAGGTGACTGAGGTAACCAAATGATATCTAAGTCAAATTTCAGAGGGAAGGTGAAGTAAAGAAGGCCGGAATTCAAGGTAGGATAAATTCTTTTGATGATGCTTTCTAAGGTATGTTATTTATAGGTCATTTCACCATTTTCACAATAATGTTTTTTCTAGAATGATTTAGATCGTGAAATTGGGAGGCCATTGAGGAAACATATCCAAGTAGCTATGGTACGAATTTCATCTTGTGGGTCGTTGTAGTTTTTGAGTTACACTCCATGGAAAATAGGGATTGTGGCTAGTCTTGAAACTAGTCTAAAACAGGTGTTTCGGGTAAAAATGTCATAACTTCTTCATAACAGATCCAAATTTAGTAAGACAAAATGTGTTGGTTAAAGTACAGTCTATAGTATTTTTTGTAAAATTTTTAGATCCATACAACAAATATTCTATGTGGGGCACGCTCTACAAGTTCACTCTCTAGAATAATCCAGAATTCAACAAGGTATGCCATTTTTTCTATAACTCCTTTTATGAGAGGTTCCAAGTAGTGACACCTAGAGGAATTACATAAAACACACTGAAGAACATTTTGTACTATTTTTAGATATTTATTCATTACAGGTACATAGTTATGATTATTTCAAGTTAGGGTTGTTGACTAATTCAAAACTAGTCACGTGAGACTAATGTAAGGTTTGATGAAAATGCTAGTCTCTTGTTGTTAAAGTTAATGAAGGTTTTCAGGTTGAGGTACAGGTTGTGCATGGTTGATGCACTTTTTTATGGTACAAGTTGATTACAGGTTGTTTGGTACAAGTTGGTGCATGGTTGATGCACTTGTTTATGGTACAGGTTGATTACAGGTTGAGGTACAAGTTGATGCATGGTTGATACATGGTTTAGGTTATTGGTATAGGTTGTTTGGTGCATTTTTATTGGTATAGGTTTACTGCAGTATATCTCACAGTCATAGTGTGACATTGGTTCCATAATTCTACTTATACATCATGGTGGTTGGACGGGGCAAGGACACGTGGTTGTAGCCACCTTCCGGTTGTAGTCAGAAAACATAGCAGGTTGTAGCCTCCTTTTGGTTATAGCCAGAGAATTGGTGAGTTGGAGATTTCCTCAGGTTGTAGCCTGAGAAACTAGGGGGTTGGAGCCTTCTTCCAGTTGCAGCTAGAAAAAAAAGGAATTTGGTGCTTCCAATGAATGTAATTCTTCAATACATATAAGAAAAATCATTATGTGGTTTTCTCCTGCTTTGGGTTTCCATGTAAAAAAAATGGTGTACTCTGTATGTGTACGATTGTTCATTTTTTCATTGTTTATTTAATATGCAAATATTGGATGATAATGATACATTGATATAACACTTGCATTATATGGTTAAAAATGATTAGATTTCTCTATTGTTGATTCACCCCCCCCTCTTAGTAATTCAACATGTCTAGGGTTTTTCCAGGGGTTTATACTCGAAAATATTGGTGTTCTTATGCATGGGATTTTGGTTTCCTAGTTTATGTTGATAGTTTGGCTGTCATTGATGTCAACCTTTCAAGAAGCCTCGACGGTTTGGTTTTGGTACCCAAAGTTGAATGAGGAATATGGACATGAAAGGAAGAGTAAATGCAGGAAAGACACACATACATGGATAATACTTGTCGTGGCATTTTTTTTATTATATGTGGAACATCATGTAGTTCCTCACAGTTAGGGAGATATGGTCTTGAGAAGTTTGTAAGCCTTGAAGAGTGGTCAAGAATACCCTAGTTGGTTACGATTCCTTAATGAAAGGGTCAATTTGTTGTAACAAGAAAAATCTAGAAGCCTTGATTTAAGCAGAGGAGTTACCTAGCAATAAATACACCTCAAGGAGTCACTCACACACACACACACACACACACACTCATTCATTGATTATCTTTCTTGTGAACTAGTGATCTGTTTGCTATGTTTGTGATGACATTTTCTGAGGTATAAAAGGAAGGTTGAAGGTGAAAGTCTCGGAGTTGCGACAAACACTAGTTTATGAGGTATGCACAAATTATAGATCATAAGGGCACAAATGTACACGAGATATAGTGGAGAAAAGCATGTATATACATGGGAAGTAGAAGAGAAATTCATGTATCTCTAAAAAATCTCATGAATGATTGAGTAAATGTTGGTACCAGGTCCCTGAAGTTTGAAGGAAGACTACAGGTTAGCATCTCAGAGTTTCAGGTCAACTACAGAGGTATTGGCATGGTTGTATACTTGTTTTGATGGTTACTTTTGGTCATCATATGGTGTGTGCTTGAGGCATACTTAGTATGGTTGTTTTGGTACTTGGATATGGTATATCTTGGTTTCTTGGCTGAGTGAGGAGCACTCTTATATGTAGTTTAGCATATGAAATAGTTCTTATAGTTCATATTTTTGAGTTGATTGTACATGGTTGAGGAATATTCATGTTGTATGGTGGCATATCCATGAGGGACATGCATTGGTTCTTTAAGATACTTCATTGATGATATGGTACATGTCTATACATGATTGATGCTATGGTATATGGTACAAGTTGTATTTGTTAATGTTTAAGCTATTATTAGGTTTCTTTTCAATTCACTAGATAACCATAGCATAGATAGGATCACTAATAAATACACAATCACAAGAGACACATCATTTATCCTGGGAAACCATCATGGGGGAGAAAACCCAACAAAAACTTCCTTAATATAGATAGCTAATACAATGCCAAGAGATAACTCAAACAATATAGAAATTCCTCTCCCAAGAATGCGCCTCTTTCTCTCTCTTCTTTCTTCTTCAACTGTAGCTCCAAACTTGCACTCTGATGAACAAGTGAGTGTGTGTCCAAATGAGGCATTAGCCTCTCTTATTAATACAATCTGGAAGGTGTGAATGAAAGTGTCTTTTCACTGGCAGGGCCGACTTCTCATTCTAGGTGGTTATAACCACCTTTAATTAATCTGGGGGCCGACTTCTCATTCTACCTATTACAATTAGGGTTTGACCAATCCGTAAAAGGGGATTTGGCCATTTACAATACCATACATGATCAATCTGCAAAAGGGGATTGATCTAATGAATAATACATCAATAATAAATAGGATAATCTTTGCAGTTACAATATTTCAACACTCCCCCTTAACAACAAGGGTATTCTACAACAACATTAGGTGAGAGAGAGGACAACATCATCAACAACATCTTGGAACACTGACTGATGTATCTGTCAATCATCGGAAGTTTTTCTCATCATTAATATCATCATTCTCAACAAAGAGATAGAATGGTATCATCATCTGCATCAACATGGATTAGTACAAAAAATAATACATCATCATCACAACACGAGGCTGGTCACATCATCATAGCACGAGGTTGGCACATCATCACAGCATTAGGTTGGCACACCATCACAACACGTGGCTGACACATCATCACAACAGTCAAGCTGGCACATCATCACATAAATTAAGCTGGTACATCATCACGACAATTAAGCTGGCACATCATCACAATAATTAAGCTGGCACATCATCACATCAATTAAGTTGGCACATCATCACAACAATTAAGATGGAACATCATCATAGCACAAGGTTGGCACATCATCACAACACAAGGCTGGCACATCATCAGAATAGTTAAGCTGACACATCATCACAATAATTAAGTTGGCACATCATCACAACAATTAAGCTGGCATCACAACACTATGTGGGCATAACACTACTCCCCCTTTCGAGGGAGGTCCTTTCGGAGTATACCAAGATTATCTCGAAAGTGCTCAAACTTTACACGATATAGAGGCTTGGTCAACACATAAACAACCTATTCATCCGTGCTAACATATTGGAGCTTTATGGATCCTCTCTGCACCATGTCACAGATGTAATGATATCAGATCTCTATGTGTTTTGACTTGTCATAAAATACAAGATTCTATGTCATCTTTATGCAACTCTGGTTATCACATAGGATCATGGTTGCTTCCATCTCTAAGTCGAATAGACCTGTCAACAACTTCCGAAGCCATATGGCTTCATAGCTGGCAGAACATGTAGAAATGTATTCTTCTTCCGTTGTGCTAAGAGAAATGCTTGATTTCTTCCTATTCCTCCATGATATCATGGTTGATCCTAGACTGAAACAACATCCTAAGGTGCTCTTTCTGTCAGATACACTTCTAGCTCAATCTGAATTAGTGTATCCACTCAGCCTGAAGTCATGATCTCCATCATAACTGAGACCACAATCTAATGTACCCTTAAGGTACCTCATCACATGTTTTGCAGCAACTAGGTGAGCATGTCTGGGTTCTACCAGAAACTGACTCAAAGTGTTCACAACAAAATAAATATTTGGTCTGGTGTTCATGAGATACATCAACAATCCAATGATCTATCTATACAGTGTGACATCAATCAATTCTGATGAAGTTTCGACCAAAAGCTTCAACTTTGTTTCCATGAGTGTATTCATGGACTTGCACTCCAACATATCAAATCTCTTCAAGATTTCAACTGCATACTTCCCTTGGTTAAGGAAGATTCTCTCTAGGCTCTACCATACCTCAAGACCTAAGAAATAATTCATTATGCCAAGGTCTTTCATCTCAAATTCTGCAGTGACCTTCTTCTTACATTCGATTATGAGCTTTTCGTCTCTAGTTAAGAATAAGTCATCTGCATAGAACAACAATATAATTGGCTCATCATTCATAACCTTGAAGTAGAGGTTAGAATCAACTTTAAAATCCACATGTTTTATTTTGAAAATCCATTTGGAAGATACCACATCCTTTATCTTCGATCTAGGAACTATTTCCCATACATCATTCTTTATAATGGATTGGTATTCTTCTGTCATGGCATTTTCCCATTCTTTCTTTTGAATGGCTCCTTCAAAGCAGGTAGGCTCCTTCTCTAAGAGATCACACATCAAAGCCATATTACTGGAGAATGGCTTAGGTCTCTTCACTTGTCTTGTGGTTCCTTTGGGGACACCATACTTCTCTCCATATTGAATGAGTTTCCTTGCCCAAGCTGGCTTTCTCTCATGGGAGATTTTCATCCGGGGAGGTTCTTGAAATTCTACTATGTCATGATCTTCTAGAATTTCCTCATCTGGGAGCTACAGGTTCCTCTTCATATACTTCTTCAAGCTGGCATCTTCTTGATTTCTTGAGTGTTGCATTTTCATCAAAGGTCACATCCCTGTTGATCTCAATATGATGGTGACCTGGTATATAAACTCTCAAGGTCTTGGAGACCTCACAGTATCCAACAAATATTCCCTTCCTTCTTGAAGGGTCCAGCTTGGTTCTCTTCTCTTTTGGAATATGTACAAATACTGGGCAGCCAAATATTTTGAGATGGCTTACTTATGGCTTCTTTCTAGAGAACATCTCTTCAGGGGTATTGAACCCAAGTGCACTATGGGACAATTAGTTTTGTACATATATTGTTGTTTTTATTGCTTCTGCCCATAAGCACATTGGAAGATCTTGATCATGGATCATGGTCTTTCTGCTTCCATTATAGTTATGTTCTTTCTTTCTGCTACACCATTTTGTTGAGGATTGTAAGGAGTGGTGATCTCCCTCTTAATCCTGGAATATTTGCAATAGTTTACAAACTCTTTTGAGGTGTATTCTCCTCCATTATTTGACCCAAGTATCTTGATCTTTCTTTTATAAATATTCTCTATCAAGGCTTTGAATTCCTTGAATTTACTGAACACTTCATCTTTTGATTTCAAAAAGTAAACCCAGGTTTTACGAGAATAACCATCAATAAAAGATACATAGTATACATACCCACTAATGGAAGATGATGGCATTGGGCCACACACATCTGAGTGAATGAGTTCTAAGACTCCTTCTGCTTTACTGTCTCTCTTCAGAAAAGGGTTCTTGATGTTCTTCCCTTGTGCACATCCATTGCACACACCTTCATGGTCAACCTTGACTTCTGGTAGATCTGTGACTAGTTTGCATACATACAATAATTCCTTGTAGTTGATGTGGGCTAATATTCTATGCCAAAGTTCACATGGATTCTCAATGGCATGGGTCATGGTTGCTTCTGAGTGACCCTTTAGCTTATACAAGCCATCTTCTTCTTTTCCAATAATGATTGCTTCTTTCATGGTTTTTCCTTTACCCACATAAGAAAATATCCATCTATAAAGGCAACTCTGAAGCCTTTCTTTTCTAAATCTGATATCGAGAGTAGGTTCTTTTTCAAACTTGGTACATAGAGTACATACTTCATCTTCATCAGAGTCCCTGAATTCAGCTTGTAGTTTGATTATCCTACTCCCTTGATAGGGTATTGATAATCATCTCCAAGTGTAACTTATTGAGAAAAATTCTTTTTTGAAAGGCAAGAGAGAATATCTCTTTGGCATGTCATGTGCTTGGAAGCACCACTATCAATGAGCCAAGTGTACTCTCCAAGTGATACCAATCCTGAGAGGTTCGAGATTAAGACATAGTTTTCAATTCATTCTTTTATCATCTTCGTGGGTGGCTCTTCATCTTCAATTGCATGGGCATGATGCCTCTAGTTTTTCCTCTTGTATTATTCTCGTCTAGATGGAAAATGTCTCGCAGTATGTCCCAAATTGTCACAATGGTAGCATTGGTAAGATGATAAGTCTCTTTCTTTTCTTTGTCCTTTCTTCTAGAATCTCTTAGGTTGAGATTCTTTATGTATGAATTTTTTTGGGGGGTGAGACTCTTTATGAGTTTATTTCTGGAAGTAAGATTTCTTTCTTCCTCCTTTAGTGTGAGTAGCTAGGGCTTGATCTTCATCTCTTGATAGTAAAGCTTCTCGGTTAGATACTCTTGATTCTGCTTGAATACATTCTTCCCAAAGACTGTCAAATTTTAGTTTCTCCGTTCTGGCACAAACAGTTTGGATGAATGCATCCCACGGTTTTTTGAGACCATTAACGGGCATCATTATGAGTTTTTCTTCGTCTATAGTATCTCCAATTGATTCTAGTTGTTCTTTGAATTGAGATATCATGGAGAAATATTCCTGGATCGATTCTTCTTTCTGCATGCTTGTATTCTTGAGTTGAGTTCTTAGATTCATCTTTTGATTTATGTTCTTTCCTTCTTATAACCTAGTTAGGGCCTCAAACATTTATTTTGGAGTCTTCTTTGAAGACACTTGAGGAATCAAGTTATATTTGATACAATCCGCAATGATTATTTTGTCGCTAATTATGTTCTTTTGATGTTTTTCTTTATCTGCAGCATCGATGTGTTCTGGTAGTTCTTTGACGAATATTTCTAGGTCATTCTTGTCAAGAATGAGCCCAATCCTATACTTCCAGGCACACAAATTTTCCACACCTTCTAGCTTGTCAACAATATTAGTGCTTGCAGACATCTTTTACCTGGAGATAGGAAAAAGACCAAAAAATGAAAATGCTTAAAATTGAATTCTGAACTTACCAGGAGGCACGTTTGGTTGAGGCGAGTAGCCTGGTGTGGTTAGATTTTAGAAAATCCAACTTTTACCCCTTCAAACTTGATTAATGGATTTCTGGACTGGTGCTTCTAGTTTTCTGGTACTTTTGGTACCCTGGTACTTCTGGTACTCTGGTACTTTTGGTTTTCTGGTACTTCTGGTACTTTGTGAAAACTAGGGTTTCACTTTCCAGGAGATCTAGCCACTAAAAATTTGCGCTGAGGATGCCAAAGTGATCCTTGAGGAAGGGCACACTTTTCTAGGTGGTTTTGGGGCTGAAATTCTTCTTCAATAAAAATCCCTAATTTGCATGTACACCAACAATGGTGTTTTTCTTCTTCTTGTGAAAGATGCTCTCTTCAGCTTAACTCTGATACCATGTTAAGGTTTAAGCTATTATTAGATTTCTTTTCAATTCACTAGATAACCATAACATATATAGGATCACTTAGAAATACATAATCACAAGAGACACATCATTTATCCTAGGAAACCCTCATGGGGGAGAAAACCCAACAAAAACTTCCTTATTATAGATAGCCAATACAAAGACAAGAGATAAATCAAACAATACAGAAAGTCCTCTCCCAAGAATGCACCTCTCTCTCTCTTCTTTCTTCTTCAACTATAGCTCCAAACTTGTTCTTTGATGAACAAGTGATTTTGTGTCCAAATGAGGCACTAGCCTCTCTTATTTATACAATCTGGCAGGTGTGAACGAAAGTGTCTTTTCACTGGCAGGGCCGACTTCTCATTCTGGGTGGTTATAACCACCTTTAATTAATCTGGGGGATGACTTCTCATTATGCCTATTTCAATTAGGGTTTGACCAATCCGCAAAAGGGGATTTGGTCATTTACAATACCCGACATGATCAATCCACAAAAGGGGATTGATCTAATGAATAATACATCAATAATAAATAGAATACTCTTTGCAGTTACAATATTTCAACAATATTCATGGTTGAAGTTATGATTTATGATTGATGCATATTGTAGTTCACATGTTGGTACACAATTGATGCATGGTATTGTACACGTACACATGTTGGATATAGTGATAGGTTGATCGGTTACAGGTTGATGTGATAGTGGCAGTGATAGTAAAAGTGATAGTGACAATAACAGTAATAGTGGCAGTGGCAGTGGCAGTGATTGTGGTAGTGAGAGTTGGTCTACACTTATATTTTAGGGCAATAGGATGGGGCAAGGATAGGTGTTTGTAGCCACCTTCTGGTTGGAGTCGAAGAACTCAGGGGGTTGTAGCCTCCTTCTGGTTAGAGTTAGAGAATTAAGGGAGTTGTAGCTTCCTTCAGGTTGTAGCCTGAGAATATGGGGTCGGATTATCCTTCCAGTTGTAGATGGAGAATCATGAAGTTGGTGCTTCCAATGAATGTATTCTTTTGATATATAAGAAAATCATTCTCTGGTTTTCTCTCATTTTGGTTTCCACGTAAATTATGGTGTATTGTGTATCTATTGTGATGTGATGTTGTTTATGATTATACTATTGATGATATATTGAATGCTAATGATAAACTGTTGAATATTGTTGAAGAATATATTGTGGCTAAAAGTAATATTATTGTTCATTACTGATTCACTCCCCCTCTCAGTAATCCGACAATTGGTGTTAGAGAAAGTCCTTCATGAAGCAATCTAACCACTAGAAGAATATCATGGATTACGCTAAGATTGGGGTATCACAATTTGATGGAGATAACTATGCCTTATAGAGCATAAGAATGAAGAAATATATACAAGCACAAGGATTCGATGTTTGGCGATCAGTAGTAGATGGATACAAAGCACCAGTCACTCCCCCAATATATAAAGATAGAAAGAAACTTGAAGAAAATTATTCAAGGGATAGAAACATTATCGAGAATGGTTTGAATCAATCAATACATACCAATATTATGCATTGTGATTCCACAAAAGAAATGTGGGACAAACTGAAAAATATCTACAAAGGAGTTGAGAAAGTTAAGAAAGATAAACTTCATATTTTTAGAGCCAAGTTCAAACAATTGAAGATGAATGAAGACGAAAACATAGCAGCTTACTTTTTACGAGTCGATGAAATAGTAAAAAATATCAAAGGTTTGGAAGGCGAGATAAAGGAACCATTTGTTATTAAAAATGTATTAAGATCTCTAACATTGAAATTTGATTCAAAGATTTCAGCTCTAGAAGAAAGAGTGGACCTAGATACGATGACCATGAATGAGTTACATGTAATATTCATTGCCTATAAGATGAGGATAGAGAAAGATAATATGAATACAAAAGAAGCAACATTCAAGGCATCCAAGAAGACAATGAAGAAATACAAACAAAATCCCAAGTCAGATTGTAGTTGCAGTGATGATTTAGAGGAAGATGAAGAGGTGACAAACTTTTTAAGAATTTTGAAAAGAGGAACTAACAAATACAAAGTTATGATTCCCTTGAAATGTTTTAATTGTAATGATGTTGGTCATTTCACTTCTAAATGTCCCTATAAGAATAAGGAAAATAATGAAGAAGATGAATATAAAAAGAAAAATAAAATCCAAAAGGGTAGAAGAAACAAAAATATTTTTTTCAAGAAAAGTATCTGCACCAAGGAAGACAGTTCATTATGAGACAAAGATGAAGAAAACAATAGTGATACATAGAGAGTACTTTTTATGGAAATAGAAGACTATGATGAGGAAGGCTCCAAAGAATAATGCGAAGAGGAAGAATATGATTACAGAGAAGAATTGATCAATGTCATAGAAGCTCTAACGATTGAAAAAAGGAAAAACAAGTCACTCCAAGAAGAACTAAAGAAGAAAGAAGGAGCTCATAACCCCAACTCCAAAGAAGTCAAATAGACAATCACAAAGCTAAAATTTTAGGTAGATGAAGACAAAATAATTGAAGAAGCACTCAGAGGACAGTTAGATGAAAAAGACAGGATCATTGAAGGCTTAGAAGCATATATAGTCACTCTAAGAAAATATCTTCAGAAGAAGGACATGTAGCAAAAAAGAACCAGGATATTGGATAATATCATTAACAGTCAAAGACCTTACTATGACATATCTAGATTAGGATACAACTAGACACAGACAAATAAAGGTTCAAGCTCCAAAATGACAAAGCAAGAAGAAGAACCAAGAAGCTATGCATAAGCTAGCAGAGGCCCCTCTAAGAAATAAGAAGATAGGAAGACTCAAGAAGAATATTACATAGACACTACACTGCCTAGAATATTCATAAGTCGATATCAACAACATCCATCTATAGAATACCTCAAGAAGAAGAAGGATCCAAAAGAGTATCACCATTCAGAAGATCTTCCACTCCCATGTATCAAACTATTTTTCTCGGTTTATGTTATTCATGTAATAATTTTGGGCACAAAGCTGTGAATTGTAGAGCCAATACCAAGAAGGGAAGAAACTATAAAGGGAATACAAGAAATAGTTATCCAAGAATATATCATGAATCTCAAAATAGAAAATACAATAGATTTTGATCATTGAGTGATGAGGTGAAATTATACAAGTGAAAAAACATTGTACATATGGCCAAAGATTGCAAACTCACTATTCCTCCAAGAGAACCAAAGAAGAATATCATCATTCCTAAGAAGGATCCACAAAGGATATGGATAAAGAAAGCATAATCAATTCAACACTAAAAATGCAACCTTGTTCTACAAGATCAACACAAGAAACATGAATGGTATGTTGACATTGGATGCTCAAAGCATATGCCAGGTTATAAAGACATGTTTCTGACCTTGAAGAAGGAAAGAGATAGATCAATTTCATTTGTTAATGACAACTTAGCCATTATTATTGGAAAAGGCACAACCAAACTCGGAAGTAAGGATGACACAACAAAAAATGTTTTATTGGTCAAAGACATGAAACAAAATCTGCTAAGTGTAAGTCAAATGTGTGATCAAGGACATAGACTTATATTTGACTCAAAGAAGTGTGAGATAAGGAAAGAAGAATCAAGAAAGTTGGTGGCTACAACTGTAAGAACTCCAAGAAACATATATGTTCTAAATGAAATCGGAAAGGAAAGATGTTTCTTAGGAAAGGATGATGAAAGTTGGCTCTGGGACATAATAATTGGTCACATAAATTTTGATAATATTGTCAAAGTCAACAAAAGGGAAGTAGTAAGAGAAATGCTTGAGATCTCAAAGCCAACAAATATTATATGCAAGCATTATCTACAGAGAAAACAAACCAAGAGCAAGTTCAAATCAAAGGAGTACTCCACAACAAAACCACTAGAGATTGTACATATTGATCTAGTTGGACTGACAAGAACGAAGGGATTTAAAGGTGAATTGTACTTCATGCTACTGGTTGATGACTACACAAGAATGATTATAGTTTTCTTTCTCAAGAATAATTTAGAGGCATTTGAAAACTTCAATACATACAAAGAGATGGTTGAAACTAAGACAAAGTTGAAAATAAAGTGCTTGAGATAAGACAATGGAGGAGAATTTACATCAAAGGATTTCATGGAATTTTGTAGCGAGCATGGGATAAAGAGGAAATTCTTAGTAGCCAAAACACCTAAGAAAAATGGAGTTGTTGAAAGGAAGAACATATCAATACAGGAAATGGATAGAACCATCTTAATGGATTCCAAGTTGACAAACGTCTTTTGGGTACAAGCAGTTCATACAATAGTTCACATTCAGACCAGAGAGATTCTTAGAAATAACAATGATAAGACTCCAAATGAGATATAGAAAGGAAGACCAACAAATGTGAAGCACTTCAAAGTTTTCGGAAGCAAATGTTACATCAAAAGAGAAGATGGAAGAATTGAAAATTTTGATTCTCAAGTTGATAAAGGCATACTGGTTGGGTACTTAAGAAAAAGGAAAGAATATAAATTCTTCAATATGTGGCTCAACATAATAGTAGAAAGAAACAATGTGATTATTGATGAGATAGATGGACAAAAGATAAATTAAAGTAGAAAATATTCATTGGAGTAGGATCACGAATAAGATTTGAAAGAATAAGAAGTAGATGAAGAATCAATGAAGAAAAAGAGTAGCCAAAAGCATAGCAAGAACAATAGGATATTCAAGTACCTCCAAATACATCTAGCAGACAAGTGCAAGAAATCGTCCATCATAATAAATAATTGGAATTAAATATGCAGGAGTTGAAACCAGAAGAATAATTTGTTCACCGGAACAACAACACCTAACACTACTATCTGCTATTGAGTTGAGCAGTTTTGAAGACACCAGCAATGATGATCATTGGATCAAATCTATGGATGAAGAATTATATCATATAGATAATAATGACACATGGGAACTAGCTCCAAGACCGAAGAACAAGAAAATCATTGGTACAAAGTGGGTCTTCAGAAACAAGTTGAACAAGGATGGAAAAGTTACCAAGAACAAAGCAAGATTTGTATGCAAAGGATACTCTCAAGTTGAAGGTATAGATTTTGAAGAAATGTTTTCCCCAGTTGCTAGGATGGAAGCAATCAAATTGATCTTAGCCTATGCTTGTTCAAAGAGAATCAAGGTCTATCAGATGGATGTAAATTCAACCTTTTTAAATGGAGAATTAGAAGAAGAAGTCTACATCGAACAACCTGAAGGTTTCATGTTATCAGAAAAGGAAGATTATGTTTTCAGGTTAAATAAATAATTATATGGACTCAAGAAATCCCTAAGAAAATGGTATTCAAGACTGGATAGATACCTACAACATCAAGGGTTCACAAAAGGAAACGCAAAAAACAATCTCTACATAAAGGTAAAGCAAGACTGTATCATGATAATTGAAGTTTATGTTGATGATATTATCTTCGGAAGTGATGATGAAAGGATGATTCATAATTTTTCCAAAGACATGCAGAATGAAATCGAGATGCCTTTTTTCGGATATTTGTCTTTCCTTTTGGGTCTCCAGATATGTCAGAACAAAAAAGGTATATTTATCTCTCAAACCAAGTATATCATAGAAATGTTGAAGAAGTTTGGTATGGAAGATTGCAAACCACTCAATACTCATATGCATACTAGTTGTAAGTTAAGAAAGGATGATGATTCTAAAGATGCATATCAGAGACAACATAGATCAATGATTGGCAACTTACTCTATGTAACAGTTTCCATACTGGATGTGATGCAGGCAATTGGACAGGTTGCAAGGTTTCAAGTAGCACCAAAGGAATTGCATGTTATGGCAGTAAAGAGGATATTCAGATACCTCAAAGGTACAAAAGAGTTTGGATTATGGTATCCAAAAGGGAAAGATCTATCTCTTGTTTCCTACATAGATGCATATTGGGCGGGTTGCATTGATGATAGAAGAAGTACAAGTGGAGCAACTTTCTACTTGGGTGAGTGTTTGGTATCATGGTTAAGCAAGAAACAAACATATGTATCCTTCTCTACAGCAGAAGCATAATACATTTCAACAGTGGCTTGTTGTACTCAGGTTCTTTGGATGAAGCATAACTTATATGATGTACAAGTAGAGTGTGATGAGCCCATTTCAATACTTTGTGACAACACCAACTCCATAAATGTATCCAAGAATCCAATGATGCATTATAATGCGAAGCACATTCCAATCAAGTATCACTTTCTACGGGAACAAGCGACAAAGAAGAAAATCAAACTAGAGTATGTCAGGACAAAAGAGCATATTGCAGATATATTCACCAAACCACTTGCAAGGGAAAATTTTAAGTATATATGACATAATCTTGGATTAGTTTCCACTCCACAATGATTCACATGACATCAAGCTTAACAGGATAGGGGGAGAGCAACAAAAGTATTGAAAAAATTCAAGTACAAAACCTTTTGAATGCCTTTCATACACATCTGATAGTTACACATGAAAGCACCATGAAGCTAAATGGCATTAGAGATAGAAGAGGCTTGTAGATAGGGGGAGCAACCCCAAGAGGAGGAATACCCTTTTCCATTGATGTCAAAGGGGGAGAGATAGAGCAAGGCATGGAGATAGAAAGAGATAAGCATGCAGACATGGGGAGTGATGGTCATAGGGGGAGCATGGGAATAATCATTTTCATGTCTAAGTGTTTCCATCAAATCCAAAGGGATATATTGTTGATATTTTGGTTGTCATTGATGTCAACCCTTGAGGAAGCCCCGATAGTGTGGTTTTGGTACCCGAAGTTGAATGAGGAATATGGAAATCATGGATATATTAAATGCAGGAAATACACTCATACATGGATAGTACTCGTTGTGCCATTTTCGATGATATGTGGAATGCCACGTAGTTCCTCACAGTTAGGGAGATATTTCCTTGACAAGTTTGTAAGCCCTGAAGAGTGGTCAAGAAGACCCTAATTAGTTACAAGTCCTTAATTAAAGGGTGAAGTTGTTGTAACAAGAAAAATGTAGAAGCCCTAGTTTAAGGAGAGGAATTACCTAAAACAAGTATAAATACACCTCAAGGATTCACTCACATATATACACACACACTCATTCATTGATTATCTATCATGTGAACTACTGATCTTTTTGCTAAGGTTGTGACAAAATTTTTTGAGGTAGCAAAGGAAGGTCGAAGGAGAAAGTATCGAAGTTGCAACAAACCCTATTTTCTAAGGTATACACTGGTTACATGTCAGAAGGGTGTGGTTGTATGCGAGCTACAATGGAGAAAAGTGCGTATATATGCAGCAATAGAATGTCAAGTCACGTAGCTGTAAAAAGGATCATGAATGATTGAGTAAATGTTGGTAACGGGTCCTTGAAGTTTGAAGGAAGTCTACAGGTCATCATCTTAGAGTTTCAAGTCAGCTACAAAGGTATTGGTATGGTTGTATACTTGTTTTGATGGTTACTTTTGGTCATGATATGGTGTATGCTTGAGGCATACTTAGTATGGTTGGTTTGGTACTTGGATATGGTATATCTTGGTTTCTTGGCTAACTAAGGAGCACTCTTATATGTGGTTCAACATATGATATGGTTCTTATTGTTGGCACAGGGGCATATCTAGGGTTCAACACTTCAAAAACACACCAAAAAAACCCTAACTACCGACCCTTTCAGCAACACCTGCGAAGCAGATGAAGTCTCACTCGAGGTAGAGGCAGGGGTGGTTGCAAGACTCAGGTGTCTGCAACCTTAGCTGGGACACATATCTATGATTATAACACTTAGCAAACACTTTACATATATCATTCATCATTATTTAACCCTCATGGCACTCTGCAGATGGCGCAAAGCACCGCAACATTCACTTAGATCTAGGTTAAGTTAGCACTTATCAATATAAAAATAGGTCTAGCACTCAACACTTTCATACATGTCAGATCTACATCCATACATCTAAGAAGCACAAAGCAAAGTAGATCTATCTAAGTATATCATAGCAAAGCACATAGCATAATCATATCAAAGCACAACACATGGAAAGAGACAAACACATTAGGTCGAAGCATAGAGCACAACACACAGGTTTACCGTGGTTCACCCCCACCCTGGGGCTACGTCCACAAAGTCTTCTTCTTCTTTATCAGCTTTGGTCAATCTAATTACAGCACAGATCTCAAACTTGTACTTTGCATGGGACAGGAGATCTATATGCACCTCGCCAGATCCTCCTTCCTCGAGTAGATATATCACAAAGCCTTCTTACAATCTATGCACTAAGAAGTTACATCACTTGCACTCAGTTCTGCAAGCCGGTCACATAGTATACACAAAGAATTTTCTAGCACTTAGATTCTTTTCCTCTCTTAAATTGCCTAGATACTTATTTATACTTTACAAAATAAGCCTAAACATGGGTAAACCCATGGGCCGACATCCCATACCCATTACATTATCCCCAAAGACCCAAAAAGGACCCAAGAAAGGGGTCTACCTTCCACGATCTCTGCTTCGCGTTGCACTCCATCTTTGCGAAGCTGTCGAAGTTCCAAAAATGGTTAAATATGACCAAGTGTTTCCTCAAAACTTGGTCAAGGGCCAACATACCCCCAACACTCACCTATGTCTCGTCCTGAGTCACTTAGATTTAGGTAAAGTTGCCTCAAAGGTCTCGAGCTTGGCTCGAGCTGCTTCAACTTGTCTTTGTGCTACGACTTTTTGCTCAACGAACTCCTGAAAAACCAATTCGCTGATAGGCCCTTCCAGTTGTTGCTTGACTGTAACAACTACTTGTTCCAATAGTGTTCCTTAGCCTTCGATTTATTCAAATAGTATATAGGCCTCCTCATGGCTCAGCTGGAGTTTTTGGGTGACTTCCACCACTCTGTTCTGTATGGTAAGAACAAGTTGTTAGGCAGTTCGTTGTTCCTTGGATCTCTTCATCTTCTCGATAGGTGACATGAGCTTGAACTATGTCTGTACTATATCTGCGTGCTTCTTCGCTTCTTGGAGTTTGGACTCCAGTTTCTTCAACTATGGGTCTTCAGATAGTTTCTCATATATCTGCATGCTTTTGTTACTTAGTTGTTTGCATTCTGCAGCAAGTTTTCTAATCCTCTCGACTGCACTCTGAGAGTCCAATTTTTGCTAGTCGCGCACTTCTTGTGGAGTATGTGGTATGGTATGAAGCTCTAATTCCATGACCCTTTGTTGAAGTTGTTGAATAACGTCAGCCAAATTCATCACTTGACACTCTATGAGCTCTTTGACCTTCTGCTCTAAGCCAGTCACAGAGCGAAATGCTCTATTGACTACTTCTTCAATTCTGATTTGCTTCGCAAGTAGCTGCTCTTTCTCTTTTTGGACCTTCGCTCGATCTTCTTCAAATTTTTCTTGGAGAGCATTCTTCTCTTGTTGCACTTCTTGAAGTTGCTCAAAAATTTCTTCCTGTGCCTTCTTGAAGGCCTGGGTGGCCTGCACTTTTTCTTCCTGAGCACGTCGAAGGTGTACTTCGACTGTGTCAATAATCTTGCGAAGTTGGACCAATTCATCTCCTTCTTCTGTTGTTCCTTCTGGCAGAGGTGTAGTAAATATTTCTTGGCTAGACTGGAGTTCCTGTTGTACTCCTTGGAGCACGATCACAATCTGGCTATACATTTGTTCCTACTTCGCTTCTTGCTTCTCTATTATTTCCTTTGAAGCATAGTTGACCACTGCAACAATGAAATCTAAGTCATCCAATGTGAGGGAAGTTCACATCTTAGTTATAGGGGTTCTTGGTTTCTTTCTGGAGGAAGACTTCAGAGGTGAAACCTTCCTTTTCTTGCATGAGTCTGCTTCACCCCTAGGTGGCGGTACTTTGACTTGTTGTCACTCAAATTCTACACCTTCTTCATCATCACCTTCTTCGTCTGGCATAATGGAAGTCATCCTTACCAATATTCTATCTATATCCTTAACCTCTTCAGGCTTCTTCGTCTCCTTTGTCTTATTTTTTCTACTGGGCCCAGGTGTATCTTGCGCAACTTTTGGGCTGTCGATGTATGAAATTTCTGCAGGGTCTGCTGAAACAAGGAGGTCCGCTGACCACTCCTTGGTGATATTTTCCAGGTCTTCTTCTATCAGCTTATAGTAGGATAGGAGTTGTTCTTGGTGCTCATCAGCGCATGGGGTTAGGTATATAAAATGGCAGTCCGCACTAAAATTTATCAGAGGTCAGAACCTCTGTAAAGTGTTCGGGGTTGTGAGGTTCACTCCTTATGGCTTCTTTTAGTTGATTATAATATCCATGGAAAAAGACATTTGATTTCCATTGTTTGCTCATGTCATTCGAGTACCACAAGGTACCGAACTTCGCATCTAGTGGCTCAAAAGGGTCAAGGTCCAAGAAAGTTGCGCCTTCTGGTAGCTCCCATGCAATGAAGGTGATCAGTATCAGAAGCCAAATAAAATGAAATTTGTGCCCCTGATCCTGAACTTCTTTGCAGTCAATATCCAGTTGATTCACCAGGTACTTCACCTAGTTCATCCATAGTACCTCTGCGCACTTTCCTGCGAGGTCAACTACGAAGCCTGATACTTGTGTTGGTCGATTCTTATGTACCAGCTTCCCTGCGATTAGTTGGCATGCGAGGCACACACTGCCACTTTCAATAGAATATACCTTGTAGCCTCTCCCACCTTTCTCAACATCGCCATAGGCCTCTTTTATCTTCTGTGCAAGAGTGCGGTCTGTGCTCTTTCCAGGATAGTACTCATGGGGATCAGGGCCATGCATGCTAATCCCGATGATCCTATTGATTAGCGCTATATTGATAGTTATGCAGAAATCTAACCACAAGTATCCTTCGTGGTAAGTTGCGAGAAGTAACTTTACACAAGCATTCACCTCCTGGTGTCTTCTGAAGTGCGGTATTTTCATAACGTTTAGCAGAGTAGACTACACGAGGTTCATTGTCCATTGTTGTGGGATGAGCTTTGAGTTCTTGCCCTTAGTTTGCGTCAAGTACTTATATGGGGCAAGCATGCTATAAAATTTACGGTCCCCCAGGTTGAAGTCACAAAAATTCAACGCTATAACCTTGTCTTGATCTGCGCGGTAGGTGCATACTCCCTTTGGTAAATATGTAGTTACTAGGGTATATTCAAAATCTCTAGGGACACTATTCCTGTTGATATCACCACTCAAAGGGGGTATGTAAGCTAGTATAATGGATGGCACTAACTTTGTGTTGTCTATGTTGTCCTTATGCTTAGTTCTCCTCTTTGTGCTGGCTCAAGATGTTCCAGCTCGAGCAGTCGATGGGGAGTCTTGCAATCCTCTCATCAATGAGGCTTGGACTCCTATGGACATTCTTCTTTCCAATATGAATCTCTCCGTCATTAAATCGAGAAGGAAGTCTTTGATGGATTCCTCAAGCATGGTGAGATCGTCAGACATATGCACTTGGGAAACATAAGTGGGGTCACGATGATCTCAAAACACTGCACTAGGGTGAACGATCTGCTTACAATGATCACTGTATACAATTACGAGTTCTATGGGCTTAGATTTTTTAGTTGGCAAAAGTGTTATTCAGGCACAATGCGATGAGCTAAATAGGAAATTCATCAACGATCCAGTTGCAACAGGTATGAAGCTTTCGTGAACGTTAATCCATCCATTATGGCGTGGTCCAACAGTCTGGTGGTGATCCTTTAATGCTTTTCTGTCCATTTGGGGCGGAAGTCGAATGGGTATATAGGTCCAATGGCTATATTGTTGTGCCATGGCGAAGTTCCAGATGTCGTTGTCCTGATATCTCGGTGAAGCTCAATTCTTGTGATTTTTCTTTCTACGAAGTTTTCTCCAGAACTTTTTGTAACTTTTCGATCTTGGCTCTCTTCTTACTTAGCTTCCTAGCCTTCTTCCCAGTGAGCTTTGTCTTGGTCATCCTCTTTCCATTCTGAGTCTTGTCTTTTCTCAACATAGTCACTTTGCGATGTTGAGGTTCTTTCTTCAAATCCAAGGGTAATACTCCTTCATCATGTGGATTAGGTATTTCGGTCTTTGGTGGTTCCTCTAACACTCTTATAGATTCGACATTCGGGTTCTTGGTGTTCAACAAATGAGATATGTTCTCTTGTTCTTCCATCAAGTAGGTGATCCTTCTATACATAGATTCCATGAGTTCTTGCTTCTTCTGTTCTAGGGCTTCCTTTTCTTTTTTTCTCTGGATCTGGTCTTTTTCAATCCAGATCTTGCCTAACAAATCTAGAAATGGGGCATGGTCCTCAATAAATCTAATGACTCCGAACTCTTCCTCTGTCGAAGATCCATGGGTACTCATAGCTATCTGGGTAATTCTACCACATAGGGTTACCATGTGTTCCTTTAAACAACCATATTCTTCCTAGTGAAGGAACCATAGAAGGCCTTCTTAGGGTTTCCCAAGTACTTTATGTCATAATGTTCATTTGTGTTCCCTCATCTAGAGCACAGTCGATGTCGAAGTCTCCTATTCTTACTTCGAATTTCTCCTTTTCTTTGAAGATCACTGGCAAAATGGCATCATTATGTTCATCCAGGGTTTCTTTCATTTTCAGTAACATAATCTCTAATTCTTTCTGGGGTTCTTCTATAAACTTAGTCTCTTGACCTTTTTCCATATTCATCTTTTCAAGTCTAGTAATCATTCTAGGGAAATCCAGTACTTCATGGTCCATAGCCTTACAACAGAGGAAACTAGGGTTTCTCCCAGGGAATTCCTTAGCAAGATGTCTTGGTCTTCTGCAACTATAACAAAGAGTTAATCCTCTCTTTCTCTTCCATGATCCCCAACTTTTCTTGTA
>ML779490.1:1747669-1758280 GCA_009831015.1 Picea engelmannii | reverse complement strand
GTGAGTCTTGCTACAAGGATTTTGGCTCTCTAACCTCCACAAACCCTGAACTCCGAAACAATATCTCCAATAGGATCAACGGCTACAAGCCTCCCTTCGATCCGACAACCCACGTGATTTCAGACTTTCAGGTACCGGGAGTCCAAGAATCTCGATCCCAGAACACTGTCCTTTTAGGTTCTCGAACTCCGAAATGTTGAAATGCCTTCACAAATATTTCGCGTTTCGTAACTTTGAGATTCCTGATGTGAAGTGTCCCGAACCTTTGTCAACGTGAAATTCGAAACTCCGATCCCCAAAGTGATGAAATGCCACTTCAATGATTTTCTGTGTTTCGCAACTCCAGGCTTTTCAATACAAAGGCCCCCTGACTCCTTGTCATCAAGACTTCCTCTATTCCGAACCCCGATTTTCTGAAATCCCAAAATTCACATCAATTTTTTGTCATGACTTGCGACTTCAGGTCTTTCACTCTGCTGTGTCCCGATCACTTGTCCTCAGGACCTCCGAAATGCCAAACTCTAAAATTTTGAAATCCCGAAATTTCTGTTTTTCACCTTCACACGCGATAATCCACTTCGCGCTTTGGGAGTTCGAGCGACCAAGGGTTTCATCCACTCTTCGGACTTACAACTCCCGAAATTCCGAAATGATCTCAACGGTCTAACAATTATGATCAACAGTCCATATTGGATCCTGCCTCTCGAAGGATGGATTCCTCTAATCGCTTAACTTCCCCCCAACTTTCCTAGATCCTACATTCCTTGCTATTTTAGGGATTCTCCACAGAGAATTTTGACCACTCGATTTCTTCCTTGACAGCTCCTTGGAAGTGAACCGGTATCTTATACTGGAACTCAAATCCTACGAAATGACTTTGACTCCCCCCTTTGAACACTTCAAAGGCATTAACCCTTTTGAGCTTTCCTCTGACAACTTCAAGTCACAAAAGAATTCCTGCGCGCACTCCTTGCGACAATCTATCAAATGCTTCTGGGTATTTGATCTCCTCGACTCTGTGCACTTCTGCAAAAGCAGTCCCTCAACTCTCCTTTTGTTGATAAGTCCTAAGAATTCCAATGGTTGTTCCCTCCTTGTATGGATTTTGTGCTTCTCTTGCACTTCTACTGAAATGAGACAACGATATCCCTCCCGATCTTTCAGAGATAAACTCTGAACCTACGTCAATGCACTCCTTGTGGACGCTTCACTGCACTCCTTGTAGGAAATTCTCTCAGGAAGAGAAACAATTGAAAATCATTCTCTTTCCCTCTCATAATTTAAACATTCAACATGAAAACATACATTCACACACAACATAATAACAAATGCATGATAGAGAGAGTAAGAAACTGTAAGCAGACCATTTAGCATGTTTACACAGAAAACATCATAACACCATGAATCTGAATCAAAGCTTCATATATTAATTCAAGCTTCTGTACATGGGTTCTCCTCTACAACTCTTCTTCTACAACTCTCTTCTTCCCTATGCAAATGTGCTTAATTGATCTGATTCTGAATGATATAATGATTCAAAGATGAGGGCGTCTATAGTCATTTTCCCTCCTGTTCTTCTAAGCTGTCTAATCTCTAATTCAAACCTACATACTTTCATTAACTATGCATAAATGCCTCTACCTCCTATAGATGAGAGTGAATCTCTCATGAGCTGTTTACAATACGCAAGTACGCTTCCCTTTAACCATTACATTAATGCTTCAAAAACATTTCCAAAACATGTAAAATGTGTGTTGCACTTTCCAGCTATGTTCTGCCTTCATGCTCTCTTGGTTGGCTTCTTGCGATGCTCCTACATCACATGAACATGCCACATCACTCCAGCACTCTAGAACTTCAAGACTCCGGGCTTCAGAGAATCTCTCACTAGAACACTTCAATACTCCCAAATGTTGAGCCGACAAATCTTTCAAACCATCGCTCTCTGGAGTTTTACTAATTCAGTGCTCTGGAACTTTGGGCTTCGAAGAAATTCTCAACATAACACAACAAACATCCCAAACTTTGAACTTCCAAACTCCCAAACAAGTGCTCCTCGTAGATTCACTACTTCAATGCTCCGGATGTTCAGGCTTCGAAAGATTCCACACCAACACACTTTAGAAGTCCCGAATGCCAAATTTTCGAACATACGCTATTTGGAGCTTCTGAACTTCAGGCTTTAGAGGTTTCTTCTACAACACATATAAAAACTCCCGAACGCCGAACTTATGAACTCTCAAACTGGTGCTCCCCTTAATTTCGGGACTCCGAATCTCCAAGTATTCAAAACTTCGGGCTTCGGGGAACTTCAAAACATAACACCACTAAACTGCTGGATGTCAAACTTCCAAACTCCTGAACAATTGCAAAACTGCAGACACGTCCCCCAACTAAGAATGGTCTAGATTAACTCCAAACTTCAGGACTTTGGGGAAATCTTCTTGAAGTGACACAAGGAATAAAAATTTTGAATGCCAAATATTTGATAATTTGTAGACACGTGTCCCAGACAATGGATGGTCCTTATTTAGTCTGATACTTCAGAGCTTTGGGGCTTCGGGGAACTCTCAAAAAAAATTTTCAAATTTCTTGAACGTCGAATTATAAAATAATCGCTATTCTACAAACATATGTCCCCAAACACGAACAGTCTAGATTTACTCCGAAGTTCGGGATATTTTCTTCCTTGCAACTTAAGTACTCCCTTCTCCCAAAGTGTCGAACCTCTGAACTGTTGTGAGATCTATGGCTCAAACTCGCTCATGCGCAGATCTGATGACTAAGATTTGATCTTCTCCACTGTGCCTCACCTCCTGATCTATGCTTGATCCAACAACCCAGATATGTACTTGGCCAAATCTAATGTTCAAGTACTCCTCCTAGTGATCTACGGCATAGATTCACTCTGGGACTTCGGAGCTTCATGGATTTTACCTCCTTTTTATCAAAGACTTAAAACTGTTGAAGCAAGAAAGTCTGAAGGACTTGAGTTTTTATCTGCCATTCTCCTTTTCTAGATCTGACGGTTGTGAAGGATTTAGACCTTTCCAAACAGATCTAATGGCCTAGGTCAAATATCGTGACCAAAATCAATGACCATTGTGGTTTCCCGAACCACTACACCTCTTGATCTTTCAAACACAGTTAAGGTGTGCTCTCAGCACTTTCCTAGCACTCATGGATGCTCTGTAACTTAAAATTTGGCCATTTCGATAATGATTCTCTATGAAAATTTTGCCTCAATTTCCACTTACATGGCCCATCTAGGCCCAGTGTTGAAAACTGGATCTTTGATACCAAATTGTAACATCCCCGACCTCCCAGGCTAGGAAATGACACTTTAAAACTTCTCATGCTCTGATACCAAATTGTAACATACCCATCCTTAGACCGATGGGCTATGCCACACAAAAACTCTTGTGGAACTATATATATATATATATATATATATATATATATATATATATAATTTAAGAAAACAATTATATTATGTAAATACACAGATTCATGTGGAAATAACAATAAACATATACATCCATCATACATAGGAAAAACCTCATAAACATAAGCACATGAATAAATACACAACATGTGAATCAACACACAATTGATACTTATCTTTGACAAAAGACCACCAACTACATGTAGACTTTCCACAATCCTCCTAGTCTTAGACCATGTTGCTCAGAAATCTCAGTAGTGGGTCACCCCCAAGTTGGGACTAAACTCCACCTAGGTAAAGGGATTTCTAACCAGGCTGAGGCAACACATACAACAAGAAGGATTTCATCCTAGGTGCCAACTCAAACTAACAGACTACAACCTCTTATTCCCCACATGCCTATCCCACCCCAGGAAGTGTGCCCCTTCTCTTCTCAACAGTCCTTTGACTACCAAAATTTACTCCCAAGGCTTTAGAAATAGGTCGGACATGAAGTCTCAAAGAACTGTAACTGTATTTGGGCTCCCCCAAAAAATCAGTTCCCCAACAATTCTCTCACTTGGAGAGAGTTTCTCATAGGCCTGACAACCCACCTCTTCAATCCATGGGCCTAACAACTCGCCTCTTCAATCCTGCTCTTAATGCAACCAAGTACATGTTTAGATGAAGGACACAAATGAATTCAAGTATGGAACAAGTGATGGTAGCAACCACGTTCAGGAGAGGAACAATACGATCTTGGGTAAGGTACAATATGACTCATGTCAGGAACAGGTGTGTTGTGCCTAACAGGAATGTACGGTTATTGCTCCAGGATTGTGTGCTAGAGGGAGAGGTCGAGTGATGGAGAGAAAAATGGCTCCATCGTGAATGTGTTGGTCAATAGGAAGAATGGTTGAGTGTGTGAATGACTCAGTCCCTGCCAAAGTGGACTAATTTCCACCACATATATTTGCATGCACCCTTGATGACACATCGCTCTCAAGGAGCTGGTTTCTCTCCACTTGTGATTCATTCTCTTTCCCATATGAACTTAGGATAAAACAATTATCCTCACCATAGTCTTTAGGAACAATATTATAATATTCCCTTGGAGATAAGCCCTCTAGCTTAGACCCTTTCCAAGGCTCTTAGCCCCCCCTTTTCCCTTTCCTGGTGGAGTTTAGTCCCCCATACTCTTTTATTGTGGTCGATCTACACGTAGTGATGTATTTTATTAATGATATCAGTGTTTACATATACAAAAATAGGCTCACTGGCCTTTATCATCTAGGCTCTTCAGCCTAATCATCACATAAGCCTTCTGACTTATAATAACCTGGCTCACTAGCCTATAAAAATATTTACAATTTCAATTGGGGCTCTCTCTTGGGGTATTACATAATACCACACATTGTTGAGAAGCAATGTGTCAAGGAAATGTATGATTCTTTGGTGAGTGTTGGCACAGGGGAAGACCCAGGGTTCAACGCTTAACAATGCACCAACAAAACCCTGACTATCGACCCTTTCGGCAACACTTGCGAAGGAAGTGAAGTCTCACCCGAGGTAGAAGTAGGGGGGGTTATAGGACGCAGATGTCTATAACCGAGTTGGGACACGAATCTGTGATAAGAGCACTTCGTAGGGTATTTTTTTAATACTTAGGAAGTGAACATGCATTAGTTTATTAACCCCATTAACATCGCAAAGCATAATCAAAGACAGATAATGCATAGTAACAACAACTGATTATGCACCCTGAGCACTTTATCACTTTTCACTGTGAGTTAGATCTAGCATTCATTTACCCTTTAACATAAGTAAAATATTTAAGCAAGAAAATATACATTCGTTACACATCATAATCAAAGAACTAAACAAATGCATAATAGAAATAACACTGCACAAGGAAAACCATGAGACACCAGATATACGTGGTTCACCCCAGGGTGGGGTTACATCCACAAACCACTTCGACTCTTTATTATTCACCAAAATCTTACATCCATTCACTCCTATGCACGAAGCCACAGAGTCAAACTTCACTCAAGACAGGAGATCTGCGCACTAAGCACTAGATCCTCCTTCCTTACCTTCCAAAACTAGGTCAAATACACAGAGCCAAAATATCTTATCACAACACTTAACACCTTCTACAAAATTAGAATTGAGCAAAAAACCTCGACCACATACATTCCTTTGCACAAAGCAGTTCTTAGAACTACTACTTTCTACAATACATTCCTCTTTATTTATACTTTACACGATCTTACAATAAGGCCTAAACATGGGAAAAAAACCCATGGGCCGACATCCCATAAACCTAGGTGCTCCTACTTCGACCAACATGTCAAAGTACAAAAGTGGGCCAAAATTGACCAAATTTTCCCCAAAAACTTCGTCGAGGGCCAACAGGCCCCCAACACTCACCTGTGACTCATCCCGAGTCACTCAGGTTTGGACAATGTTGCTTAAAAATCCTCGAGATTAACTCGAGATTCCTCAACTTGTTGCCTTTCCTAAGCCTCCTACTCAGCGAGATCGTGGACTGTCTGCTTTGTAACAGGCCCTTCCAGGCATTGTTCTACTGCTGCAACTACTTGATCTAACTGAGAACCTTGGTTATCGATCTCCTCGAACACCTTGCAGGATTCATCCTGCACAGGTTGTAGCTTTTGTGTTACTTCCATCACCTTACCCTGGAGGGTAGTGATCTATTGTTGTACTATGTGTTGATCCTAGGATCTCTTCATCCTTTCCACTGCTGTGAGGAGATTTGTTTGCACCTGCAATGAAAATTCTTTCCACTGCACCTCCTGTAACTGGGCCTCTAGCTTCTTTAACTCTGGATCCTCGGCGAGGTGTTCATATGTCTGGTCATTCCTGTCACACAATTGTTTACATACCTAGGCGAGGGCTCTTATACTTTCTACTCTGTTTTTGGTGGACTCCTCCCTCTGGTCACGCACCTCCTGCGGGGTGCTCGACACTTTTTGGGCCTCCAGTTCAGCTATCCTAGCTTGAAACTATTGGAGGGTCTTTGCAATATTCTCTACTTGAACTTTGACATGCTCTTGCTCCTCCTATTCCAATACTGGTACAGAGAGACACGCTTGGCTTATTGCTTCTTTGACCATGTCCTTCTCTGCGAGCAACTGCTCTTTTTCCTTTTGAAGCTGGGCTTCACCAGCGCTCTTTTCCTCATGAAGCTTCACCCGAAACTCTACTTTCTCGCTTTCATATGAAGATACACTGTCCTGCATTTCTCATAACTATACTAGGAATATTCTTTTTCTTTTTGCAGGGCTGATGTATCCTTCTCCTTCTCTTCCTGAGCTCTCTGGAACTCGGCTTCTGTTGCATCATCAAGCCTTCTTAGTTGGGTTGGTTCTTCCCCCAAGTCTGTGGTCTATGATGAGGAAGGCATAGGCGATGTAGTAGGCACTGTGAGGACAAAGCGAACAACTTGTTGCACTTCCTTCAACTCCCTCTCAATCCTTCCATATAACTCCACATGTTTCTCTTTGTATCTCTGCAACATGTCTTCAAAGGCGTCCTTTGTATCTCTACGTACTAGACTAATGTCGTCATCAGTGAGAGTGGCTTCCAACTGTGGCTTATTGGCATGTGTTTTCTTCCTTTCCGAAGGTTTCTTCATAGTAACTTTCCTCTTTTGTGGGTTCACTGTCACAACAGGGGGATCTTTAGGTGGTGGGGTTCTTGGAGTAACTTCGCCAACTCCTTTCTCTTCTTCTCTTCATCTCCTCCTCCCTATCCTTATGCTTCATCTTCTCCTCCTCCCTGTCCTTCTGCTTCATCTTCTTCTCCTCCTAGCTAGCCAGACACGCTATCTCCAGAAGTTTTCTCTTCATCCTCTTCATCACTGTCTATGTCCTGGACTTCAACCTACTTTGTTTACTTCTTCATCCCATTGGACTGTCTGACATGTTCATCTCGAGTAACCATCGGGCTTCCTATAGTGTCAGTATCATATAACTCTACATCAGCGACAGGTACAAGAAATTCTTTTGGCCATTCCTTTATAATCTATTCCATATATTCATCCGTCAGCTTGTAGTATGATTGCAATTCTTCCTGGTGCTCATATCTTTGCGCGGTGATGTAAATGAAGTGGGTATCAGCGCAGAAATTCGCTATGGGTTAGTACTGATGCAAGGTATGTAGTTTCATACGAGGGAATGATTAAATGGAGACTTTCAACTACTGATAATATCTGTGAAACAAGGAATTAGACTGCCACTTCTTTGTCATGTCGTTGGTATACCACAAGGTGGAAAATTGAGCGGCCAGGGGCTTTGTAGGTTCAATCTTTGGGAAAGAAGCTCCCTTAGGAATCTTCCAAGCCACAAATGCGATCAAGATGATCAACCAACTGTTGGAACTCATATCCTAAGTCCTGGGCTTCATGAAAATCCTTTTCTATCTCGTTGATGAGGTAGTTCACCCAGGTCATTTGCATGCCCTCCACACACTTTCCTGTGAGGTCCACCACGAACCTGGTGACCTGTGTGGGGTGATTCTTCCTCACTAGATTTCCATCTAAGAGTTGACAAGTAAGGCACACTGCGCCATCCTGTATGGAGGCTACCTTGTAACCTCGCTTCCCCTTTTATACCTCTCCATAGGCTTCTTTAATGCATTGTGCCAAAGAGCGGTCTGAGGTATTCCTTGGATAGAAATGTTGTGGGTTAGGACCATTCAAACTTAAATTAGTGATCTGGTGGATCAACATCAAATCCACAATAATTCTAATATCAAGCAATAGGTATCCACCATGATAGCATGCCAAAAGGAGTTTAACGCAAGCGTTAACCTGCCAGTGGCGGCTAAAATGTGGAACCTTCATTACGTTCAATATAGTTGACTATGCCAACCCCTTAATCCATGGATATGAGACAAGGTGAGGTTTCTTTCCAATTTTCTTTGTTAAATAATAGTGAGTATCTAACATGGCGCAGTTCTTTCAATCTCCTAAGTTGAAGTCATTGTGCTTCAACAACAGGATCTTCCCTAACTGGTTTCCTACTATGTGAATTCCTTTCGGAATGTACGCAGTGAACATAGAGTACTCAAAATCATGGGGGATACTATCACAGTTAACAGCGATGGCCAGAGGTGGAATATACTTAGGCATGATCGACGGGATCTTCTTCGTGTTATCCAGATCACCACGATGCTTACTTCTATGTTTAGTTACGGGGTTGATGCGGGTGGAACAACTTCCGGTCAAAGTGGAATCTTGCAATCCCCTATTCGATGATGCTTGAATACTTTCAGATATAGGTCTTTCAGCCATGAGTTTCCTAAGAACTTCCTCGAAAAAATTCTTAAGATCGCTAGGTTCACCCGACATTCTAGATTTTAATAGACAATAGGTATACAAAAAAACAGGCGGGGTATGCTTTCATATAATGATAGGTATCACAACTCAACACTTGGAAAATAATCTTCTTAGCTCAGTCAATCATGGGTAGCAAAAAGTGGACCCAGCGCCACGATCGATGAGTTAAATAAGCGGAGTGGTCATGACAGATCTTCCAACGGACATAAACTGTAGTTAAATGCTTCCATTAATGTAAATCTAGCCATTATGTCATGGTCTAAACATCCAAAATCATTCCATAAACCCACAAATGTGTTTCCTAACCGTTCTAGAGCGTCATTCTAACTGTTCCAGCAAGGTCCAAACCCTGTGAACCTGCCTCCTACGAGGTTCCAGTCTGTGAAGTCTTTCATCTGGTTTTCGTAACTTCTTGTATATTTTCCAACTTAACCTTCTTTTATTGAGCTTCCTTGCCTTCTTTTCTATTATCTGAGTCTCTTTAACTATTTCTGGAATCCTCTTTCCATTTTTATTCTTATTTTCCCCTAGCGTAGTGGCTTTGCACTGTTGAAGTACCCTCAATGGTTCTAAAGTTAATATCCATTTTCTTAACACTTCTTGAGTGGGCACACTTATCTCTTGGATAGATAGGTCCTTCAATCCTTCTTGCATTATTTCAACCTTGATAGCCAATTATTTTTCTTTTTGTCCCTCCTGCGTTGTTACTTTTCTCTGCTGCTTCGATGTATCTTCTCATTCTTCTCTTAGTTGGTATATTTTCCTAGCTATGAAATCCCTTAATTATTACTTTTTTTTTTATGTAGCTTCTTCCTCTGATTTTCTTCTGATCTGATCCTTCTCAATCTAAGTCTTACCTAATAGAAGTGGGAAAGGGGCATTGTCCTCAACAAACCTAATGACTTCAAATTCTTCTTCAGTCAATGTTTCATGAGAAATAATAGGTACAGTAGTTACTCTTCCACATAAAGTTATCATCTTTCCCTTAAACAAGCCTATCCTTCCTAAAGAAGGTACCACAATAGGATTTCCCAAAACTTCCCAAGTCTCTTCTGTCATAACATTCACTTGTGTTTCTTCATTTAAGACACAGTCTATGTCGAAGTCTTTTATTATTGCACTTATGTGATGTTTCTCTTTCAGGATTTCTGGTAAACTAACATCTTTATGAACATCCATCTTTTATTCCAACTGTAATAACACAGTATGAACTTCCTCTGACCTTTTTTTTTATGAATTTCTAACATACCCTTAGTCTCTTGACTCTTTTCATAATTTTTTTGTCTTATGTCCCTCCCTTCAACTTTAGCAATAATCCTTGGACAATCCTCAACCTCATGGCCAACAACCTTACAACAAAGACAAATAGGGCCTACCCTAGGGAATTCCTTAGCAAGATTTCCCGACCTTATGCAATTATAACACAAATTCAATCCTATTTTTCTCTTAAATGTTCCCCAATATTTTATGTACTGTGCACTTCCCCTAGGATCATAGTGTTGGACCTGCAGTCTGCAAAAATTCTTTCTAGGTTCCTGCATCCACTTATCATCCCAAAAAATATTTCTATGCATAGGAATAACATATCTTTCTTGATTTCCATTAAATTTTCTCAAATCAACTCTTTCTTTCAACTATGCCCTAGTCCTTAGACTAGCAAAAAATCTATTAAACATACTTAAATTCATGCTTTCAAAATAAAAAATTTCACTTATCTTTCTCTTACCAAAGAAAAAAGATTACCTATTTTAGGATCTTACCTCTTTTCTTCAGAACAACTGATTCCTTGGCACAAAGCTTCACAATTCAAGTAGAGTATTGC
>ML779490.1:1729914-1746259 GCA_009831015.1 Picea engelmannii | reverse complement strand
AAGTCCAAAAGTGGGCCAAAATTGAACAAATTTTCCCCAAAAACTTGGTCGAGGGCCAACAGTGAGTCTATACCAAAACAAGAATATAAACAGGTTGCTACATTTGAAGCACCAACTTCAAGTTGTAAGGATGTCTAGTGAGGAAACATTTGTGAACTATATTATGACGATTACACATATCCAAGATCATCTTTCAGCCATTGGTGAGAGAGTAAAAGATGTTGAGTTGGTGAATGTAGAGTTGAGAGGTCTTCGTAAGTCTTGGGAGCCTTTTGTGTAGGGGATCTATGCATGAGATAAAGTGTCAGGCTTTGATAGACTATGTATTTATTGTATTCAGGACGAGACTTAGTTATATTCTAGGGATGGTTTGAAGAAGAGACATGATGAGAACCTTTCTTATTCCATCCAGGCATGGAAGGGAAATTTTAGGAATATTGTCAGTGGAGAGTCTATCGCTCAAGATGGAAAAAAGAAGAAATACATGAGAAAAGTAAAGAGATTTGCATGTCACAAATTTGGACATTATGTAAGTCAATTTACACATAGGCAGAAAGGGGGAACGAAGTGCAACCAGAGATAGTTGTGATGACAAAGACTCAAGTGGATGAGTTTTGCAAGAAGTTTGAACATACAAAGTTCTTACCTTTTTCCCAGGATTCCATGGGCATCATATTAGTTGATGCATGGTTTATAGATAGTGGAGCCACATGTCATATGACAGGAGAATGAGAGGTGTTCAAGATATTTACAAATTCCGACTCAGAGATGCATGTGGAACTTGGTATGGGGACTAAGAATACAGTAAATGGATTTGGAACAGTATCGTTCCATTTGGAGTCAAGAGGCACATTGAGAGTGACAAATGTGATATGGGTGTCAAAACTCAAGAGGATTGCGATCTCAATTTCAGTGATTGATAAGAAGAAATTTTACGTAGCATTCTAGGATGGAGAGACGTTGATCAATCCTAGAGTATCTAGCTTACACAAATAAGTTGTCTTTGGAGTTAGAGAGAACAACTTGTATAGGATAAATGTCCAACCTATGCAAGAAATGGATAGTAGTAGAGTGACATAGAACAAGGAGAATATAACTATGAAGGTTGAGCAGCTCAAAGGAAGTAATCCTTCATGTTTATATGTGAAGGAGCATCCTTCCATGTCTATAAAAAATGAGTCATGATATGAGATGGCCATGTAGGATTCTTAGGAGAAGGAGGCTTCTAGGAGCATGTTTATAGGCAATGAATCTTTGAAAATAGTTCAAATCATTATGGCAGGGATAACTTCTATGTCAGAGGGGGAAACCAATCAGGTGTATTGGAGAGCGTGCATGGTAGCAGATCTGGTAGTTAATATTGAGCCAACTCCAGGTGGGAGAAGTAACTTCCTCGCTAAGAGGGAGTGTTGATGTTAGTGGTAGCATCAGGTATGTACTTTTGCATTGGCATGTTTCTAGCATGTGGAAGTTGTCGAAAGTCCTCTAGCACTGAGTTTACTTTAGTTAAAAGGAATTAATTAAAATAAAATTGTATTTATTAGTGAATTGATTTATTTAAGGAACATGCATAGCATGTAACATAAGTGTTGGACATATTTTCATTGATGTAAACAAACGACGATGCACATGAATCTCAGAAGGGAAAGTACATTGTAGAAATGTGATTAGGATCGAAATCCCCACAGGACAAACTAGGACCATTGGATACACAAGCACCAGATCAATGGCATGGATTGATTATGGAGCGCGAAAAGAGAATTAAATGTCTTATTTCCAATACTGCAATTAGTGAAGACCGTCATATCTCATCGATTCAAAGATCGATGACTATGGTTGATCCACCAACAATCACACAACTTCAATTGTGGAGTTTGGGCGATGGGATAAACCATGCACAAGTTACGGCTACACAATCAACACCGATCGTCGATGGTCACCTGCCAATAGATCTACAATTAGCATATGTTCCACTACGAAACGATCAGTTTCCATTGTGGAACTCGATGATAGTTTTAAATGTTGTGCTAGTTGAGGACCCCACAATCATCCCTGATCATTGATCTACTCTGACATCATTCTTGATTGTCAGATCAAGGCAAGTAGAAGGATATGATAATAAAATATGAAGGTTGGAGCCCCGAAGTCCCGAAGTGAATGAGGACCATCGGATATGGACATATGATGGTTGTTGGATTAGAATAGTGGTCAACTTTGGCGCTGACCACTTCGGCGAAAAAGGATTCAAAAAATATGAGTTCACTCGAAGGCCGAAGTTATGAAATCACTCTCAGTCGTTGATCTGAAATACATTTTGGAGTTAGGACAGCCGTTATATCCAGGAGAAGAACATGTGCCACATGAGGAGATCCAGTTAGTAAGGAAACATGGCACAATCAGATGATGACAAGTGTCAAAGTGCAGTTGGAATTTCAGGTATACGTAAGTCATGAATCTAAGTGACATGTGGTAACCACTCATTCAGTGCCATGTCAACAAGTGACGTCAGCAAGTTATGTCACTCCGGGAGTTTTTACTTTGGGAGTTTCACCACCAGCAAATACCCGAAGTCCCAAATTTCCGAAATGAATGAGAACCGTTCATCGTGTAAATAAAATCCAACCGGTCGATCTACTTCGATGAAATGAACTCTGAAATATTGAAGGACTATGAAGGAGAAATCACCCGAAGTGTCAAAGGCCAAAGTCAACGCTAACTGTTGATCTACTTAGGGAGCGTTCTCAACCAATGATCAAGCGTAGTGGAAGGATAGCATAAGTGGAGGTGTTAAATGAAAACAAGTGATAACCATCACTTTATGACTTATTCGATAGGTAATCACTCCAGAGGAATTGCTACTCCAGAATTCAGGAGCCACGAATAGCTGAAGTTTTGAAGTAAATGAGAATCGTCCATCTCATCGTGACATTAAAACATTATCATTGATTTTGATAAGTGATCAAGCACTATCTTGGTTTAGCACCTTGTTACCACCTGTGGTCGTATGGAATAAAGAAACAAAGGGAGAAAGAACAGGCAACACTTAAATTAATAAGCATGTGGTCCTGCACCTATGGTCATATGTAAATGGTTTGAAGGAAGCGCCTCTACAAAATTTGATTTATGAAATATTTGCAGAGACATGAAATTAAGTTAAATGAAATCGATCCATACCTGTGATTGATTAATGAAAATCATTTTAATTAAATTGAAAAGGCTTATCGATAATATTTGAATAAACAAAAACAAATGAGATTATTGTTAATGAAGAGGTGAGATCGTCCAAACAAAGGGGGACAATGTTTCATATCTCACACCAGTTGGAAGAGTATATAAATGAGAAAGAGTGGTGAGAAGAAAGTGTCTCTGCAGTCGAGATAAGAAGATCAAAACAGAAGCAGAGTCCAAGAAGAAGAATTGTTGGTTCTTAAGAAGTGAGTGTGGAAGGGAGGAGCATGGAAGGATTCATATCCTTACTAAGGAAATTGTAAAATATAAGGGATTTGGAGCTTCCTAGGGTTGGTGCCATAAATACAAGGGAGTTGGTGCTTCCTAGGGTTGGTGCCCCAAAGAAAAGGGAGTTGGTGCTTCCTAGGTTTGGTGCCCTAAAGAAGGGGATCTGTGTCTCCTAGAGTTGGTGATCTAAAGAGGATTGATGTCCTTCACTATTCTTTATAAAACCTTATAATTGATTTTGCATACAATTCATTGTTGATTTATTGTGGTGATCAATAAAATATTAAAAGTAATTGTTAATTGTTAATTGTTAATAAGGGGTAATATTGATTAACCCCCCCCCCCTCTCAGTATTCCGACAATTGGTATCAGAGCACGTGCCTTCAACACATTCTAACAACTAGAAGGTAGATTCTGAAGATGGATCAACAAGAGGGAATGTATAACAACAATGCACCATTGTTCAATGGAGGAAGTTATGCTCTATGGAAAATAAGAATGAAAAACTTCTCGTTGGTTCTTGGTTTTGATATTTGAAAATATGTTGTAGAAGGTTACACTGCACCAGCTACTCCACCCAAAGACGTTGCAGGAAAGAAAATCTCTAATGAAAAATCAAGAGAAGTTAATGGAATTCTAGGAGGGTTGACTAATTCTAGATGTGTGAAGTTTTTGCATTGTAAATCAGCCAAAGAAATCTGGGACAAGTTGGAGGTTGTATATGAAGGAGATGAAAAAGTCAAGGAAGCCAAACTACAGACCTATAGAACTCAGTTTGAAAATCTAAAAATGAAAGAAGAAGAAAATATTGTTGAGTACTTTCATAGGGTAGATGAAGTGGTTAACTCAATCAAAGCGGCAAGAGAAGAAATTACAGATAAGCCTATTGTGAAAATAATACTAAGGTCATTACCCATGAGATATGATGCAAAGATTTCTACAATTGAAGATAGATCTGATCTAAGCACACTCGTAGTTGATCAACTTCATGGAATTTTTACAGCATATGAAATGAGAACAGGGAATGATAAATCAACAAAAAATGAAACAACCTTTAAAGCATCTAAGACAAAGATGAGGCAGGAGAAAAATACCAATGATAAGTTATCAGATATATCATATGTAGAAGAGGCAACTTTATAAAGAAACTCCAGAAAGGATTTGGAAAATACAAAGGAAAATTGCCCTTCAAAATTTTCAAGTGTGGCAGAATTGGACACTTTGCTAACAAATGTCCCTATCTCGAGCAGGAGGAAAATGATGAAGAATTTCACAACCAGAAAAACCAATACAAGAAGAAATTTTATAAGAAAAAGAAAAACTTCTACTCCAAATAAGACAACAACTCTTTAGACATGAGTGAAGATGAAAATGCATAGATTTTGTTTATGGGAATGAAAAATCAAGATGATAAACATTCACAAGGTGAATAAGAAGGGAACTTCAAAGAATAAATCCTTAGTGTAATTGAAGAACTAGGAAAAACTAAAAAACAAAATAGGGTACTAAGAAGAGAGCTTCTAGATATTAAAGAAGCTACTAAATCAAGAGAGAGGGAAGTTTCCAAAACCATCAAGGATTCAGAACAAACCATTAGTGATTTGAAGTCCTAGCTCCTGGAAGCTAATAAAACTAAAGAAGTTATTCTACAACAACTTAATGATAAAAAACAAGTATGTGATAAACTAGAAGCTGAGATTAAGCTAAAAAAAAGTGAAATTGAGAAAGTAAAGAAGGGATCACAATTTGAAAATAGTTCAAGGATATTGAATGAAATTCTCAGTAGTCAAAGTTCACCAAACAACAAGACTGGTTTGGGATACACTGAAGACTCAACTTATGCATCACAAGGATCTATCAAGAAACCAATCAGCTACGTAGATGCTCTGAAAAAATCATTTAGAAAAGAAGATAATGAGGCAAAGATGACACCATTGAAAATTGTTACACATAACAGAAATCAACACTCTCCACTAGAGTAAAATATGACCAAAATAAATTCATCAGAATAAATACCCCTAAATATTTATTTATTGGATATTGCTACTCTTGCAATAATTTTGGACATAAGGTAGTACACTGCAAAGCTTATGGACAATACAATAATAGAAATGTCCAAAGAGGTAATAACAAAAAGTACAATAAAGAAAAGAAAAACTATAACTCATTTTCTCCTTTGCAAGATTTCAATAGTGAATTCCAAAAATGCAACAACTATGGTCATAAAACAAGTGATTGTAGATTGCCAAAATATGATAAAAATAAAAATATTCCCCATAATAAAAAAGAATGGAGGAAAAAGAAAACAAAGTGCAATGTAGTATTACATGCGAGAAATCAAGAGTTTCAGTGGTATATAGACAGTGGATGTTCCAAACACATGACTGGAGATCAAAGTAAATTTCTCAAGTTAAATAAGAAAGGAAAAGGAAAAGTAAATTTTGGAGATAATATGTCAGCCAAGATATTGGGAAAAAGCATTGTTAGTTTAGGAAGTAACAAAACCAAAGAAGAAGATGTAATTTTGGTAGAAAATCTCAAACCAAATATTCTAAGTGTTAGTCAGACTTGTGATTAGGGTCACATACTTACTTTTGATTCTCATAAATGTGAAATCAGAAAAAAGGACACTGGAAAGATAGTGGCAGTTGCACCAAGAACATCTAGTAATGTGTACATCCTCGATATAGAAGAAGAAGAAAAATGTTGCTTAATCCAAGTAGATGAAAGATGGCTATGGAATAGAAGGTTGGGACATTTAAGCTTTGACAACTTGATTAAATCCAACAAAAAAGAAGCAGTTAGGGACCTTCCAAAAGTGATTAAACCTTCAGATCCTATTTGTAAACATTGTCAAATAGGAAAGCAAACAAGAGTTAGGTTAAAAAAAAAAGCATTCGGCAACTAAACCATTATATCTTATTCACAAAGATCTATGTGGACCTACGAAAACCAAAAGAACTTATGGTGAACATTATTTTATGTTAATTGTTGATGATTACACAAAACTAGCCTGGGTTTTCTTTTTAAAAGAAAAATCAGAAGCCTTTGAGAAATTTAAAATATATAATTCTCCTGTAGAAAATGAAACAGATCTAAAAATTAAGTGTCTAAGATCAGACAGTGGAGGAGAGTTCACCTCTAAATATTTCACTCAATTTTGTGAAAACCATGGTATCAAAAGACAACTTTCATCTCCCAAGACTCCTCAACAAGAATGGAGTAGTAGAAAGGAAAACCAAAACAGTTCAAGAAGCTGCAAGAACTATGCTAAATAAAGCCAAACTTCCAGACAAATTTCGGAGAGATGTAATCCACACAATAGTTCACATACTTAATAGATCTCAGTTGAGACCCAATCATGACAAAATCCCTTATGAACTATGCTTTGGGAGGCCAGCCTTTGTAAATACTTTAGAATTTTTGGAAGTAAATGTTATATAAAGAATGATGAAGATAACCTAGGAAAGTTTGATCCAAGATGTGATGAAGGAATATTCTTAGGATACTCATCAAATAAAAAGGCATATATATGTTATAATCTCAGACTACTAAAAATAATGGAAAGTGAAAATGTAAAAATAGATGATCTAATAAAGGGAATATCCCAAGCCTTTGATAAAAAATATCAACAAAAAGATGATGATATAAAATATCAGAAAGAGGATGATGATGTAGAATCTCAGCAAGAAGATGATGATGAAACATAGGAAAATGAATCTCACGTTGATGAAGAAGACAATGAAGAAACGCCCTTGCCAAGAGCTCCATCAAAGAGAGTTCAGAAGAATCATCCTGAAAGCCAGATCATTGGAGATAAAAGTGCAGGAGTGGAAACAAGAAGGAAACTAGCCTTTGACTCAAAACAAGCAACACTATCCCTAATTGAACCTAAATCAGTTAAAGAAGCTGTCAAAAGTAAATATTGGATAAAATAAATGAATGAATAACTATATAAAATAGAGAAGAATCAAACTTGGGAACTAGTTCCAAGACCCAAGAACAAGAATGTGATAGGAACTAAGTGGATCTTCAAGAACAAATTAAATTAAAATGGGGAAATTATGAAGAACAAAGCCAGATTAGTCTACAAAGGATATTCCCAAGTAGAAGGTATTGATTTTGAAGAAATGTTCTCTCCAGTAGCAAGACTTGAGGCAATTAGAATGTTCCTAGCATTTGCATGTTTCAGAAATTTCAAAATCTATTAGATGGATGTCAAATCAACATTCCTTAATGGAACACTAGAAAAAGAAGTCCACGGTGAGAAACTAGAAGGTTTCATGTTATCAGAAAACCAGGACTATGTGTGCAAACTGAAAAAGGATTTGTATGGTCTTAAACAAGTCCCCAAAACATGGTTATCTAGGCTTGATCAGTATCTACAAAAATAGGGATACAAGAGAGGGACTACTGACAACAACTTATATATCAAAATTGAGGATCAAAGCATGATTGTTGTGGTATTATATGTAGATGACATCATATTTGGGAGTAATCTCACTTCACTAAGAAGAAAATTTGCAACCAAAATGCAAGAAGAGTTTGAAATGTCTATGTTGGGAGAACTATCATTCTTCTTAGGTTTACAAGTAAATCAAACAAAAATGGAATATTTGTTTCTCAAACCAAATATATCAAGTAAATGTTGAAGAAATTACAAATGGAAGACAATAAACTTATGGGTACTCCAATGGTCATTGGATGTTAACTAAGTCTAGAATATGACTCACCAAAAGTAGACCAAACGATGTATAGATCTGTGGTTGGAAGTGTGCTCTATTCAACAACAACAAGACCTGAAATCATGCAGGTTGTAGGAATCGTGGGGAGATTTCAATATGAACCTAAAGAAACCCACTTAAAAGAAGTAAAAAGAACTAGGATTATGGTATCCAAAAGCTAAATACTTCAATCTAACCGCATATACTGATGCAGATTGGGCAGGTAGCATAGATGATAGGAAAAACACCAGTGGAGGAGCATTTTTCTTAGGAAAAAGTCTGGTAGCATGGTCAAGAAAGAAACAAGCATCCACATCACTCTCTACAACAAAGGTAGAATACATTGTTGTTGCATCTTGCTGCACACAAGTTCTTTGGATGAAGCAAACTCTAGAAGACCTACAAATAAAATATAATGATCCTATTACTATTAATTGTGACAACACTAGTTCCATAGGTATCTCTAAAAATCTAGTCATGCATTCGAAAAACAAACATATCCCAATTAAATACCATTTCCTAAGAGATCAAGTCACCCAAAAAATAGTTAAAATAGTATATCTAGACACCAAAGAATAGATTGCATACATTTTCACAAAACCTCTACCCAGGAGTACTTTTGAAAATATCTAACATTAATTAGGAGTAATTCAAAAACCTCATTAAAAATCGAATGGTCAGGGGGAGAAACCCTTTTCCATTGATGTCAAAGGGGGAGAGTAACTTCATAGAGAAAAGCATCATCACAGGGGGATTTTGTATGAAGTTAGAGTGTTTCCCTCAATGAAAAAGGGGGAAATTGTTGGACATATTTTCATTGAAGTCAATAGACGATTATGCACATGAAGCTCATAAGGGAAAGCGCATTGCAGAAACATGATCAGGATCGACATCCCCACGGGACAAACTAGGACCGTTGGATACGCAAGCAAGTGCCATATCGAGGGCAGGGATTGATTACGGTGCATGAAGAGAGAATTAAACAATGCATTATTTCCAATCCCGCAATTAGTCTAGACTATCAGATCTCATCGATTCAAAGATCGACAAATGTGGTTGATCCACCAACAATCACACAACATCAATTATGGAGTTTGGGCAATGAGATAAACCACATGCAAGTTACGATTCTGCAATCCACACCAACCGTCGATGCCCATCCGCTATTAGATCTATGGTTGGTATCATTTCCACTACCAAATGATCAGTTTCCATTGTGGAAATCGACGATATTTTTAAACGTTGTGCTAGTTGAGGACCCCACAATCATCCCTGATCGTTGATCTTCTCCGAGAGAATTCATGACCATTGGATAAAGGAAAGTATAAGGATAGGATAAGCAAAGACAAATTCCAGAGCCCCGAAGTCCCGAAGTGAATGAGGACCATTGGATTTGGACAATACATGATGGTCGTTGGATCAGAATAGTGGTCAACTTCGGCGCTGACCACTTCAGCGAAAAATGATTCAGAACATATGAGTTCACCCGAAGGCTGAAGGCCAAAGTTCCAAAGTCACTCTCAGTCATTGATCTAAGTTAAATTTTTGGAGTTATGACAACCATTATATCCAGGAGAAAAACATGTGCCACATGAGGAGATCCACATCAACAAGACTATTTCAGCAAGGACACATGGTGCAATCACATGATGACAAGTGTCAAAGTGAAGTTGGCATTTCAGGTATGCGTAAGTCACGAATCTAAGTGACATGTGGTAGCCACTCAGTCACTTCCACATAAAAAACTGACATCAACAAGTTACATCACTCTGGGAGTTTTTTACTTTGGGAGTTTCACCACTAGCAAATACCTGAAGTCCCGAAGTTCCGAAATGAATGAGAATTGTTCATCGTGCAAATAAAATCCAACCATTCGATCTACTTTGGTGAAATTAACTCCGGAATATTGAAGTATTGTGAAGGATAAATCACCTGAAGCATCGAAGGCTGAAGTCAACGTTAACCATTTATCTACTTCGGGAGTGTTCTCAACCGATGATCAAGCATAGTGGAAGGATAGAATAAGTGGAGGTGTTAACTGACAACAAGAGGTCACCACCTCTTTATGACTTATTCGATAGGTAATCCCTCCGAAGGAATTGCTACTCCATAATTCAGAAGCCGTGAATAGCCGAAGTTCCAAAGTAAATGAGAACTATCCATCTCATTGTGACATTAAAATGTGATCATTGATTTTTATAAGTGATAAAGCACTCACTTGGCTTCGTTCCTGGTCACCACCTGTAGTCGTATGGAATAAAGAAACAAAGGTCAAAATAAGAGGAAGCGCTTAAATTAATAATCCTGTTATCCTATGCATGTGGTCATATGTAAATGGTTTGAAGGAAGTGCCTCTACATAATTTGATTTCTGAAATATTTGCAGAGACATGAAATTAAGTTAAATGAAGTTAATCAATACCTGTGATCGATTAATGAAAAGCATTTTCATTAAACTGAAAAGGATTCTCGATAATATTTGAATAAACAAAAACAAACGAGAATATTGTTAATGAAGAGGTGATATGGTCTAAACAAAGGGACACAATGTTTCATAGCTCACACTAGTTGGAAGAGTATATAAACGAGAAAGAGTGGTGAGAATAAAGTGTCTCTGTAGTCCAGATAAGAAGATCAAAACATAAGCAGAGTCCAAGGAGAAGAACTGATGGTTCTTAAGAAGTGAGGGTGGAAGGGAGGATCATGGAAGGATTCATATCCTTACTAAGAAAATTGTAAAATATAAGGGAGTTGGAGCTTCCTAGGGTTGGTGCTTCCTAGGGTTGGTGCCCTAAGCACGAGGGAGTTGGTGCTTCCTAGGGTTGGTTCCGTGAAGAAGGGGATATGTGTCTCCTAGAGTTGGTGCTCTAAAGAGGATTGGTGTCCTTCACTATTCTTTATAAAACCTTGTAATTGATGTCAAATATATTTATATAATTGATTTTTCATACAATTCATTGTTGATTTATTGTCGTGATCAATAAAATATAAAAAGTAATTGTTAATTTTTGTTGGCCCTTGAACAAGTTTTGGGAACACTTGGTCATATTTGACCGTTTTTGGGACTTCAACATCCTGTCGAAGATGGAGCACCAGACGAAGCGGAGATTGTAGAATCTCGGCCCACTTTTGGGTCCCTTTTTGGGTTTTGGGGAATATGTAATGGGAAAGGGATGTCGGCCCGTGGGTTTACCCACGCTTAGGCCTATTTTGTATTTATAAATAAAAGGATAGGAAATGTAAGAGAGGGATTCGAATAGTATGTCTATGTGATGTATGCTAAGTGCAAGTAATGTCTGTAAGAGCTTAGTGCCTATACGATACTTGCAAAATCTGAGTGAAAGTTACTGTAAGAAGTTGTAGAAGGATTTTGTGCTATAACATAAGGAAGAAGGATCTAGCGAGTTGTGCAGATCTTCTGTCTTGTGCATAGTAGGGTTTGGTGGCTATGTGCTTGTAACCGCTTGGTTGATGATAATAAAGAAGAAGAATTGGTGGATGTAGCCCCAGGGTGGGGGTGAACCACGTAAATATGTGTCTTATGCTTTGTGCTTTGACTCATTGTGCTTATCTCTGCTTTTGCTAAGTGCTTTAATATATTTAGATAGATCTATTTATGCTTTGTGCTTCTTATATGTAGGTGAATGTAGATCTGACATGTATGAAGATTCTTGGTGCCGATCTACTGGATCAGGTCTGTTTTATTGTTGCTAAGTTCTTAAATACTTTAGATTTAAATGAATATTGCAATGCTCTGTTCTATTTGCAAAGTATAATAAGGGTTGAATATTGATGAATGATCAATGCTAAGTGCCCTGTAAGTTATATAATCACATATTTGTGTCCCAGCTAGGGTTGCAGACACATGAGTCTTGCAACCACCCCTGCCTCTACCTCGGGTGAGACTTCATCTGCTTCACAGGTGTTGTCGAAATGGTCGGTAGTTAGGTTTTTGTTGGTGCCCTCTTGTAGAGTTGAACCTTGGGTCTGCCCCCATGCCAACAAATGGTTCCGTTGTCAGGACCTGAAACTGTGATTGTTGAGAACTGATAAAGAAGAAGCTTTGTGCAAATATTCATCCTTAAACTGTGGAAGATTTGTGTGTGGATCTATGCCCTAGTGTGTAGTATTCCACTTGATCTGAAAATCTCTTTGCTAAAGAAAGAAAGCCATATCTAAAGAAAAGAAGCAAGATCTGAATGCTTTGTGCTCTAAGAAAGGTAAATGTGGAAGTTTCTGAAGAAAAGAGGTAAGATTTGTAAGCTATGTGATCTAATAAAGGTAAGAATAGGTAAAAGTTATTAGATATGGAAGCTCTGTGCTTTGTAGAAGTAAGATAAGTGGAATTTTTTTTGTTTCTAAAAGCATGAATCTAGGTATGTTTGATAGATTATGTCCTAGCTTAAAAACTAGGGCTCTAATAGATGAAAGAAAGTTTGATATGAATAAATATGATAAGAATAGTGATACATATGTTATACCTATGCATAGAAAGAATGTTTGGACTAACAAATGGATGCAGTATCCTAGAAAGAATTTTTTGCATGTTAGCTACCACTATCCTAGTGCGCAGTACAGAAGAGGCTGGGGATCATTTAAAAGAAAGAGAGGATTAACCCTATGTTACAGTTTCAGAAAACCAGACCATCTAGCTAAGGAATTCCCTGGTGGAAGACCTAGTTGTCTTTGTTGCAAAGCTAAAGACCATGAGGTGTTGGATTTCCCTAGAATGATCGCTAGGATGGAAGAAATAAATATGAATCAGGAAAACCCTAACGCAGATCCAGAAGAATTAGAACCCCAACAAGAATCAGAGAAGGTATTGATACAAATGAAAGAGACCCTAAATGACCACCAATATGTTAGACTATCAGAGATTTCTCAAAGAAAAAGAATGCATTGAAGCAAGAATAGGAGACTTCGACATTGACTCTATCCTTGATCAAGAGACACAAGTGGACATTATGCCAGAAAGAACTTGGGAAGCTCTCAGGAATCCTACTATGATCCCTTCATTAGGAGGAATAGGACTATTCAAAAGAAAATTGATGATGTTATGTGGAAAACTCACTTAGATACCTATGAAAGTCAATGGAACTTCGACAAAGGAAGACTTTGAGATTATTAAATTCATTGAAGACAACGCCCTATTTACCATGTTACTAGGAAAATCTTGGATTGATAGAGATCAAGCTAGAAAGAAGGAATAAGAAGAGGTTTTACAACAATAGAGACAAGAGTTAAAATATTTCATGACCCGGAAGATTGCACAGTTGATTGAAGAACAGGAGAACAGATCAAAGCTATTTGACACTAGAAGCCCAGATGTCAAAGATGCAAGAGCATTAGAGGACTCACATAAGATTGAAGTATCTATCTCAGATATAGGAGAGGTATTACCCCCGAGTCCTAGGAGATAACCTCAACATCGCGAAATACCTATGTCCAAGGAAAATAAGAATCAGAACGGAAAAAAACCCACCGAGACGAAGATCACTAGAAAACAATATAGGAAGCTAAGTAAGAAGAAGGCTAAGATTGAAAAGTTACAACATGTTCCAGAGGGTACCTCACAGAAAGAAACTTTGTGGAATTGGAGCTTCGTTGAGATATCAGAATAGTGACATAGGGCACTTCGCCATGGAGAAAAAATATAGTCGTTGGAGGCCGATATATCTATTTGACTACTGCTCTGAACGGTTCAGAACGCATTGATGGCCCATCACCAGATTGTCAGTGTTGTAGGAAAATCTCCCTGCGGACAGGTAGATCACCTCTAAGGCTTGACCTTAACCCTAGACAGAAAAATACTTAACATGGACACTGACTTCCTTTCAAATCCATCTAAACTAATGCATGAGAAGGGAGGATAACAGAAGTACCTTTTAATCGACGTTTGTCCCTGCACGCTCTGAGTTTCTCTCCAATCCTTTGCTCCTCGCTGAGGTCTGTGGACAAAACAAAATACGACTACTTCCTACTCTATTGACATTAGCTTGAAAAACAGATCTATCACTAAATGATAAGTTCATGTAACATCAGACACAAACTAGAAAGAAACAGGCCAAGCGTGTCATATTAATGAGAATAACGACAACAATACTTACAATCGTAGATGCGAATGCGACAGCTTCATCAAGTCCTCTTCGTCTAACCCTTGCCTAAAAGATCCACAACCTGGATAACAGCAGCCTCACTGATCACTTTCTTTTGGCTGACTGTCAGTTTCCTCCAAGATCATAAGTTTCATATGTTCAGTTCTTCCCCCTTTCCACCATCATAGAGCCTGTTTATATAGGTTAGGAGGGGTCTAACCTCTTGAGTTATGTTTAGAACCAGTTGGGAACCACCTCCTTGGATCAAGGATCTTTTGATGGAACCAAGAATTCGAGCACAACTATCTTCTAATCTCGAATGATCTCCTCCTCATTCGACTCAACGGGCTAACAATTGACCCAGAATAGGGAGCGCTCCCCCAAAAGAGGTATCAGAGTGTTGTAGCGCTCCTGGTGTGCCTTGGAAAAGCGCCAGCGCTCTTAAGGTGAGAAGTGCTCCTCCAGAAGGGCCTAAAGGGCGTTATAACGCTCCTTGAACCATAGTGGAGAAGCGCCAACGCTTCTGAAGCTATAGCAGGGGAGTGTTCCCCCTCCAAATCAGTTTTTCAGGGCCTCTTTCAGGTGTCAAGAGTTATTTGATTCCAGTGGATCAGTTCTTGATCTTCAAATCAGTCATATGAGGTGTCATAAGTGCCTCCTTAGTGTCGTTACCATGGCATCATGTCTGAACATTGTTTGCGACACTAATAATCAACTTGCGACACTTGCGAAAGTTGTAGGGAAGATGCGACACTTACGACGACTGATAGGGACAATGCGACATTTATCCATCTGAGCAATTTTGACGTGTAACAGAATGCCCCCCAAAGTATGAAGTCAGAAGATGCGAACTGATGACTGAAATGATTTGTAGATGCTCAAGCAAGGGTATAGACTCGGAGAACCTGACGAAAGCTGCACACAAACATCCAACAAATATCATGACATATTTCAAAACCCAAGGCAGGCATACCTATGCTTAGATGATCAAGATTTCAGATATGACCGCCATAGTATACACTGCGGATCCATAATCGTATTGGTAACAAAAAGGTATAGCCACCGAAGATACAATGTGGATCTATACTTTGATGACTCAGACTGATCGTAGACACGAAGAATACACAATGGATCTATGAAATGACAAGACATGGCCACGACCAATACAAAGTGGATCTATGTAACAATGGACGTGTTTTGTGTCCAGAACTCCTTCACAACCTGGGTGAAACATATAGCAAGGTGAATTACTCAACCCAGGGTCTTCTAACCAATCCCTGTGTGATACGATTCTAACCATGTGAATAGATGTCTTGGTGTCGAACATGGCAGAAACCACTTGATTACCGGTCAATGAGGTAAACCGTTAACAAGTGCGAGGGAGATCACCATTAATGTCAATGATTCCCAAGGTATATTAGTACATTCCATCGAATGTGAATAGATGAGATGAATTCGAACGTTCGTGGAATCATTCGATCAGAGGTAAATGATGTAAACCCACTGTCGAACGTGAGGAGGCCTGCCATTGAGGCATGCAGGTCCCAAAGTACTGATTAGTTTCTAAGTCTAACTCCCAGATAATGTGTTGAAGTCGACAGGAATAGACTCGTCGAGGGAGGGCCTTGATGTATCCCCCATCAACGACACGAAACAGACATATCGATGTAATTGGTGGATCGAAAGAACATGGACTAACACGGGTTTTGAGACAAAATATTTGGGATGGTTGACTCTCGGAGTGGATACTTCCCTTGAATACTGAGGCACATCAACAAAACATGACATGGACCAAAAATGTGCAATGGATACTGTGACTTGCATCGGGCGACCCAAAGGAGTGAAAGGAAACTCAGAGGATTGGCTCAGTGCAGAGGTTCAGTGGATAATGATATGTGCAAAGTGACAAAGTGCCGTGTTCAAGGGCAACTCTAAGAAGTGCTAGATGGTGTTCTCAAGAGATTGCTTGGCTTGCTCCTTTCAATTTTTCCCCCATCCAGATAGATGAGTACCTCTTTTTAATTTAACGAGCTCGAGGAGGATAACACATGCTCGATATAACTCACCTTCG
>ML779490.1:1651583-1682933 GCA_009831015.1 Picea engelmannii | reverse complement strand
TCTCTTCATGGTGGATAATGTTTACACGTGCCAACGCACTAGATCAATACAATTACATCATTTGCAATATTAGGAATATTGTTTGTTTCTAGCTCATAGGAATTTTATATTCAACCTAACTTTTTCTAGATGCCTTGACTTTTTCTCATGGCTCACAAGGTTTGACTAGGCTCACATAGGTTGTATGTTCCACCTGACTTTTTCACTAGTCTGTCTATGCTCACAGAGGTTGTACGTTCCCATGAATTTTGCACTAGACTATCTATGCTCATAGAGGTTGTACGTTCCCCCCTGAATTTTGCATTAGACTCACATAACATCTCATTCATCCTGACTTTTGGTTTGACTCACAAAGGTTGTATGTTCCCCCTGGATTTTTTCAATACCTAACAAGACTGGTTGATTCTCCAAGTCTCCCCGGCTAGCCTCGGGGTGGCCCATATGGCCTCTCATTGGAGAATGACTATTGATGTTGCCAAATTTAACACTCCCTCTAAGCGAGGGAGTCATTCTCAGCCACACCAAGCTTGCCTCTCAGCTGCACAAACTATCTTGAGGTCAGAGGCTTGGTCAAGATATCAACTACTTGCTTGTTCGTGGCTATGTACTGTAACTTTACAGTTTTTCTCTGGATCAAGTCTCGGATGTAGTGGTACCTCATGTCAATATGTTTGGACCTGTTGTGAAATACCAGGTTCTCTGTTAATTTTATGCAACTTTGATTATCACAGTGAACCACCGTCGTCTTGATCTTGTCACTAAACAACCCAAAAACCAATTTTCTGAGCCATACTGCTTCTTTGCTAGCATCACTTGCTACAATGTACTCAACCTCTTCTGTCCTTTGTGAAATGGATCCCTGCTTTCATCTTGACCAAGAGATCATAGAGGATCCTAAACTAAAGAAGTATCTGGAAGTACTCTTCCAATCCACTAGGCTTCCTGCCTAGTCAGCATATGCATACCCATGCAGAAATAAACCACCATTAGATGTATATCTCAGACCATAAGTAATGGTCCCTCTAAGATATCTCAAGATGTGATTTTCTGCCACCCAGTGTCTCTGTCTTGGTTCAGTCATGAACTCACTCATTGCAATCATTGCATAGCATATATTTGTCCTAGTGTGGATCATGTACATCAATGATCCAATCAGCTGGCTATACATGGTGGGATCCACCAAATATGAACCTATATCAAAATCATGTAGCTTCTTCAGGTTGGTAACCATCAGAGTAGACATGGATTTGCAATCCATCATACCAAACCTCTTTGGTACATCCATTGTGTATTTTCCTTATGCTAGGAATATCTCGCCCTGTCTTTGCCACACTTCCAATCCTAGGAAGTAATGCATCAAGCATAAGTCTTTCATCTCAAATTCTGAGGTTAGATCCATCTTACACCAGGTTATTATCCCTTCATATTCTGTTAGAAAGAGATCATCAACATATAGGATTAGTATAATAGGTTGGTTATCTCTTACCTTGAAGTATAGATTTGCATCAACATCACTTTTCTGAAATCCCAGGCTTTTAAGAAATACATCAATCCTGTCATACCAAACTCTAGGAGTCTGCTTAAGACCATACAAGGCCTTCCTTATCTTGCATACATGAGTGCCTTTGTTATGCAGTATAAAACCATCTGGTTGTTCCACAAAGACCTCATGTTCAATCTTTCCATTCAAGAATATTGTTTTTACATCTATCTGATGTAGCTTCCAACCAAGTACGGAAGGTAAAGAAATAATAGCTCAAATGGAGGTATATCTAGCTCTAGGAGCAAAAGTCTCTTCATAGTCGATTACTTCTTTCTGAGTGAAGCCTCTAGCTACAAATCTTGCTTTGAATGTTTCCACACTTCCATCAGCTGCATGTTTGATCTTATAGATCCATTTGGAAGAAACCACTGATTTGTCTTTTGGCCTTGGCACAATGTCCCAAACATTGTTCTTTATAATAGACTTGTATTCCTCAAGCATGTCATCCTTCCATAATTGTAATTTATTTGTTTCTTCAAATGAAGAAGGTTTGGAATCACTAATGCTGCTCATCAGTGCAACATAGCCTCCAAACCTATGAGGCCTCTTCCTTTCCCTGAATGTTCCTTTGGGAGTAGCTATCCTTTCTACTTCCCGCACTATTTCTTAAAGCCACCCTGGCTTCCTTTTGGCTAGAGGTTCTTCAAGAGTTATTTATAATACTTCAGAGGGTTCTAGGGGCTCATCACTTGGCCCTTGACGAGGTTCCTCCCTATGATCATCTGACTCTTCATTTTCAAAAGGGGGTGAAGCTGGTTGAACTATTTCTGAATCCTGATGAAGCTCTATGGATTTCTTAAATGCGGCTTCCCCATGGAAATTCACATCTCTGTTTACCTCTATTTGCCTTTGACCTGGTACATAAATATTGTAAGCCTTGGATTTATCATTGTACCCCACAAACACCCCTTTCTTGCTTGAGGGTTCTATCTTTTTCCTCTTTTCCTTAGGGACATGAATATACATAGGACATCCAAATATCCTTAGATTCCCTACTTCAGGTTTGATCCCTGAGAAGACTTCTTCAAGAGTCTTGTCCTTCAAAATAGCATGTGGACACCTGTTTTGAATATACATGGCAGTAGAGGTAGCTTCTGCCCATAAAGAATTTGGCAGATCCTGGTCAAACATCATTGCTTTCGTTGCCTCACAAATAGTCATGTTTTTCCTCTCAGCAACACCATTTTTTTTAGGGTTATATGGCACGGTAAACTATTTCTTGATTCCTACTGACTTGCAGAAATCCTCAAACTGAAGAGATTCAAACTCTCCTCCATTGTTTGTTCTAAGGATTCTGATGTGTTTCCCTATCTGCTTTTTAATAAAGGCTTTATATTCTTTGAATTTATCAAATGTGTCACTTTTAGCTTTAAGAAAATATATCCAACATTTTCTTGAGTAATCATCAATAAAAATGACATAATACAAACAACCGCTGAGTGAGGGAGATGACATGGGACCACATACATCAGAATGAGCCAGATCTAAGATGCCTTGAGATCTGTTGTCACTACTAGGAAATGATTTCTTTATATTTTTACCTAGCATGCATCCCTTACAAATTGCATTTTTACTAAGATAAATAGAGGGTATGCCACATACCATGTTCTATAGATCTGGAAGAGATTTGTAATGAAGATGTCCAAGTCTTATGTACCACAACTCGTTGGAGCTAGTCACATCATGATCCAGTGCCTGAACTGACTGTCCTGACATGACGTACAGTCCTCCACTACGAGTTCCAATGGGTTCTGTTGTACTTAAGTGGCTACCTTTATCCCATAGTAGTGCCTTCCTGTCCTTGAAGATCACCCAATATCCCTTGTCCTCAAGGGTTGCAACTAATAGTATATTCTTCTTGAGCCCTGGAACATATAATACTTCATCAACATGAAGTCTAGCCCTAGATTCCAATATGAAGGAGATAGAGCCTACTCCCTCTATCTTGTAACATTTTTCATCCCCAAGCTTGACCTGATCTACAAGATATTTTGTCTCGAAATATGAGAGGATCAACTTGTACCCTGTCATGTGCTTTGATGCACCACTGTCTACTAACCAAGTTTTTGGCCCCGTGGAAACTGAACTGGATAAGGAAGAAACCAAATAATATTCTTTCCTATTTTCTTTCTCATTAGAAGGACTTTTCTGATTTCTTTTGGATTCATCATCCTCAACAGTTGAGGCATGGTGTTTCCCTTTCCTAGGATATTTCTTTCTAAACCAACAATATTTACCAAAATGACCCAACTTATTACAGCTAAATCATTTAATCTTAGATGTATCAATATTCTTTCCTTTGAATGTACCTTTGGTGTTTGGCTTCCACTGAGATCCTTTTTGGAAAGTGCCTTTCTTCTTTCCCTTGAATATTGATGCTAAAGCTGAGTACTCTTCTTTCATTGGCTCGCTCCTGGTAGTTGTGTGACTCTCCTCCTGGAGGCAATCATGCCATAACCTCTCAAACATGGGTTGAATCTCTCTCCTACTTACATTGGATAATAAGGTCTCCCATGAAGAAGGAAGACTGTAAAAAATGGCCTGCACTAAATCATCATCATCCACTGTCACCCCTGTGACCAAAAGCTGATCTCTGATCTGAGCTATCCTGGAATAGAAAGATACCATTGATTCACCTTTCTCCATCTTTAAATACTTAATCTTGTTCTTAAGTTTCCACTTCTGACTTGGAGCCTATTTCCCATATAGATTCACCAAGGTATCCATACAGTCTTTAACAGTCATCAACAAAGTCATTGTAGGCATTATATTGTCTTTGATTGAGTCAAAGATGATTCACTTGGCCTTTGCTTGACTCTTCCTGAAGGCCATTCTTCCTGCATTATTCATTGGTTCCTCCACCATTGTGGTCACATACTACTAAAGATCATGATCTTGCAAGATATTTGTTATACAGAGCTTCCACACATTAAAGTTGGTAGCTCCTTCGAGCCTATCTTCGGCTCTAACTGAAATGGAGGATTCCATGGTCCTCAGACTAGAAACTTAATCAAGATTGCTTGGATTTGTGTGTACATGCTGCTACACTTTCAACACGTTTAACACACCCTAATCTTTGATACCATTGTAAATTATGAGCTTGATTTCTTATGCGGATTAATTCTTTTATTTTCTTCAATACTTTGATTCCGTCTTAATACACTTCAACAATTCCAAATCATAATTGAATATCAGTAATTATGTAGATAAGTAAACATGCATATGAACAACACATATACCCTGGGGAAACCCTGTGCAGGGAGAAAAACCCCATAAAACAATAATCCTATATTGCATTAATAATGTAAGATCTCTTACAAATATCCACCATGAATGTTCTTCTCTCAAAGAGCTTTCCAAGATGACTCTGACCTAACAAAGACTTACAAAACCTTGCTGGAATACACCTCTGATATGCTGCCTCTTTATCACTGATGTGCTCCTCTATTACTTCACCCTCAACCTGCATATGAAAACTTTGTTTCAAAACTGTGTTGTAGAACTGTGTTGAAGAGAGGGTTCGACCTCTTCTTATATAGGCTGAAGAGGGGAAGAGGGGAAGCTCGAAATAGTATCTTGATTGCATGCATTAAACATAACTCAGCTTCATGCTTTAGTTCTAACTTAGAACTAGACTTGAGATTGGCTACAACTCAACTTTACACTTTAGTTTGAACTTAGAACTAGACTTGAGATTGGTTACAACTCATCCTTACACTTTAGTTCGAACTTAGAACTAGAATTGAGACTGACATGCTTTAGTTCAAACTTAGAACTAGACTTAATACTTTAGTTGCAACTCAACATTACACTTTAGTTCTAAAATAGAACTAGACTCAAGACTTTAGTTGCAACTCAACATTACACTTCAGTTCTAAAATAGAACTAGACTCAAGACTTTAGTTGCAACTCAACATTACTAAAATAGAACTAGACTCAAGACTTTAGTTGCAACTCAACATTACACTTTAGTTCTAACATAGAACTAGACTCAAGACTTTAGTTACAACTCTTGACAAGGAAATTCAAAATTATCTTCATGGTGGATAATGTTTACACGTGCCAACGCACTAGATCAATACAATTACGTCATTTGCAATATTAGGAATATCGTTTGTTTCTAGCTCATAGGAATTTTATATTCAACCTAACTTTTGCTAGATGCCTTGACTTTTCTCATGGCTCACAAGGTTTGACTAGGCTCACAGAGGTTGTATGTTCCCTCTGACTTTTGCACTAGTCTGTCTATGATCATAGAGGTTGTACGTTCCCCCTAACTTTTGCACTAGACTATCTATGCTAACAGAGGTTGTACGTTTCCCTTGAATTTTTCATTAGACTCACATAGCATCTCGTTTGTCTTGACTTTTGGTTTGAATCACAAAGGTTGTACGTTACCCCTGGATTTTTTCAATACCTCACAAGACTGGTTGATTCTCCAAATCTCCCTGGCTAGCCTCAGGGTGGCCCATATGGCCTCTCATTGGAGAATGATTGTTGATGCTTCCAAATTTAACACAACCCTGTATGTTCTCTAGCTACAATCACTTGTCCTTGCCTCGTCCAACCACCCTGTGGTAGAAGTAGAGTGATGGAAAAAATTATTCAAATTCATTCCCACAGAACTCTCTACCATTATCTGTCCTCAACACCTTAATTCATTTCTCTATTTGATTCTCAACAAGATCCTTAAACTCTTTAAACTTGTCAAATATTTCATATTTCTTCCTGAGAAAATATATCCAAGTATTCCTTGAGAATTCATCTATAAATGAGACATAGTACACAGATTTTCCCAATGATGGAATCGACATAGGTCCAAACACATCATTGTGAACTAGTTGTAAAATTCCTTCTGCCCTAATTGTACCAGAGGGGAATCTTGTCCGATTCTACTTCCCATATACACAATGTTCATAGAAATAAAAATCTAGAGAGAATTTACACATACCTTCAACCATACCTTTACTGTGTAGTAGTCGAAGACCCTTCTCTCCGATATGCCCTAGTCTTTGATGCCACAACATAACCTTTTCTCCAAAGACTGTAGGAGTTATTTATTATTCATCTCCAATATTGGGAACAATGGAACTATTACACCCATCACTAATAGTGATTCCTTGCATATTATACAGAGTTCCAAACCAAACTCCCTCCAGCAACACCATTGCTCCTCGAACCATCTTGCAGGTTTCCTTTTCAAATAATTTTTTTACCCTTGTGTCGTTAATTTTTCTTACAGAAATCAAATTTCTGGCCAAACCTGGGATGTGAAGAACACCAAGTAGTTTTCTAATCCTTCCATATATGAGCCTCAACTTGAATTTTCCTTGTCCTATGATTTTGGTTGTTGAGTCATCACCTAGGAAAACATTACCTCTATCATACCTTTCATATTCACAGAACCACTCCCTGTGGGGAGTCATATGAAGGGATGCACCTTAGTCAACCAATCATGCCTCATTATCTACATGTTTACTTGAATAAGCCAAGTACACATCCCCTCCTTCTTCCTTTAGGGTATTTTCTTTTGTAGAAGGAGCTTCGTTAGATCCCTTATTTTTCTCAATTTTGGATCTACATTGCTTCTTGTAGTGCCCTTGTTTTACACATCTCAAACATACCTTTACAAACTTTCTGGGAGATTTAGATATACCCTTAGACTTAGATATCCCACTTTAGGACTTAGATATATTTATTTATTGGGAGCGTCCTCTTGCAAATAATGCATCTTTCCTCTGTCCTTACATGTTCTTATGTCTCATATCCTCCAAAAATAAGGATGAGACCACTTCATCAACCTTCAAGGTAGTTGTATTACTACCTATGGCCAAAACCAGACTATCCCACGAGTCTAGTAAAGAGAACAACAAATTGATACACTTATATTCATCTAAAATTTTAATATCAACAGATACTAACTAACTTACCGCATTATTGAAGGAGTTCAAACGCTCTGCCACCGAGCCTTCATCTCTCATCCTCATAGTATACAACTTATTTCTCAGAAAACATTTATTTACTAGGGACTTAGACTGATAAAACTTCCCCAACTTATCCCATAAATATTTGGTTGTATCTTCCTCTGACACATTCAGTAATACTGAATCTGAGAGACACAGTCGGATTTTTCTCTTCGCCTTATTATCCATCTTTTTCCAGTCATCTGTTGAAGTTCTTTTAGGTGCAATACCTAGATCCACCATGATCCATTGATCTCTATCCACCGATATATCTTCCATATTGAGCTTCCACAACTCAAAATTTTTTCCATTAAACTTCTCGATCTCCATTTTCAAACTGCTCACCATTTCTTTTCACTTGAAAAATCAATACCACAGATCTCCCATTGTAACAAGGCTTATCAGAGTCCTAAGCCAAACCCTTGACCATAAAGGCGTCCCCCTAAAACCAACAAAGCTCTGATACCAAATGTAGATTTTAACCTTGTACAATATTTACTGCAAACATATTTTCAGTAAAATAACAGAAAATATACAATGGCAAATACACACATTACACAGTGATTTTTCCCTTGGAAACCCAAACTGGGAAAACCAACATATTCTATGTCCATCCATAGTGATACATTGTTTACAATACAATATACATATAGGATCCAGTGACATCCAAAACCTTAACCAAATGACCTATATTAGTCAGCAACCCTAATTCCTTAACCAGAAATAGGAAACCATCAGCAAAAACCATGTGCCAAAAAACCTCCCAACAATTGAGATGAAAATCGAGGCGACACAAAAATTGAGGCAAAAATGTGACACATTTCCCGAGGAAAACAATTATCGGGGGAACTTCCCCCAAATCCCCACACATGGGGGGATATCACCCCCCTCAAACCCCCCTGTGCCCCCAGTGCAATGTAGCAAACACTAGAGCTAGTCGTGCAAAGAATATAACACACACCCAACAATGTCCTCATTGGAATGGACTAGTTGGAAACACATCACTTTAAAATTGATCACTACAATAAGAAATTTTAGTGCCTTGATGAAGATGGGAATTTCTGTTAAGTATATTTCAGGCTTTTAGATGGAGAAATGTTTTATAAAAGGTCTCCATTTATATGTATCCCATATATTGGATTTGAGAGAAGATAAATTTCCCAAGATCGAAGACTAATTTGTCTTACAAGATTTCATTGTTTTATTCCCAAATGAAATGCCAAGATTTTCTCCAAAAAGGGATATTGATTTCACCATTGGCCTTGTGCTTGGAACTGTACCACTGTCCAAATCACTTTATAGAGTGAGTACCCTAGAATTATTGGATTTTAAACACAATTGAGCTGATGGAAATAAATACATTCACTCAAGTGTGTCTCCATGTAGAGAACCTATTTTATTTGTGAAAAAGAAAGATGGAAATCTCAAGATGTCTATTGATTATAGGTAGCTAAATAAAGTTACATTGAAGAACTAGTACCCATTTCCTTGAATTCATGACTTGTTTGACCAAATGAGAGGGGCAATAGTCTTTTCAAAGATTGATTTGAGTTCTAGCTATCATCAAGTGAGAAATAAGGAAGATGAAATTCATAAGACAACCTTTAGAACAAGGTATGGCCACTATGAATTGGTGTTGGTGCCCTTTCGTCTCACCAATGCACCAACTACATCCATGTGTCTCATGAATAACATCTTCAACAAGTATTTGGATAATTTTTTGCTTGTTTCTCTAGTTTATATTCTTATTTACTCTAAGAATGAATAAAATCATGAGGAACACTTGAGATTGATTTTCCAAGTGATAAGAGAGAATAACTTGTATGAAAAAATAAGAAAATATGATTTCTATCGAAATAAAATTCATTATTTGGGTCACATTATTTCAACAGGAGGAATATATGTGGATCCAAAGAATATTGAGGCCATAATGAATTGGCCAACTCCCAAGAATATAATAAATACGAGAGCTTTCATGGGTCTTGTTGGTTATTACATAATATTTATTCAGGGGTTTCCAAGATTGCACACCCAATTACTTTTGTGTAAAAGAAGGGGTTCAAGTTTGAATGGACACAAGAGTGCGATTAAATATTTTAGCTATTGAAAAAACTTCTTACTAGTGCCCCAATTTTGAAGCTTACAGATCCAAAAAATAATTTTTTTGTGTGCAGAGATGCTTGTAGAGAAGGACTCAGTGGATTTCTAATGCAATATAATCATATGGTATGTTATGACTTACAAAAGCTAAAATAACTTGAGAAAAAATAGGTTACCTGTGACTTGGAACTTGCTACAATACTGCATGTTTTAAAAATATGGAGGCACTCTTTAATGGGAAAAATATTTGAGCTTAAAATTGATCATAATGGATTGAAGTATTTATTTGAGTAGCCAAGATTAAATGTCGAAAAATCTAGATGGATGGAATTTATGTGTGAATTTGATTTTGAAATTAAGCACATAAAAGGAAAGGAAAACAAATTTGTCGATGCACTCAGTAGAAAAATACATGTGATGCATTTGGTAGCTATTGGTATTTTCCAATCATATTTGAAGAAGTAGGTTGATGATTCCTTTGTTGAAGATGAATATTATATCCAAGTAAAGAATGGATTATAGAAGGAGAAATTAGAAAAGAGATATGAAGGCTATCATCTAAATAATGATGGGATTTTTATTTATAAAAATAGAACGCGTATCCCCAATTATTTAGAATTGAAAAGAATCATCATAGATTAAATACATAAAATGTGATATTATAGACATCCAATCTACCAAAAAATTATTCCTATAACAAGAAAGAAATACTTTTGGTGAGGGATGAATAAATATGTTGTGTTACCAACTAAATAAAGACAACGTGATTCGATCATGGTTTTGGTTGATAATTTATCCAAAGAAGCACATTTTTTCCTATTAAGTCCACTCACAAGATTGATGATATTGCAAGGATATTCATGAGGGAAATATTTAGATTGCATGGGTTACCCAAAGAAACTATATATGATAGGGAGACTAGGTTTACTTCTAACTTTTGGAAGAGTGATTGTGAATACTTGGGTACCCAGCTGAATTTTAGTATTATTTACCATCCACAAATAGATGGCCAAACTAAAAGAGTAAATCAAGTGATTGAAGACATGCTTTGCATGTATTTGATGGAAAAACTATCTAAGTGGGAGGATTATCTACACCTAATAGAGTTTACATATAACAATGGACATCAACCCTCATTTAAAATGAGTACATTTGAAGCTTTATATGGAAAAATATGAAAGATTCCAGTGAATTGGGATAGCCTTGCAAACAAAATTGTTCTTAGGAAAAAAATGCTTAAGTAAATGGAGAAGATAAATCACTCAAATTAAGAAAAATTTAAAGGTATCCCAAGAGAGGTAGAAGAGTTGTGTAGATAAAATAGGGTACATAGATAATTTAAATTTGGGTATCATGTTTACCTCCTAATGAGGATAAGAAAGAGTTCCTTGAAGCTTGGAATTTGTGCAAGATGGAACCAAGATATTGTGGACCATTTGAAATGCTTGATAGGATAGGGTAAATGGCATATAAAATCACATTTCCTACTAGAAAAAATTCATAATGTTTTCCATGTTTCCTTAAGAAATATATATGCAATCCTAACCATGTGATTGATTGGGATGTGATCTTGGTGGAACCAAAGGGAGAGTTCCAAATAAATCCAATATGCATTCTAAAAAAGAAAGTAGCATTGCTCCAGGACCTGGCCATCAAACAAGTAAAGGTGTGATGGAATAACTTTGGTCTCCATGAGGCTACATGGGAGTTGGAGGATTCCATGAAGGAGGCATACCCATTTTTTTTCTAAATTTTGAGCAGCATTGAGGTTGGTTCTATTCCAAGGGGCAGGGGAATGTAATACCCCACTTTTTACCCTTGACATGTATTAAATTAGATTATGTAAATTTTGTAAATATGTTAGTATGGATTCCTAGTTTGGAACTCAAATCCAAGGCCCAACTATTAAATGTCTAGGAATGTTTGTTGTAAATATACATATATGGACCATGTGTAGGATTGACATGGTGAATTAAAGCTATGTAAATATTAATGATGGACTATAAAATAAAATGGTCCAAGATAGTTATGTAGAGCACTAGAGGAGATATGATTGATATGGATCTTAATACTTAGGCATTATTTGGTATGAATCTTCTTGTTATTGTGTGAGCATTATTGATACTATTATTTTCAATATTTCTTAGTTTCCTAGTCTCATGGAGTAGTTGAGAGAACCTATTCAACTATCTCTAATGTTATGTTCATCTTCTAATTTTTAGGAGCTTGTCTCCATATTGTGTATAACTATATAAGTTTGTTTTTTTATGAATTAAGAAGTCAGTGATTTTTTTTTCCACACCTATGGTGTTGAACTCTACTTGAGTGGGATTTGTCACATCAATGATTCCACTAGAGAGGAAGAGGAAAGGAGTCTTATGGGAAAGCAAATGTAACATACCCATTCACCGAGGTTGGGCCACGTCACGCAAAATTATCTCATTATCAGCTATGATACCACATTGTAGCATCCCCAATCACATGTTGGTCTATGACACTCAAAAATTTGAATTATGATACTAATTTAAATCAAAAAAATACTCAGCAAATGCACATAATCATACACAATAATAACAAAAATATACATGCAACATACACAGGAAAAAACCCACAGAAGAAAATGCATAAATATTAACGCAACATTTGAATTAACACATGATTGACACTTATCTTGGATTTAAAAGAACACCATATGTGTACAGACCTTCCACGTTCCTCCCATCCCTAGATCAAACTACTCGTAACTCTTAGCAATGGGCCACCCCCAAGCTGGGACTAAACTTCACCTGGGTAAATGATTCCTAACCCAGCTATGGTATCTCAGACCGCAGGAAAAAAAAAACTAAGTCACAGGTGCCAACTCAAACTAATACCATGCAGTCCCTCATTCCCCACATGTATGTCCCACCCCAGGAAGTGTGCCCCTTCTCTGCTCAAAATTCCTTTGGTTTCCCCACTTCCTTTCCCAAGCTTCAACAATAGGTCATATAGGAAGTCTCAAAGTCTTGTAGCTGTAGTTTGGCACCTTTAGGAATCAATCCCCAAAAATTCTCTCACCTAGAGAGAATGCTCACGGGATTGACAACCCACCTCTTCAATCTCTGACGGGCCTAACAACCAGCTTCTTTAGTCCCTCTTCCAACTAAACAAGGTACAAGTACATGTATCATAACAGTAGGGTACGAGTGATCATTGAATGAGTGTAGCATCATCTGGGTAGATTAATGCATGGAAAAATGAATTAAGTATGATATATGCATGCATGTTCCCAACTTGACACTTGTCATTTGGGAACTACCTTGGCCCCACTTGTCTCCCCTCCTTAGGAATTAGGATATAATAAATATCCATGCATTATACTTTAAGGAATATTAATATAGTATTTTGTTGGGCTTAATCCCCAGCTTAGCTCCCTCTTAGCTCCCTTTCCCTACCTAGTGGAGTTTATCCCCCCATACTCTTTTACATGGTTGGTCTACAACAATGATGTATTTTCATTAATATTTACAATTGATTACATATTATAATGATGGATCCATGTCCATTTATCATCTGGCCCCCAGCCTAATAACCACACAAGCACCTTGGCCTAAAATATCTTGGCTCACCACCCTATATATTCATTCATATTTATATGTACAATAGGGGTTTGGCCTAGGGGTATTACATTCCCCTACCCCTTATTTATGCATTTTCCTCTGTCCAGTATATACACATATACAATCAAAACTTTAAAATTCTTCAAAAAGATGTGGGTACTCTACCCGCATAGCATCCTCATGCTCCCAAGTTGCATCCTCGTGACCATACCAGGTCCATTGGAACTTTACTCACCTTATGGATAGATTCCAGAGCTTCTTGATATCCCGGTCCAATATGCACACCGAATGCACTTGAAAGTCACCTTTTTTCTCCTCTTGAATTGCATTCCAATCAATAACATGATTAGCATCATGTGCATACTTTTTAAGTAGTGATACATGGAATACATTATGAATACACATTGATGAAGGTAAGGAAAGCATGTATTCCATGGGCCCAATCCTTTCCAAGATTTCAAATGGCCCACAAAAACAAACTGCTATCTTTGAACAATTTCCCAACCTCAGGGAACTTCTGTTGGAATTTACTTTTAAGAACACATGATCACCCTCTTTAAATTCTCTGTGGTTTTTTCCTTTATCAGCATAACATTTCTACATGTATTGGGTAGCTTTTAAATTCTATTTTATTTTCATCATTTTCTCTTCCATTTCCTTGAGTAATTGCGACCCAACCACTGTTATGTCCATGGAGTTGTCCCAACTTACTGGTGTGTTTCACTTTCCTCCATACAAATCTTCAAATGGGCTCATATTTAGGGATACTTGATACCCATTATTATAAGTGAATTCCACCAAATGCAAGTAATCCTCCCATTTGGATGGTTTATCCATCACATAAATCCTCAACATGTCTTCAATCACTTGATTCACTCTCTTTGTTTTTCCATTTGATTATGGATGACAGGTTGTGCTGAAGTTCATATGGGTCCTAAATCCTTTCAATATTCCTTCCCAAAATTTGATGTAAATTTTGGCTCTTTGTCAGACACAATTATCTTAGGCATACCATATAGTCTAGAAATTTCCCTCATATAAATATCAAAAATGTTGGTTGCCTTGTGACTGAGCTTTACTAGAATAAAGTGGAAAGATTTAGTAATCTTTTCCAACACCACCATGATGGAATCGTGTTGCTTGGTTGTTCTGGGAAGATTGGTGATGAAATCCATTGCTACAACTTCCCATTTCCACTCGAGAATGGGTAATGGTTGTAGCAAACTAATTGGGTGTCTATGCTCAACCTTGACTTTTTGACATTCCAAACACTTGGCAATAAAATCATCAACATCTTTCTTCATCCCCAACCAGTAATATTGTCTCCTGGTGGTTGCAATAGTTTTCTAGTAACTTGGGTTCCCAGCATAAGACACATTATGCATTTCTTTTAAAATCATATTTTTCAATTCTTGAGAATTTGACACATAAATTCTACCCCTATACATGAGAATTCCAACCTTTTCCAACTTGTATTCTTCACTTTTCTTCTGCAAAATACCTTGTTGTAATTTTTGTCCTTATTTCCATGTACTGCACATATGATTTTTCCGCCTCTAAAATTATTTCTTTCAAATCTGATTGGTACATGTTAATGGTTTTAGTATGCATCTCATGTAGTAGAAATTCTAGCCACCTGCTTTTCCTAGAATTTAGAGTTGGTTGTCCAAATAAATATTTCAAACCACTATTGTCTATTCTCAACTAAAATATTTTCACCATGAGGTAGTGCCTCCACATCTTCAAGGCATGCACTATAGTTTCCAATTCCAAATCATGAGTAGTGTAGTGCCTTTCATGCTCCTTTAATTTCCTTGATTCATAGCACACCACATACCCATTATGACTAAGGAATCCCCCAATCCCTTATTTACATGCATCGGTACATACAATGAATTCTTCATTTGGATCAACAATCCTTAGTATTGGAACATTTGTTAATAAATGCTTGAAGTGTTGGAAACTCCTTTCACAATCCAACGTCAACTCAAAATTCACACCTTTCTTTTGCAAGGAATTGATTTGGCGTGCAATCTTTGAGAATCATTCAAAAAATATCCTATAGTATCCTGCAAGTCCCATGAATGACCTCACCTCCAAGACATTCCTTGGTGTTGGCCATCCTTCAATGGAATTTATATTTTCTAGATCCACTATTATCCCTTGCTCTGAAATGATATGTCCCAAATAATGAATTTGCTTCTAATAGAATGTGCACTTGATTAATTTTGCATATAATTGTTGTTCCCTTAATACCTGTAATACCATCCTCAAGTGTTGCTTATGCTCTTCTTCATATTTAGAATATATAAGAATGTCATCCAAGAAGACAATGAAAAACGTATCTAAGTAATTCCTGAAAATTCCATTCATTAAACTCGTTAAGACAACTGGTGCATTCGATAAAACAAATGGTACCACTGTGAACTCATAATGACCATACCTTGTTCTGAAGGTAGTATTGTTGACATCTTCTTCTCTAATTCTTACCAGATGATAGCCTGACCTGATATCAATATTGGAGAATATTTTTTGCATCTTTGAGTTGATCAAAGAGGTCATCTATCCTTGGAAAAGGGTACTTGTTCTTCACAATTACCTTGTTCAGCTGCCTGAAGTGGATGCAAAGTCTCAATGTTCCATCCTTTTTCTTCACAAATAATATTGGGGTACCCCAAGGTGACACACTTTAGTGTATATACCCCTTCTTCATAAGCTCTTCCAGTTGCATTTGCAATTCCTTCAGCTATGGTGTACTCATCCTGTAAGGAGTCTTAGATATTGGAGCTTCTTTAGGCATTAGATTGATGGAGAAGTCAATATCTCTATTAGATGGAAATCCTGGCATTTCCTTGAATACATCTTCAAACTCTTTTAGGACTACATAATCTTCAATATTTGGCATCTTATCTTTAGTTGAATATTCCATATGAGCTGCAAATATTTGAAACCCTTTCCTATAACTCTTATTCAGCTGCAAGGTTGGAATTTCTTTGACAGTTACTGCCCTAGGAATTCCCTATACTGTCCTTAAATTCCCTTTCTCATCCAAGCAAGAAAATTCCTTATTATAATAGTCTAGGACAACATGATGTTGGTCTAACTAATCCATACCAATTAGGAAGTCATAGGATCCTAAATGTATGATGTTCAAATCTGCTTTGGTCCTCAATCCATTCATTTCTATTGGTTATGCCTTAACCATCTCGTTAATGTTTGTAGCCAACTGCACCAACCAAGATGTTCCAAGCTTGCTTCTTGGAAATGAAATATTTCCACCATATTAGGATCTAGATAATTGTGACTAGCCCCTGAATCAATTAAAATAGCAATGGTTCAGTTATTGATCTTACCTTCCACTTCAATCATATGTGATTGAAATTTAGCTTGCTTGTTATCCAATATTGTGTATATCCTAGGTACATTTCTTCCCATGTCCTCCATTGTATCATCTTGTTGTACATTGTGAATAGTTCTCACATTTTCATCTTTGTGAGGGAAATCTTAGTACATATGATATCCCCCACAACCCCAACATTGAATAGGTGGTTGCCTTGGTCTTTGCCCCAATGTCTCGGTCATTTTGGATTCTTTAGAAGCTAGTTGTCCTTGGGAATTATTTATGAAGAATGGTGGCTTAGTTCCCTTCTTCCTATGTCCCATATTGTTGTTATTATTGTCTTCCCAAGATTTTTGGTAAGTTTATCTTCCTTTAAGTTGAACATAAAGGAATTTATCCCTTCTTATAGTTTCCACAAGTTTCTTGGGATCATCATATTGTATCGTATCACTGATAAATGATGGCAGTCCACTCAAATACCTATGAATCTTAATATACTCATCCTTTATGAAAGAAACATACTTCAACAACTCTAAAAACCTCCTTTCATATTCATCTATGGTCATACTCCCAAGCTTGAGTTCAAAGAACTCTTTCATTTTATTGTTATAGTATCACGTATTCAAGTATTGCTTTTGAAAATACCTCTTGAATTCCCTCCAAGTAACCTTCTCGTCATCAATGTGTTGCACCTGCACAAATTGATCCCACCACAATGATGCTTTTCCTTTGAGTTGATAGATGGAAATTCTTGCTTCTGATTGTGAAGTGTAGTTATGCAATTGAAAATACTTCCTCATGCCTAGCAGCCATGTCTCTGCATCCTCATCCTTCTTGTGTTCACCATCAAATGTACTAGGACTTATTTTGTTCATTGCCCCCTGTATCTCATCCACCCCAGACCTTTTCTTATGTTTTCTGACAGGGGATGGACTTGAAATACTGTGTGCTCTCCTAGTTGAAAGCCTTGGGGAATGATGGTGATGCCCTCCAACACTTCTTGTTCTTTTTCTCTCATCATGGGATCTATGACCCCTTGATTTGCTTGACTCGGTCTCCTTACTCATATTTTTCTCTATTCTATCCAAGATTTGAATTAACTTGAGGTTGAATCCCTCCTGCTACTCCTTAGCTTTCATAAGCCTCTCATTATCATCTTTATTACTATGTACGTCCTTTTGCAAAATTTTATAGTCTCTACCAAGTTCATGCTTTCTTCCTTACCTTATCCATATCCATTTGAATTCGTACCTTCATTACCCATACTAAAACACATTCCTTTGATCTCATCTTCGTGGTTGTAAGCCCCCTATGCATCTCCCATGAATTGAACTCTATGGCGATCATGTTTTGATCTAGATTATGTTAAGTCTGCAAAATGTGCAGAAAACAAGATTTGTTAGACTAAATAATTTAACATATTCATGAAAAATATGCACAATTATATTCCAATAATGAATTAGTATTCTTTCTTCTAATTTCTTGTGAAAGTAATTTCCCAAATCACTTTTCTGGGTGGTTATCTAGATTCTTTAGTCTAAGACCCTTCCATGAATCCGACATCCACACTTAGCCATTTTTATATCTTTGCAGACTTGTAGACTTGTGGACTTGCAGACTCATAATATTGTGTAAGTCTATCTGGGAAATCCCAACACTTAGTCATTTCTCCATCTTTGCAAACTCGCGGACTTGGGGACTCATAATCTTGTGCAAGTCTATCTGATAAATCCCAACACTTAGTCATTTTCCATCTTTGTGGACTCATAATCTTGTGTAAGTTTTTCCGAGAAATCCCAACACTTAGTCATTTTCCATCTTTGCAGAGTCGCAGACTTGTGGACTCATAATCTTGTGTAAGTATGTCCGAGAAATCCCAACACTTAGTCATTTCTGCATCTTTGTAGACTTGCGTACTTGAGGACTCATAATCTTGTGTAATTGTTTCCAAGAAATCCCAACACTTAGTCATTTTCCATCTTTGCGGACTCATAATCTTGTGTGAGTCTATCCGAGAAATCCCAACATTTTGTCATTTTTCCATCTTTGCGGACTCGCTAACTTGCAGAATCATAATATTGTGTAATTATGTCTAAGAAATACCAACACTTATTCATTTCTCCATATTTACAGACTCCCAGACTTGTAGACTCATGGGCTCATGGACTCATAATAAGTCCCAACACTTAGCCATTTTTCCCAAGATCTTACTGTAGTTTTGTAGGACTGACAGTTAATCTGACACATGGTTCCACATCACCTACCACTTGCCACCCATTTTCACTGTGTATCTACCAATGTGGCAATACACGTCAACATTTTTCCACATTATCTGACATGTGGCACCCACGTCATGTTGACATCAGCGTACGGGAAAAAAAAATACCGATTTTTTTCCAATTTCACCTATTTTCGAAAATTCTCATAGTTACCCATAAATGCCCAATTCCTAATTTATTTTGGGATGCCATGAAATGTTGTGATTAATCTTCACATGGCCAAATTTGACCCTAGGAAAACCAATTTGTCATCTACATGTGAACTACGTCATCTTTCCCATCGAATTCTCCATAATTCAATTGTAGAATCTGGTGCTTTTGTCAAATTTCGGTCAATCTTCCAATGGCTTATTGTAACCTCATATTTGACCCATTATAGGTCTGGATTTGCTTAGACAAGGATTATAACTTGAGAATATCTAATCCCTAGACCAAATTTCTCAATTCCCATGAATTTAACAACATAAATTGTCTTTTTTTCCCAATTTCACCCAGTTGCTTCTGATTTCCGCCATGGATGCACTGTAACTTGAAATTTGGCTATATACATACCCAAATTTTCCCAATTTAAAGACCGAAAATAATTATTTCTCACTCCCAGTTCAAATCTTTCAAAATCCCTGTGAAATTTTTCCCAATTTCACAAGAATACTTTTAGCATACAAGTTGCAGACATCCTCCACAACTAAATTTCTTCAATTTCAGCTCTGCGCTATGTTAATTGGGTCCATGCATGCTCAGTGTTGAAAACTGGAGCTATGATACCACTTTGTAACGTACCTAGCCACCGAGGTTGGGCCATGTCATGCAAAATTCTCTCATTATCAACTTTGATACCACATTGTAGCATCCCCAGTCACCTGTTGGGTTATGCCACTCAAAAATGTGAATTCTCATACTAATTTAAATCACAAAAATACTCAACAAATGCATAGAGTCATACAAAATGATAACATAAATATGCATGCAACATACACAGGAAAAAAACCCATGAAAGTAAATTCATAAATATTAACACAACATATGAATTAACACACGATTGACACTTATCTTGGATTTAAAAGAACACCAACTATGTACAGAACTTCCATGTTCCTCCCAGCCTTAGAACACACTGCTCATAACTCTCAGCAGTGGGTCACCCCCGAGCTGGGACTAAACTCTACCTGGGTAAAGGATTCCTAACCCGACTAAGGTATCTCAGACCGCAGAAAAAAAGAAAAAAGAAAAAAAGTCACAGTTGCCAACTCAAACTAACAACATATATTCCCTCATTCCCCACATGCATGTACCACCCCAGGAAGTGTGCCCCTTCTCTGCTCAACAATCCTTCATTTTCCCCACTTCTTTTCTAGGGATTCAGTAACATGCTGGACATGAAGTCTTATATGGTTGTAGGTGAGCATATAGGTTGGGAAATATAGGAAGTGTTAACCCACTATGCAATTTATTCTCTTTGTATGCTTGAGAAGCCAAGTGTTGACTTTGTAAGAAATTCTCAAAAATAGTACAATAGACTGGACTCTTTCTGCACATATGGAGGAGCATTGTAAGGGAAGGGTGTTATGAGGCATTTTTGAGTAGAGAAAGGGTGGGCCTTCCTTTTTTTTTGTGGACCAATGGAAGAGAGTTACTTGGTTGTTGATGATTGAATGTAATGCCTATAATGCTCTGTGGTGAGCAGTTTGGTTGAGCATGAGAGAAAATGTGTTTTGTTGAGAAAGAGAAAAGCATATAGTTTTTTTCCTTTTCTCTAGTGGAATCATAGCTCATATTGTGGGTTATATGTAGTTGATACCTACTGTTGGATGTAAAATCGCTCTTACATAGTTATTTTCTTGGACCTTTTTCAGCTAAAAGATAAGTGTCTTATCATTGTCTATGAGTATGTAAAATTTGTGTTTATTTTATGTTATACAAATAAAGGTATATTGTGTGTTGTATGTGATTGTTCTTTTTATTTATGTTGTGTTTCAAATTTCACATTTTCACATGCATTTTATTAAATTTTGGTCATTCCTAGGAGGCTTGAATAACTAGTATTATAGGAATTTAATCTCTGAGTACTAGAATTTGGAAGCTTGTAATCATAGATACATGTTTTGTTCTTAAGATTACTGGGTGGGGACATTGAAAAATGGTATCATAGCAATTTGGATGCTTTTTGGAGCACCCCGTCCCCTTAAATGTTATATAGTTGTGGTTGGGTATGTTACATTATATATGTTGAAGAATCCATTATCCCAAAAATAAAAGACTAAATATTTGAAAATTCTTCTCTAAGTGTTGTAAAACATTCCTCAACTAGACTTTCCATCAATCAATGTAAATTAAACAAAGTGGATATTTTTTGTTCCTTATGACAAGGATGCCCCTTACCCCCCACCAAACATGAATATTTGGAGTGTCTCATCTATAACATGGTGATATAAGTCTTGATAAAAGGTATTCCCCTCCCTAGAGATGACTTGGAATAAGTGGTTAATGCCCATTTTATTTATGATGTGTTCCTCAATAATATTATGAAGAACTAGAGATTCTAGTGGAATACAATGGAATATTTGCAGATTTTTTTTGTATGCATCTAGGTTAAAAATTCCAATGGACCAAGGCCTAGTGCTATAGAAAAAGATAAATCTAGATTACAACTTAGTTATAAAGGTAGGGTTGGTTGTGAATTCCATTTATATATAATTTAAAATTTTGGTCATTCCCATCCTTCCAACCCACTTGCAAGGACCTCTGGAAGGTGGTTATCTAGAAAGTAGAAAATAAGAGTGAAAAATGATTAATCCCATGGCTCTAGTAACCAAGTTCTAGAATTATTCCAAAGTGATGGTATCTACTCATGCGTACTATTATTTCTATTGGATGACCTCATTAAGTGCCTACTAGTGTTTGTAAAAGGATTTGGGAAGTTTATTTTGGGAAACATCATATGGCATTAAATGTTTTCATGCAATAAACTAGGATTTTTCTTGTTCCCCCAAAATTTGGGGTGGTATGGGGATTATGAAATCTCAAATCCACACCCAAACTTCGTATGCTAAGTGGGTGATTTTTTTTTTTGAAGGAAATGAAGCATAGAAAGTCCATTTATGAAATTGTATCTCCTTAAGGGAACCCTTAGAAAAATAGTTATGGAAAGTCCTTAATCTTTAGACCTGTATGGTTACTCCAACCTTAGTTAACATTAAAGGACCTTTGTAGCCTAGAATATTTGAAAGGCTTAGGAATTTTCTAGGTATTTTTCTTGATGAATATTGTATTTGGTCGTGCCCTTATATTTTTGCATGAAGGAAAAATATTGGTAGAGCAAGCCTAGTTATTGACACTTGTATATTATAGAGGCATTAAGTTTGTTAGGGACATATTTGATGTCCAATATAGAGATTGGGTGTTATGTCTTGATCACATTAGAATATTTACATTGTCAAACTCTAATAATATAATATTGGATAGAGTTAATAATTCAATTCATGAGTCTCTATTTATCAAGTTGGGTTTTCAATCCCCCAAGCTTGATGGAAAGATTGGAAGTGGAATAGATCCAATGCCTTGAACAAATATAAGCATATAGATTCCTATAAGTGGCTCTATCAAAATGCCAAATTGAAGGGGAGACCAAACAATATATGGATATTTAAATTTAAACAAAATACATGGCCTTTTAGGCTTTACAAGTTTTGGAAGCCTCCCATGGAGCCCCCCAAAAAATTCTTTGTTTAATCACTTATTTTGGGTTGTTTGTTTTTTGGTAGGATATTGAGTCACCTAGGTTTGGTGTTACAAACCAAGTGTCATTTTTATGGTACAATTGAAACTCTTAGATACATTTTTTGGTTTTGTCCCTTTTCTACCTTTGCTCGGGATTGTGTTTCCTCATTTTGTGGTCAAATCCTTCCCACATCCCTTACTTGGAAAGAAACCCTATTAGGGAATAAGATCTGTGTCATATGTAGTTCTAAGAAATATGGTAGTTTATAAGAGTGGAAGTGCTCTTTCACATATGGAAGAAAAGGAGTGATGCTTTATTTTATAATAATTGAATTATTGCTAGAAACTTCCCATGGTATGCCAACACACTAATTCAAGTGAATATTTACATGGATTTGGGTGCTAGTTTAAGTGGTGGAAACGAATGTAGCCTTATAGTTCCCCATTTGTTTCTACTTGTTTGACAGTATGGATCTTATTATTTGATGACATGTGTTTACAAATAACTTAGTTTATTGACTTGTATTATGATGATGAAACTCAAACTTTTAATTATATAATTGGCTTGAAGTGATGATTTTAAATGGGTTCATTTAAATGTGTTTATTATAACATGTATGGATTAAATATAAATTGATATGACGTAGTTGATGTTTTCAATCCATATGATTATGTCACTTTGAAATGAAAAAGGTTGTACACATTAACTTGCAGATGCTACTCATGGCTTGCCTACTGTGACAGGGAGCCACAGGTGTATCTTGACATGAGAATGTATCAACATTGTATTGGAATCCAGATTGAGTCGTGGAATTATAATATGTTATATCATTAATTATGTTCTTTGGTTTTGTTTATGGAGAAATTATATGTGTTGATTTTAGTTTTTGTAGGAACAGGGAACATGCTTTATTAGTCCACATATGTGTAATGGGGTTGTATGGAAGTGCATAGAGTACCATCAAGAGAGGAGGAACATTGTTCCCTATTTCCACCAACTAGAACTCTTTTTCCATGACTTGGGTTGAAAATATAGTAACACTTTTACTTATAGGTTGCACATTGTTGTGAGGGCAGGCCACAAATTCGGTTACTGTTGGGAGGTATCTTAGGCCCTTGTAAAATTCATCATACATTAAGACATTAGACATTAGAATAAGTGAATATATGAATGTATGTGTAATAAAGTACATGATAATGAGAACCTAATGAATGATTAGTTGGATTGGGTAGAACTACTCCAACCATCTCTCTATTGTATAAATACTCTTGAAGAAGGAATATGAATTTGGTTGAATAACCTTCTCAAATATATCTCCTAATTGTTTACGTGTGATTATTATGCATGTCCTGCAACATAATTCCTTTGTTGAATGCACATGTAATCTAGAATATTACAACAATGGTTCCATTTCCTCCTCCATTCTATATGGGTGACAATGGTAGAAAATGGAGGCGGTCTAAAGCTACAAAATAAACTTGAGATGAAGAATATGAAATTTGAAATATATTCCCATCGATGAAAGAATAAGAGGTTGTTTGATATTGAAGATACTCATGGAAGGATTATTAAATATATCTCATGACTACATGTTAAAACATGCAAAATAATAAAAAGGTTTGTAAGCCTACATATATGAAGATAAAAAAAAAAATTATAAAACAAGAACAAAATATGAAAGTTGAGGGGTTTGTTTGAAGACAAAGAGACTAGGTGTGTTGGTTGTAGACAAGACCCTAAGGAATGAAGAGTTAATTAAATCGATTGTTGTAAAATCACATATTAAATATCAATTGTTGTTGGTTCTAGGGATGATAAAAAAAAAATGTTAATGGCTGACCACAAACCTTAGACATTAGAAATAATGTTGATTTCAAAGAGATCAACCTATGGGAAACCTAGGTCAGTTGGGATTGATCGACCTGTAGAAGTAGTCGACCATAAAAGTGTGATGGAACATATTGTTTGGATTATTTTGATAGGATGATAAGAACTAAAACTACCTATTTCGAGCACTAAATCAACAACAATTTCCTTGTAGAGGAACCATCAATATCGACCAAAATAAAAATTCAATTGACTTGGACTATTGCACCTTGAATATCGACTTGACGGAGAAATCAACCACATTCATTAGAAAAGTTGATTTTATTCAAGGTTGATCATGTGTTGAGGATGGTTCACCCTTGTTGCTATCAGAAGGATTAAGGAACTCATTCAATGGGATCTTGGTGTGGCCAATATATTTCCCACCAAAGGTGAGTGTCACAGTGATTAGAATACACTTGGACACTAACCTAGGAAGCTACATGCAATGTCCATTGACACACACATTTATTAATTCAAAAGAGAGTCATATAGGTAACACAAATCAAAAGAAATTGGTTCAACAAAGAGAAACCAACTAGAGAAATCCAACAGATAGGCATGGTAGATTGGAAGAATTCCCAACTGGATAGCATTTTTTACTTGCAAATGTGGATGATTTTTTTACTAACTTGGAGTCTTCACTAGAAAGATAACTAGTCCTTTTAGTGCAGGCAGAGATAGTCAAATGACTTCAAACTTTGACCAAAGAAATGAATAACATGGTACAAGATGGTATATAGTGAGAAATTTCAAAGATATATAGTACAAGCTACAAATTGAAAATGAGACATGTGTTTAAGTCTTGATTGAAGACTAAATAATTTGTGTTGAACATATTGAAAAAATGGATCCGACCAAGTTTTAAGCCAAGACTTCTAGCATTGTGTTGAATCATGGGTAATGGAACGTGCTCATAATGTGTCAGCATTATAATTTTTTTAGTCAAAAAGTATAAAATGATTAAGAGTCAATTATTGTAAAGGATACTTGAATCTTAGTAAGTATGGTTGAGTTAAAAAGATATTTGGAAAAAAAATATTAGTAAGGATCTCATGTCAATTGTTCAAAAAGAAGTCTCACATTTATCAGTGTTACATGGAGGACAATAGTCTAGTATATTATATGGATTCAATAGTCAATTCTAATGTCTTAATAGTTGGAAAAGAAAAGACAAATGGGTTGGATGATTCGATAGAGTTAATGTAAAATGAAATTGAATCAATTGAATCATTGATTTTTCATTGTAGGTTGGGTCCCAGCTGACAAGATCAATTTAGTGCTAACATTAGTCAATATCTAGTTAACAACATATAGTTGAGTCTATAAAATTATAATACTAGTAAAAGAGATTTTGTATAATTGAGGTTTACTAACAGTTAGAGAGTTGTAGTAGAGTATAACAATCAATTGATGCTTTAGTAAAGTCAAGTCACATGCGCAAAGTACTAGAATAGTAATTCAAGTTCATCCTTCATATAATGAAAAAGGAAAACTATAGTCCATTACCAAAAAATTTAAAACATACATAATCCATTGTAGAACACCCATGATTGACAACAACAAATAAATAGAAGACAAAGTTTGACAAAGTTTTAAGAATTGACATAGAGAATCCAATGAGAGCATCTACAATCGACCAAGAAGAAGAAGAGGTTTCGACCAAGCAATAGATAAAGGATTTCTACTAGGAATATTGAATGTCATAGGGCATTGAAAATGAGCATTCATCATGAAATTGTACATAAATTGATTGAAAATTTGATTAGAACGCTTGCAAAAAGCACATATTCTAGATATATTGACAAGAGAAGGAATTCAATAAAGAGACATCAGATGGCACACACACAAACACACAAAGATATTAAAGGACAAGATGATGACACAAGAGTGATTGAATTGTTTGATCCCCTCCATACAATAATTGTAGAGTAGTTCCTTGGGTTGTAACCTAAGTAGAGAAATGTTATGTAGGTCAAGCCAGTTCCTCTATCATGGGGTGTTATACAGGTGCAAGATGGGCACATGATGAATCAATCACAGCTCCAAAGGGGCCATGGTGTAACAATAGGGAGAACCATTGTTGGATGGGAGTAAATCACTCGAGACTCACTAACTACATAGGCACCTACAAATCGATGGTGGAGTCTAAAGAGAAACAGGTCATGGTAGAACCTTGTATATGTGTATCTTCCTATACAACTAGTAGCTATTGCAGTTGATTTACCTATGCAAACTAGTATGCATGGTTGATGCATAATTCCTCTTGATTATATTGAGAATTATATTGAGAATTAAATGAGATACCAAAAAAACTACAGTAGATAACAAAGAAATATAGTGAAACCCAACTTCTATTCATGAATAAAATGGCATAATATTGTACAACACAAACTGGCTAGAATGGTGGTAGCTTATCTCTGAAGAGAAAGAGATGTTGGCTATGCTCATTCACTAAAAGATAATACAATGGGTTGCAAGAATGGTATTTTAACATAAATCAAGAAACCTAAAGGTCTGAAACCCTAACCCTTGGAGGTGAAGCACAAAAAGGTTTGTGATATTTAATGTGGTTAGTTGATGCATCAACTTCATGGGGGTGAAAATTTTGCATACAATATCCATTTGGGGAGTTTAGTAGCTCATTTGAAATAAATAATCGAGAAGTACAATTATTGCCAAGGCCTAGGCATGCCATGGCAACCCTAGGCCCATCAAATGGCTAGAAAAAAAATGTTTAGAGCCTCAAAACGACCCCAAACATTTAGGACCCAAAAATAATAAAAAAATGGACAAGATGGAGATCTATAATGAGTCAATGGAAGAGGTGGGTGGCCATCGATATAAATCTAAATCGGTCCTCCCCCCTTAGGGAGAAATGGTCCCCATTGCATCAATTTTCCTCAAGAGGTGTACAAACATTTTCTTAATTTGAACCTTGGTGACCCACTTGTCTTGCTAAAGTAGTTGTCTTGCTTTGAGAACCCGATAGAGATGTTTGTTATGCCAGTGGGTTCCCTTCATATTGGTGTCCATGATCTGATCCAATGGATCCTATGCAATGCATTCAAGATTGATTTCAGTAGGGTCCAATTGCTCAACCACCTTTGAGGTGTCCAATAGAGGTGGGAAATATGGTCAAAGAAGCTCCACAGTAAATACTAGGTGCAAGCTAAGGAAAGGAGGTGTTAAATTTAAAGTTGATATTAAGTTATTTTCAATTTACTAGACAATAATAGCATAAGAAGGATCACTAAGAGAAACACAATCACAAGGTACACAACATTTTATCCTGGGAAACCCTCATGGGGGAGAAAACCCATCAAAAAATTCCTTAATATAGATTGTCAAAACAATGCCAAGATAAAAGACAAGACCCCCAAAAATAACCAAGACTGAGCATGCGCCTCTCTCTCCTTCTTTTGGAAACTCCATCTATCTCCCAAAAGATGTGCACCGCATGAGTGGTTGAGTGAGTGTGAGAATGAGGTTCTAGCCTCTCTTATTTATACTAGTTGAGGAGCACTAGGGTTGTGTCTTTTCATCAAGCAGGGCCGACTTCTTCACTTAGTGGATAAAACTAATTAACCCTAGGGGCCAACTTCTCAATTAGCATCATTTTATTAGGGTTTGACCAATCCACAAAAGGGAATTTGGTCATACATAATTCTCAACATGATCAATACACAAAATGGGATTGATCTATATAATATCAACTCAATTATATTTAGAATATTCTTTAGAGTTACAATATTTCAACACTCCCCATTAACAAGAAGGCTATTCTACAATACAACACCCTCATCACCTGGAACATTGACTGAAACATTTATAAATCATCGAAAGTTTTTCGCAGCATCCATATATTCATCGTTCACAGCATGGAGCTGGAATAGCATCATCATCATCATTCACAACATCGAGTTGGAATAGCATCATCATCATTATTCACATCATCAACATCAATTAGTATAACACTAATACAACATCATCAATCAATACAATATTGATACATCATCATCAACATCTTCAGCATGAAGCTGAAGTAGCAACATCATCGTCATATTCAGCATGAAGTTGAAGTAGCATCATCATCATCATCGTTGTCAGCATGAAGTTGAAGTAGCATCATCATCATCTTCTTCAACATGAAGCTGAAGTATCATCATCATCTTCTTCAGCATGAAGTTGAAGCATCAGCATAAATAGCATGAAGCTAGAATAATAATATCACCAACATCAACAACACGAAGCTGGTACAACAACATCAATAGAAAGAGGTTGGTACAACAACATCAATAGAACGAGGATAGTACAACAACATCAACAGCACAAGGATGAGACAACAACATCATCAAAACGAGGATAAGATAACAACATCATCAGCACAAGGTTGATATAACACCATCATCAACACGAGGTTGAGATATTAACATCATCAACATCATCAGCACGAGGTTGAGATAACAACATCATCAACATCATTAGCAAGAGGTTGAGATAACAACATCATCAACATGAGGCTCAGATAACAACATCATTAGCATGAGGCTCAGATAACAACATCATCAACATAAGGAAACAAAATGAGTGTTGGCATAGGGGCATACCTAGGGTTCAACTCTAACAGGGCACCAACAAACCCTAACTACTGGCCCTTATGGCAACACCTGCAAAGTAGATGAAGTCTCACTTGAAGTAGCAATAGGGAGTTTATAGGACATAGGTGTCTACAAGCAGAGGAAATTCAAGATGATTCCAAAACAATAACGCAAAATATCCCAAAGGTTCTTAACAGTATTATGCTTAACTTCATGAAGTGAGTTATATCTTTTTGTCTTCAACAGGAAAAATAACAATGCAATAACATTATAAAAGGTAGTAAATAACAAAGCATCAACCACATGGAACAACAAGATTTTACAGGGTTCACCCTCTCCCTAGGGATACGTCCACAGAACTCTGTTTATTGATAGAATAGATGAAGATATACAGTTCTATCTACGCACTCAGATACAAATCCTTCTCTCTCTTCCTCTTTATTTCCTATCCCTAAGCACCCAGTTGCAGAGTCAATCTTCGCACCTAGCTGAAGACCCAAAATACAAGAATACCCTAAAATATAACACTTATACTTTTCAACACCACTATCACCTCTCATCTCAACTCTTATAGACCTTTATTTATACATTCCATGACTCTTAGAAAACCATGGACCAAAGCCCAGGTGCCAAAACCCTAGTTCCACATAATGCCCATTTTAAAGACTTTGTCGAACTATTATTCCTTATTCTCCACGAGGTGCTCCAAATCACCCACTAGTGTCTTCTTCCACTTGCTGACTTTTCCACGATCTATCTTCTTTGCTTCTTTGTCTTCCTTGATCTTCTCTTTCAATGGATTTCTTTCCTTTACTTCGTTCCTTCTTTTATGATTCTTTAACCACTTCGATCCTTACTCAGTTTGTGTGCCTTACGCGCACTTCATACTTTTTCTTTCTTCTTCCTTAATACATGACTAAGGGCCAACAGGCCCCCAACACTCACATATGACTCGTCCCGAGTCACTCTAGGGTTGATCCTTCTATATTACTTCAATTGCAGATTGCACAGAGAAGCCTGTGCTTTCTACTATGTCCCTCCCTATCATGTGCAAACTATCTTTTATGTGTATGGTACCCAATTTCAACTGCACCTGGTACCTAGACCCTTCTTCCTTTGTGTTTACTAAGAGATGCAAGGTAACTGGTTGTCATAATACGACTTCAATCGGCTCCCATTGTTAAGCCCTAATATTGGCTCATTACCCCTTAATTGGGGCATATTACATTAGTAATTTTATTTTATTTATGTCGGCTTTATTCCATTAGTTGTAATTATACCTCCTAGTCTCCCATATATACCAAGGAGACATTTTCATTTGGAATCATCTTGTACTTGAACATTTAAGTGGGGTAAAAGGAGGTTGCCCCCTCGAAGAGGCTTATTATCTAAAATTATCTCTTTTTCAGGGCGTTGAGTACTTTTTCTAAGATTTTTCTATGCCATATTGATATTTGGTTCTTAACATATGGTATTAGAGATCAAGGTCTTGGGGTTTCGTTGCTACATCTGATACACCTTGGCATTTTTGCTATAAATTGTTTTCTACAATGTTTCATATAGAATGGCTTGGAGGATATTTAGTAGATGGATCAAGGTACATTAGATTAACATTTCAGCTCCTGAGGCCTTACACTTTCGGAGATATAGCCTGTACAAGATAGGGTTCTGGAATCATCCTGAACTGAGTCATTGCGGAATTTTCGATATAAAATGTTTTTTGTAACATTTCATACCCTCAACTCTACATGATATTCACAAACATTTGTAAGGTATCTGTGGTAAAACGTTAATCTTCTGGGTCATCTTAAATTTGTAGATACACCATGTGGAAGATAGGGTATCTGACTAGTCCTATTGACTAGTCTCAATAAGGTGTTCCAGGTAAACAAATCATAACTTCTTCCTAGAGTATCCAAATTGAGTGGGAATAGTTTCATTGGATAGCGGATAGTCTGTAGTATTGTTGGTACAAGTTTAACAATTTTATATCAATTATTTTGTGCGGGGCATGCTATACAAGTGATATCTCCTGGAAAGGCCAAAAATCAACAAGTTGTGGGGAAGTTACTGTAAATTCCACTTGGCACATCCAATTTTGATCAGACCTATGGCATTGAAGAGAATAAATATTAGAGAACTACATAAAAGAAATTTTCATACCCAGAAGGGATGAAACTTGGGAGACACAACATAATAAAGATTGTCTAGCAAAACCACCTCAAAATCAAGGTTCAAAAGTGATACTTGGCCAACATGCCACCCAAAAAGGGAACTTCTACACCAAATAAGCCTCCAGACAATCCTACTTGGACTCTTGATGAAGGTGAAGAAATGCGTA
>ML779490.1:1583747-1647939 GCA_009831015.1 Picea engelmannii | reverse complement strand
ACATCGTAGTGAAAGAAGTTTTGAAGTAGGGGATTGGGTGTTTTTAAGACTACAACCATACAAATAGATGTCCCTCAAGCAAGCCAAGAAGGATAATAAATTATCACCAAAGTACTATGGCCCTTATAAGGTGTTGCAAAATAGTGGTACTATTGTAACACCCAGTTTCCCCCAGTTTGTAAAAATAACTATATTGGCCAAGAATTGTGGCAAACCCAAAAATGTGAATGTGTGATGTGAATGGACCTTGTGAAAAAGGTCGATGAATGTGAATATTATTATGAATATATATTGTAGGACTATTGAGAGGGGATATGCTGAAAAAGAGACCATGATGGCTGAAGAAAGGTGGTGGAAGGCACCTAGAATGGTAGCGTTAACTTCCACCAAAACCAATACTGTATTTGGACTTCACTGGCCCGGAGAACCAAGAGCGGCTCGCTAACCCCGAATTAAATGACTCATCAGTATTGGTAGGTAAAGGGATCCTCATGAGTAATGAGGTATGAGGGTGAAACACCCATCCATAAAGTCCTCAGACCTGACCACTGTGAGGAAAATCGTGCCACACGCAACCTTGCCGAACAGAGAAAAGGCAAGAAGTGTGGGTGATCAAGGGGAGACGTGAGGGAAAGAGGAAGAGAACTCTGGAAAAATACAGAGTCAGTGATAGCAAAGAAGAAGGAGAGTAACCATTGTTCTCGGTCACTGGCAAACAGAGACGTAGTCTCGTAGCATCATGGTCTCAGCTTGGGGGTGGCTAGTAGTAAATCCGTTGGGAGTCGTTGAGCCTACAGTTGGGTGGAAACGAGCACCCCTCTCATCAGTTGCAGTCACATCCGGTGTTATTTCTGATAAGTGTTTACATCTTGCATCTTGAAATTTATATGCTGACATGTATGCTCATAGTCTGTGCAGTTTGTGAATGGTTTGAGTATAAGACTGTATGTGCAGTTTGTGAATGGTTTGAGTATAAGACTGTCTGTGTAGTGTTTTGATCAGAAATGGTGGTTGCATGCTTTTACTGGAAGGACCACGTATGGCTTATGTTATATATAGATTTGCATATATATATGCATATTGTATTAATTTGGACCTCAAGTCTTCTTTTGGGAGATCTATGTCCTTATTCGTCCCTAGGAATACCCGGAATAGACCTCCCCATAGAGATACCCTTCTTGGAGAGCTTACCAAGAACCTGGAAAAGGATTTGAAGGCGCAAGTCTTAGTAACCCTGTACGAGGAAGAGTGATCCTCTTGAAATCCCGAAATAACAATGTAGGGATAGGTTTCGATCGACGGACGAGATCTCGTCAGAAGATCTGCGGTCATTCACAACCGTTAGGTTGGAGGAAGAAACGAGGACATTACATGCCTTACCCCTTTTCCTCTATCTTTGTGAGTAGCGAAGAAATCGGGACCATAGATCCCCGAGGTCCGTGAGAGTATCTGGACCATTGGTTTTTCCACGTCCAGGGAGCAGTGGGAGAGTGCACAGCATGGGACGATCTGAATCGTCAGATCTTAGTTAGAAAACCTGACAGCCGATGGATCTATCAGGAGATACATGAGGGTTAAGCCCTCGTGAATAGGGGTGAAAGTCCCGAAAGAAGAGTCGGTATCGGGGTTTCGGATTTCGAGAATTCAAGAGTCCTGATGACAAGAGATCGGTACACTCCATGGTGGAAATCCTGAAATAGATTTGGTTCGTCCGATTAAGGGAGGCCATGTGTCGCGAGATCCTTTCAGAGGATCCAAGGTCGGTAACAACCGTTAGATGTGGGGAAGGAACGTGGATGATAGTACCTTGACCCCTCTTTTCCTTTGCAAGCAATGCATGAACGTGATCCTCTCGAAGGTTCCAAGGTTTGTAATGACCGTTAGATTTGAGGAAGAGATGCAGACCTTAATTCCACAACCCTTTTTACCCTTGCAAGAGATGAAGGAATCGGGACCGTAGATCCCCATGGTCCATGGAAGTACCTGGACCGTACATCTATAGATTACACGTGGCTGCTGGTAAGCGCTTCGACGTTTTGGCACATGGGAAACCAAAGAGCAAGAACCCTTGTCTTCGCGAGTCGCGAAATCTCGATCACCAAAACCCTGAAATGGCGTGAGGTGTGAATGAGATTAAGGAAAGCCGGGATTTGATCGTGATCGTTGATCATCCCAAAAATATCCTGACCGTTGATCTTGACTGAAGGTCGTCGCCGTCCATCGGAGGGACACGTGGTTGTTGGTCGACGTTTCGGCATTTCGGCATCCGGGAAACCAAAGGGAAAGAAACCTTGCCTTCGCAAATCACGAAATCCCGATACCCGAACTCCCGACGTGCTTGGTAATATAAAAGAGAAGTCCCGAAGGAATCTAGACCATCCATCAAAGGAGACACGTGGTGAGCGGTCAGAGTTCAAGGAAAAGTCCCAAAATCCCATGGACCATTGGATCCACACTCTTAAGAGTCGTCGATCTCTTACACGAATTCCCATAACGGAATTCGGAGATTTGAATGACAAAGAGTCTTGGAGTCATTGCATCTCAAACTCCCGAATACCGAAACCCTGAAAGGATTCATATCGTTGAATCAGGGGAGGCTTATGACCATCGATCTCCTTTTGGAGGGAAACTTGCCATTCGCTATCCCTGTCGGGGTTCGACGTTTCGTTGTTTCAAGCTTCGGGGTTTGCAGAGTCGAAAGACTTGACATTCTGGTAGCACTGAGTTGCGAAGTGCGAAGAGACGTCATACTGGTTTGGCCCGTAGTCGTGACCCACAACCACATGGAGGTGAACACATGAGGAACTAGCTGACGCTAGGCCCTCGTGAGTATATCGGGGATTTTGATCCTTGAAGAATTGACGAAAATTTTGATTTTCGTAGTGGGTGTGTTACAAATTGGTATCAGATCATGGTTACAACACTCGACCTACTTGGGATCATGAACGAGTTGCGCAGAAGCTCCATTCGAAACACTCTTAAAAAGAGTAACCCTTTATCTTAACCCTCTTAATTCAAAAAGGTCAAAGTTTGAAATGAAAACCCGATTGTGTATGCATGTGAAAGAAATATGAATTTTGTGTGGGTTATAAAAATGTATCTAACTATTGATTAACAACCAGCGTTAGTCTTTGCACACAAGCAGAAGATCAACCACGAGAATTTATCAACACATAGTATGGTGACTCACCATGAAGTGGGAGACGGCTCCCACAACAGAGACGAAGAGTCTGACGAAAGAAGGGCAGTAGGGACCCCTCCAGATCTAGTCGAGACCGTGAGGAGTCTCATGGTCGAATTACAAAGCTGCAAGGCTAACAATGAAAGGATGATGAAAGAACAAGAAAAGAAAACAGAAATTAACGCAGTTTAACTACAGATTTTATCCGATCTACAAAGACAAATGCAGCATGAACCTGAAACATAGAAACATGGTCATATCAGTGGCCACACTGAGAGGAGCACCTAGAAAAAGGTCCACCCCAGAGGCAAAGGACAAGCGTTGAATGATTCCTCTTAAAAGGAAGCTGGCGATTCAGAGGGCTCTTCTAGCAACAGAACCAGTTCCTATCCCCAAAAAAAACAGAAGAAGAAAAAGTCTTCCAAAGGTCGAAAATTCGAAGAATTCAAAAAGGCCAAACCACCCTCCTTCGACGGTGAAATAAAGAAGGGAGAGGAAGAAGAGGCCTGGTTGCTTGGACTAAAGAAGTATTTCAGAGTCCATAACTTTTCATAAAATATGAAGTCCCGAGTGGCCACCTTCAACTTGAACAGAAAGGCTTCCATTTGGTGGGAAGACCTTAAGAACATGAAAGGGGTTCATGAAGAGGACCTGTCTTGGGAACGATTTGAGAAGTACTTCCGAAAGAAGTATCTGTCGGAAAAATATTTCGACGAAAAGACTAAAGTGTTTTATGAACTCAAACTGGGACAACTTACTATAGAAGAATATGTCAACAAATTCCTCGATTTGTTGAGGTATGTACCCTATATCAAGGAGGAAAAGGCAAAGGTGCAATGCTTCATCAATGGACTACCTAAGGACTGTTGGAATAGAATTGAATTTGATGAGAAAAAGACTCTAGAAGGCACTATTCGAAAGGCAACCTATTGTCAAGAACAGTTTGGGCATCGAGAAAAACCTTGCGAAGGATTGAAATAGAAGAATATTTCAAGATTTCAGAAAAGGGGAGTTAAATCCCCAGGATTTAAGAACTATAAGAAGAACCCAAGAATGAGCTTCTGAGCCCAGAGTATGCACCAGCAGAATTTTCCCTCCTTGAGCGGAAATAAAACTTCTGGACCCATATCAGTGAACATCGATAACCCAAAGAGAGAACCTTTGAAATGTTGGGGTTGCGGGGAAGAACATATATTGAGAGACTATCCACACCGACAACAGAATAGTCAGAGGATTTATAACATCCAGGAAACTACCACCATCAATGATGTGGCCAGGAGTGTGCCACAAATTTATGCAGCCTTGGATAATAACCAAGCCGACCACCAAGATTCAGTAGTGGAAATAGAAGGTATGATTTCCAACCATCTAGTGTATGTTTTGATTGACCCTAGTTCAAATTTGAGTTACATAACCCCTGAAGTTGTTGATAAGTGTAAACTACAGCCACAAAAACATACCAAGCCATGGTTGGTACAGTTAGCCACTGGCACCAAAAGAAGGATAGCAAAGGTCATACCAACCTGCCAATTAATGTTGGGTGAATTCCCCACCCAAATGACCCTTAACTTATTACCCCTGGGATCGTATGATATGTTGATTAGTATGGAATGGATAGCTGCCCATAAAGCCAGATTGGACTGTTACCATAAAACTTTAGAATGTGTAAGTAAAGAAGGGAAAAAGATAACCCTTCAAGGGATCCAAAAACCTGTCTCGGTGAGACAAATATCAACTCTACAAATGAGAAAGTATTGTCAAAAGGGATGTCCCCTATATGAAATACAGGTGTTGAAAACAATTGAAGGTGACAAACCAAGCCTTGACGATCACCATGTCCTAAGAGAATACAGAGATGTGTTTCCGGAAGAGGTATCGAGTTTACCTCCAAGAAGGGACATAGAATTCTCGATAGAACTTGCACCAGGAGCGGTGCCGATGTCTAGGACTCCCTACCGGATGAGTACACCCGAGTTAGTTGAACTCAAGTTGCAATTAAAAGAAATTGTGGATAAGGGCTATATTCAGCTCAGTATGTCTCCATGGGGAGCACCAGTCCTGTTCATGAAAAATAAGGACGGTACCCTTAGACTGTGTATAGATTATAGGCAACTCAATAAGGTAACCATAAAGAACAAGTACCCCTTGCCTAGGATCGATGATCTGTTCGATCAATTGGGGGGTGTGCCTATTTTCTCAAAGATCGATTTGAGGTCGGGATACCATCAAGTCCGAATCAAGGGTGAAGACATCCATAAAACTGCCTTTCGAACGAGGTATGATCACTATGAGTTTGTGGTGGTGCCATTTGGGTTGACCAATGCCCCTGCCACTTTTATGTGCTTGATGAACAATGTACTCAACAAGTTCCTAGACAAATTTGTGCTTGTTTTTATTGACAATATATTAATTTACTCCAAGAACAGAAAAGAGAATGAAGAGCATCTTAGACTTGTGTTGCAAGTGCTAAGAGAACATCAGCTCTATGCCAAATTCAGTAAATGTGAATTCTTCCAAAAGAAAACACATTACTTAGACCATGTTCTCTCCGAAGAAGGAGTAGCGGTAGACCCTGACAAAATCAGATCTATCATGGAATGGCCTACCCCAAAGGATGTTTCAGACATCATATCCTTTATGGGACTAGCAGGATACTATAGGAGATTTATAAAAGGATTCTCCAAGATTGGTTGTCCAATCACTTCCCTCCAGAAGAAGGGGACAAAATTCCCGTGGACACATAAATGTGAAGAAAGATTTGAAGCCCTGAAACATCTACTGACCCATGCACCCATGCTGAAAATTGTCGATCCAGAAGTTGACTTCCTCGTGTGCATAAATGACTGTAAGGAAGAGCTCGGAGGAGTCCTTATGCAAAAATGAAGTGTGATCTGCTATGAATCCCGAAAATTGAACGAGCATGAAGTCAACTATGTGACCCATGATCTAGAACTGGCTGCCATATTGCATGCCTTGAAAATGTGGAGGCATTACCTCCTGGGAAGAAAATTTGTACTTATGACAGATCACTGTGGATTGCGATACCTGTTTGATAAACCAAAGCTCAATTCTAGACAAGCTAGGTGTATGGCCCTCCTTAGCAAGTTTGATTTCGAAATCAAACACATTAAAGGAAAGGAAAATAGGGTGTCCAATGCCCTTGGCAGAAGTATGAAAACAATTAACCTGGCAGCGGTGAGCACCTGTGAGATGAATGTCAAAGAAAGAGTTAGAAATGCACAAAAGACATATCCATTTGTCCAAACCATGACCTCATACCTACAACAAGATCCCACCGGGGTAAAATATGAAGGCTACCAGATGACCGAAGGAGGTCTGCTCACTTACAGAAATAGACTATATATTCCAAATTTTGACGACTTGAAGAGGTTCATTATGGATGAACTACATAAAAGACCCTATATTGGTCATCCAGGATACCAGAAAATGATCACTACCACCAGGAAACAATTTTATTGGCCTGGATTGAAGAAAGACATAGCCGAGTACTTAGCCAAATGTATAGAGTGCCAGCAGGTTAAAGCAGAACATCGACACCCAGCAGGATTATTGCAACCTTTACCAATCCCAGAATGGAAATGGGAAACCATCTCCATGGATTTCATCACTGGATTACCAACCTCAACCAAACAAAATGATTCCATTATGGTAGTGGTGGATAAATTGAGCAAGTCTGTTCATTTCATTCCTATCAAATCAACTTGCAAAGCAATATCGCCCAGGTATTCATGAAGGAGATATTCAGACTGCATGGTATGCCGAAAGAGATCGTGTCTGATAGAGATACGAAATTTAATTCCAACTTTTTGAAGTCACTGATGGTTGGTTTAGAGACCAAGTTGTTGTTTAGCACCACCTATCACCCTCAAACCGATGGACAGACAGCAAGAGTGAATCAAATACTTGAATACATGCTAAGAATGCATGTAATGTGTCAACCCAAGAAGTGGGAAGACTACCTTCCACTGGTAGAATTCACCTACAACAACGACTACCAAGCATCCTTAAAGATGAGTCTCTTCGAAGTCCTCTATGGTAGACTGTGTAACACTCCAATTAGCTGGAGTAATCCTATAAACAAGATTTATTTTGGACCCGACATGTTGAAAGAAATGGAACAGCAGGTGACTCAGATAAAACAAAACCTGAAGGTCGCTCAGAACCGATAGAAAAGTTATGCCGACCAAAAGAGAACTCCAAGAGAGTTCAAAGCGGGAGATCATGTATATCTCAGAGTTAGTCCCAGGAAGAGTTCCCTGAAAATGGGAGCTTGTGCTAAGTTTGCACCTCGGTATTGTGGGCCCTTTGAGGTTCTAGATAGAGTGGGACCTGTAGCCTATAGGCTAGCACTTCCTCCCACAATAAAAGCACATAATGTTTTCCATGTTTCATTATTGAAGAAATATGTACATGATGCTAATCATATAATTGACTGGTACGTGATTCAGGTGGAACCGGAGGGAGAGTTTCTACCAAAAACTCAATGCATACTAGATAGAAAGGAAACCCCACTCTGGAATTGAACCATTGCATAGGTCAAGGTGCAGTGGAGACATTTTGGCCCAGATGAGGCTACATGGGAAATAGAGGATGCCATGAGACATGCATATCCGATTTTGTTTACTTCTATACATGCATGTCATGTTGATAGATAAGAACATTGAGGATGATGTTCCTTTAAGGGGGAGGGAATTGTAACACCCTATTTCCCCCAGTTTGTAAAAATAACTATACTGGCCAAGAACTATGGCAAACCCAAAAATGTGAATGTGTGATGTGAATGGACCTTGTGAAAAAGGTCGATCAATGTGAATAATATTATGAATATATATTGCAGGACTGATGAGAGGGGATATGTTGAAAAAGAGACCATAATGGCTGAAGAAAGGCAGTGGAAGGCACCTAGAATGGTGGTGTTAACTTCCACCAAAACCAATACCGTATTTGGACTTCACTGGCCCGGAGAACCAAGAGCGGCTCGCTGGCCCCAAATTAAATGACTCGTCAAGATTGGTAGGTAAAGGGATCCTCATGAGTAATGAGGGATGGGGGTGAACCGCCCATCTGTAGAGTCCTTAGACCTGACCACTGTGAGGAAAATCGTGCCACACGCAACCTCGCCGAACAGAGAAAAGGAAGGAAGTTTGGGCGATCAAGGGGAGACGCGAGGGAAACAGGAAGAGAACTCTGGAAAAATACAGAGTGAGTGATAGCAGAGAAGAAGGAGAGTAACCTTCATTCTTGGTCATTGGAAAACAGAGACGCAGTCTCCCAGCATCGTGGTCTCAGCTTGGGGGTGGCTAGTGGTAAATCCGTTGGGAGTCATTGAGCCTATGGTTGGGTGGAAATGAGCACCCCTCTCAGCAGTTGCAGTCACATCCGGTGTTATTTTTTATAAGTGTTTACATCTTGCATCTTGAAATTTATATGCTGACATGTATGCTCATAGTCTGTGCAGTTTGTCAATGGTTTGAGTATAAGACTATCTGTGTAGTGTTTTGATCAGAAATGGTGGTTGCATGCTTTTACTGGAAGGACCACGTATGGCTTATGTTATAGATAGATTTATATATATATATATACGCATATTGTATTAATTTGGACCTCAAGTCTTCTTTTGGGAGATCTATGTCCTTATTCGTCCCTAGGAATACCCAGAATAGACCTCCCCATAGAGATACCCGTCTTGGAGATCTTACCAAGAACCTGGAAAATGATTTGAAGGCGCAAGTCTTAGTAACCCTGTACGAGGAAGAATGATCCTCTTGAAATCCTGAAATAGCAACGTAGGGATAGGTTTCGATTGACGGACGAGATCTCGTTAGGTTGGAGAAAGAAACAAGGACATTACATGCCTTACCCCTTTTCCTTTATCATCGTGAGTAGCGAAGAAATCGGGACCGTAGATCCCCAAGGTCCGTGAGAGTATCTGGACCATTGGTTTTTCCACGTCCAGGGAGCAGTGGGAGAGTGCACAGCGTGGGATGATCTGAACTGTTAGATCTTAGTTAGAAAACCCGACAGCCAATGGATCTATCAGGAAATACATGAGAGTTAATCCCTTGTGAACAGGGGATAAAGTCCCAAAAGAAGAGTCGGTATCGGGGTTTCAGATTTTGAGAATTCGGGAGTCTTGATGACAAGAGATCGAGACACTCCATGGTGGAAATCCTGAAATAGATCTGGTCCATCCAATTAAGGGAGGCCACGTGTCACGAGATCCTTTCGGAGGATCCAAGGTCGGTAACAACCATTATATGTGGGGAAGGAACGTGGATGATAGTACCTTGACCCCTCTCTGCCTTTGCAAGAAATGCATGAACGTGATCCTCTCGAAGATTCCAAGGTATGTAATGACCTTTAGATTTGAGGAAGAGATGCAGACCTTAACGCCACGACCCTTTTTACCCTTGCAAGAGATGAAGGAATCGGGACCATAGATCCCCATGGTCCATGGAAGTACCTGGACCGTCCATCTATAGAGTACACATGGCTGCAGGTAAGTGCTTCGGTGTTTCGGCACCTGGGAAACGAAAGGGCAAGAACCCTTGTCTTCGTGAGTCGTAAAATCCCGATCACTGAAACCCCGAAATGGCGTGAGGTGTGAATGAGATTAAGGAAAGTCAGGATTTGATCGTGACCATTGATCATCCCAAAAAGATCTCGACCGTTGATCTTGGTTGAAGGTCATTGTCATCCATCGAAGGGACACATGGCTTCCAGTCAACGTTTCGGTGTTTCAGCATCCAGCAAACCAAAGGGCAAGAAACCTTGCCTTCGAAAATCATGAAATCCCGATACCAGAAATCCCGACGTGCATGGTAATAGAAAAGAGAAGTCCCAAAGGAATCTAGACCGTCCATCAAAGGAGACGCGTGGTGAGCGGTCAGAGTTCAGGGAAAAGTCCTGAAATCCCATGGACTGTTGGATCCACACTCTTAAGAGTCGTCGATCTCTTACATGCATTCCCATAACGGAATTCGGAGATTTGAATGACAAAGAGTCTTGGAGTCATTGCATTTCAAACTGCTGAATATCGAAACCCCGGAAGGATCCATACCGTTGAATCAGGGGAGGCTTACGACCATCGATATCCCTTTGGAGGGAAACTTTCCATTCGCTAGCCCTATCGGGGTTCGTCGTTTCATTGTTTCAAGCTTTGGGGTTTGCAGAGTCGAAAGACTCGACATTCTGGTAGCACTGAGTTGCGAAGTGCGAAGAGACGTCGTACCGGTTCGGCCCATAGTCATGACCCACAACCACATGGAGGTGAACACATGAGGAACTAGCTGACGCTAGGCCCCCGTGAGTATTTTGGGGATTTTGATCCTTGAAGAATCGACGAAAATTTTGATTTTCGTAGTGGGTGTGTTACAACTATGGCATACAAATTGGAGTTGCCTGCATCTTCACGAGTACACCCAGTTTTCCATGTTTCATGCTTAAACAAGGTTCTAGGTGACAAGATCTTAGTTCAAACTATATTTCCAGAACTTGACGAGGAAGGAAAAATCATATTGGAGCCTGAAGCCATCATTGACACAAGAATTCGCCAGCTGAAGAATAGATCCATTTTAGAGTATCTCATTAAATGGAGGAAACTACCGCTTGAAGATTCCACTTGGGAAGATGAGTCTTTTATACATAAGCATCCAGAGTTACTCAAGCGTTGCAGACAACACTTGTCTCAAGGGGAGGCGCATGTTAAGTCCTAATATTGGCTCATCACCCCTTAATTGGGGCATATTACATTAGTAATGTTATTTTATTTATGTTGGCTTTATTCTATTAGTTGTAATTATACCTCCTAGTCTCCTATATATTCCAAGGAGACATTTTCATTTGGAATTATCTTGTACTTGAACATTTAAGTTGGGTAAAAGGAGGTTGCCCCCTCGAAGAGGCTTATTGTCTAAAATTATCTCTTTTTCAAGGCATTGAGTACTTTTTCTGAGGTTTTTCTATGTTGTATTGATATTTGGTTCTTAACACCCATTTACTAAACCATCCTTCCATTCTCCATTAGGAGTCTTCAACTGCACAACTCCACCTTTTGTAACATAGACAACCTCAAATGGCCCAAGCCAATGTATCCTGAGCTTTCCTAGATGCTTCATGAAATTACTTTCATATAAAAGTACCAAATCTCCTTGTTTAAATTCTTTCTTCTTGATATGTCTGTCATGGTAAGCCTTTTCTCGTTCTTTCTGTACCTATTGATGAAATCATGCAATGAAACTATCTTCCTCTAGTTCCATCAACTGCACGAGCCTGTCTTGAACAATGTCGGTGTCATCCATACCTATAAATGATGCAATTCTTAAACTAGGAACCAAATATTCCATAGGTACCACTTCTTCCAGGCCATAAACTAACTTGAAGGGAGTTTGCGTTGTTAACTTTTTGCAAGTAGTTCGATAATACCATAACACTATTGGAATTATCAAATCCCAATCATCTATGTTAACATTGCAAATCTTATTCAGTGTTGTCTCTGAAATCTTATTGAAAGCTTCGACTGTACCATTTGCCTGTGGGTGATATGGTGTGCTCTTCTGATGGTGAACTTAGAACTCCTTAGTCACGGCTTCAATAGTTTTTTTAATGAAGTGTGTGCCTTAATCACTCATAAGGTTCTTCGGGCATCCAAATATGGTTATGATATCATCAAAGATGAACCAAGCAGTTGTAGCTGCACTACAGTCTTTAAATTCTCTTGCTTCTACCCATTTGGTCAAATACTCTGTAGCAGTGGTGATATATCGAGCTCCTGTGCACTTTCCCAGTGGGTTGATAGGTCCCACAAAGTCAATAGCCCATTTCTCAAATTACTGTAAAGTTAACTGAGGTGCTAAATGCATCTCATCCCTTCTAGAAGGATTCCCTACTCTTTCACATACATCGCAGCCTCTGTAGTATTCCTTAGCATCCTTATGTAAAGTGGGCCACCAGAGGCCAGATCTGAGAACCTTCTGTGATGTTTATTTCCCTACATAATTTTCTCATGTGATGCCTTCATGTGCTTCTGTAAGAATCAATGGTCTTTCTGACTCCATAACACATCTTCTTAAGATCTCATCTGGTCCCATCTTATATAACTGTCCAGTTATAAGTTGAAAATTTGTAGTGGGGACTACCAACTGTTTCTTCTGAATAAATGTATACTCGCGAAGTGTCATTCCTGTGGATAGGAACTGGCGTATCTCAGTGAAGTGATTATAGATTTTCTTGATGGCCAACAACTATGCATCTGGTAGTGTATCATCCAAACTGGTAGGTTCCTCTCCATGTTCTAACCTGGATAAGTGGTCAGCTCCCTTATTCATTCTTCCTAGCTTGACCACAATCTCAAATTCATACTCCTGGAATAATAATAGCCATATTCATATTCTTCCCCCCAACACCGGCTTGTTGACTAAGTACTTCAATGCAGAATGATCAGTAAACATATTAAAATGTCCTCCCAACAAGTAGTGTCTAAACTTATGCAACGCATATACCATATCTAAGCCTTCTCTTTCAGTGGTAGTATAATTCATTTCATATGTAGAAATATTCTTGCTAGAAAAGGCTATAGGGTGGTCAATATCTCCTGCACCTGGCTGTGCTAAAAATTCTCCTAATACAATGGATGAAGCATTGACATGAACATGGAATTCCTTACTCCAATATGGAAAAACCAAAATAGGTGCAGTGATCATTTTATGCTTTAATATGTCGAAGCTCTGTTGGCATTCCTCTATCCATTGAAACTTACTATCCTTATTTAATAGCTTCTCCATAGGTGTTGTTATTTGTGCGTAACCCTTAATAAACTTTATGTAGTATCCAGTGTGTCCCAATGCAGTGCACAACTATCTAACCGAAGTAGGAGGACGTAGATCAACATTGATAGAAATCTTGGAAGGATCTACCAACAACCCTTGCTTACACATAATGTGTCCTAACAACACTCCAAAAGGTGAAAAGAAAATACACTTCTTCAAGTTCAGGGAAATCTGACATTTCCTACATTTATCCAACATTAATCTCAAACATTCAATATGATCTTTCAATACTCTAAAAATGGTCCATTCATCAAAGTATGCCTCCAAAAACCTATGTAAAAATTCCTTAAATGCTTCGACCACCACCCTGGAAAATATGGTTGGTGAATTCTTCAAACCAAAAGGCATCACAGTATACTTAAAACAACCCCATTCTATTGCAAATGTAGTCTTATGTCTATCCTCCTTAGCAACTTTGATTTGGTGATAACCTGAAAATCCATCTGTGAATGAATAAACTTCTTGTGCTCCTACATTATCTAGAACTTCATCAGTAAAAGGTGTAGGAAATGGATCATGTAAACATGCATCATTCAATTTCCTTAGATCTACATAGATTATGATTTCTCTTGTCTTATTATCTTGGACCACCATATGGTTGATCCATTCAGATTCTTCGATTGGTTCTATAATTCATGCTTACAACATTCTATCTAATTCAGTATTAACTTTTTGCTTGTACTTGGGATTTAGTCTGTAAGGACTCTGCTTGACAGGCCTTACATCTTCTTTCAAAGGAATATTCATTTCTCCCATGGGCCCTTTAATGCCCTTTATGTCTGTGAACTTGGTTGGAAACAAGTCATGATACTCATGCAATAGTTTTGTAATCTTACTAATAGTAGCATCATCCCAATAGTCTCCAACATTTTCTAACTTAGGTGCTTGCTCTGTTCCAATATTAACCTTCTTAATTTTAATAGGTTGCCCAACAAAAGGTAATTCAATCTTTGGCCCTTCTATACCCCTTTTCCCTTCAGTTTCTGAAATGTTCGCATTCCTAGGGTCATCATGCTCATCAGCATTAATATTATAACAACCCTGTAACCGATGAAGAGGCTCAGTCCATTCATCTTCTTCTTGTTCAAGAGGGGGGTTAGGTGCCTCCTCAAAGACCTTTTGTCTTACAATTTGTAAAGCCCGATATATTGTGGGGTACTGAATTTCAAATAGGAATGTAGCTATAAAGTACTGGGTCATACCATACCAATCTATAGTGACTAAGCACAGTTATGCTTGAAGATACCAGTTGATAGGCGTAGTATCTAAGGTGTTAATGAACTTATGTACCCACTTTTATTTAGGAATGTTGCTCCAAGATTCCTCGCAACTTCGCACATGGTCCTTAGGAAAACTCTGACCTGTGTATTGAACTTCACAACCTTCAACTTGGTCTGAAAAGTGCACTGTCAAAAAGGTGTGACATTGTACCCACTCCGGGATGTTCTTCTTGTGTGTTCCCCACCATCTAGATGGTGTTTCTCTCAAGGCTTCATCTAGTGCCAACAACTTTTGTTGTAATGGTACAATTCCTTCAAATTCAAATAGAAATTTCTCTAAATTATTCAATCCATCAAATGTAGGAAGATTACTTACTTCTGTGCCAATCCAGCGAACTGCCTTAGTCAATATGGCACACCTCTACGTAGAGACTTCATACATTATGTTCTACCAATTTTCCAATGCTTCTTTTGAATCTGATGAACATGCACTTTCACTTCGCCAACTTAGATTTCCATCTGTTGTAGGATTAATATAATCATGTTTTCCTGCTATCAGTTTACATATGTTCTCTAGCTCATAGGTGCGGTCTTCTTCTCTTATAGGTTATGTGTATTTGTGACCTTCATCTGGGTCAAGAGGTGCAATGACCCTAAGGCCATCACCTTAAAATGTCATTCTTCTCTTTTTCAGTTCAATAACAATCAAATTGTTGAAATCCCAATAAATACCCAACAACATAGGATATGGACAACTATCATTAACAATCTCGATCACTTCAAAGTATGCAAATGTCCTCACTCTGTCGATGTCCACAGGGACATGATATAGTATTCCAAAGGGCCTCACTGCTTGCTGATTAGCCTTCCTGAGCCTAATAGGAGAGTAAATCAATTTAGGTTTTCCCATCAATGTCCAAGTCTTCTTCATCATAACATTTACTTCTAATCCCAGGTCGAGGACCACATAGTCCATGTTGTAGTCTCCAATCTAAGCACGAAGATGTAGTTCCTTGATTGTCCTCCTTTTTCTATATACTTGATTCAAATCTCTACTCAGCAGAGGATATACTCTTCCAATTTCATATTGTCTTATCAAGTGTTGCAGTTCATGCATAGCTCTTTCATCTTTAATCAAATCAATACAAGTATACAAGAATTCCACAAGCTTGCTTACCTCTTTTCCTTGTTCAGGTGGGGCAGACTGATCACATGCTAGAGGCATTTCACATTCCCTTACTTCTGATTGTGCCCTAGATGAAGAAGCATGTTCACCTACAAATTATCTTCTGGCTTCTTCAAAAGTATTCTTTTATTTCCTTGGATCAAATAATGGTGCCTTCTCTGAAGCTCTTCTGATCCCTAATCCATCTGTAGTATTTCCTAGAGTCACCCTATCTTCTCCTGTGAAATCACCTCCTCTTGTAATAACAACAACTCTGGGTTCCTTATCATGAGGTTCAGCTGATATTTTCTGGAATTGTTGGTTTCCCCCTTGTCTTTCCTGAACTTTAGCTAACAATACTGGTTAGTCTTCAATGACATGGTCAAACGAATTACAGTAGCTGCAAGTAGTACAAGGGTTCTGACAATCCCTTTCCAAATGACCTGGTTCGATGCAGTTATAGAAATTAACCTAACCTTGACCTCGACCCATGCCTCCTCCTTGTCCTCTTCCTTTGAACCCACCGTGAGGGGTCAAGCTTCCTCTTCCTATGGAATTGAACTACGCGGCATTCCCTTCTAGCTTTAATTCTTCTTGAATTCTATATGCATCCCTTGACCTTTCATGCATGAGTTCATAATCCCTACAGTCCTTCTCAGCATGCCCCACAGATTTATAGAATGTACAATAAAGATTGGTGGGTGTCTAGACATATTTCTACATATAATAACATTCACCAGGGCGATGTCTAGTTCTACATACCTCGCACCATGGTAAAGTAGCCTGCTTCAAAGGATTAGGAGCTCCAGAGGCCAAATATTCACTAAATAAAAGACAATTCTCTTTATCATGGACATTTTCTTTACATATGATACACCATATGTCTTCTCTTTTCTCTTTTCCTCTGTCTTTCTTCATGTCTTCAACCTGTAAAGGTAAACTAGTTAATTGATTCAAAATATGACTCATACATGGACTAGATTCTTCTACAGGGGTTGCTTATAGTTTCAAGGAAATCTCTAATTCTTCAGCCTACGAAGTGACCTTGTGTTGCATTAGAGGAACTCTAATGTGTGGCAGGAGGGAAGCGATGAACCATTCGTTATGTTGTTCACCTAGAATCTGAAAAATCAAATGGTCTGTCAAGGTCTTAAACCTCTGATCAAATTCCCAAACAGGTTCAGTCACCTTTTGCTTGATTTCCTTCAAATCTGTAATGCACTGCGACTCTGAATTAGGCTTCTTGAAATCTGCACTGAACGCAATCTTAATTTCATTCAACACTTTAGGCTGTACAAATGTTGTAACAAATTTCATATACTATCTTAGTGCATGGTCACTCAAGGTAGTACTAAATTGAGCCCTCTTAACAACTTCGTCGATGACTTGATTAATGCTCCATACAACTTCACATGAACCAGTGTTGGGCAGGATCCTCAGATCCATCCCCTCTAAAAATAGGTAACCTCATTTCATCTTCCATTGATTTTCCTTGGTTTCACAACTGAGTTTCTAATAAACTGCTTGTGATAGTAATCTGAGTGCTCCTATTTATCTGGCTACTCCAATTACTTTGGTTACTTGGTGTTGCTAAAACAACAGAAGGAGTATAAATACTTACTTCAACAGTAGGTGTAGTATCTGAATTTCTTGGTTATTCTCGGCGAGGTTCTTCGGTCTCTACTTCCTCTTAACTTGTGAACTCTAAATACTCTTCCTTTGATTGCTCTACTTCTTCTCCATTGTATAATCCTTCGTCGTGTGCTAATGGCCTATAACTCTTCTTAAACATGTTAGCCAGAGGAATCTTTCTGAATGATCTCCCACTGCGCATATGTCTAGCCTCTGTGTCACTGTCATTGTCTGGATTCTTGAACATTAGATTTAAAATCCAACTGATTACTGTATCTTCAAGATATTCTTCTCATGCAATTGCATCTTAATATTCAACTTCAAAAAGTGTAGAAACTTTCCTCTAGGTCCCTTGAAGAAATACCTCTCTTCTTGATTATATGATTCCACTCTGTCAATAGCAAATTCAGTAATGTACCCTCCAATAGTGGTGTCAAACCAGAGATCCACTTCCCTTGACACAACTTTATAAACTTTCTTGACTTTCTTAATCAACGTTGATGTCCAAACCACAGGTGGTCTAGATCATATTTCAAACTAAGTGTCTGCTAGTCTGGATAACCACTCGTACAACTCATGATGAACTCCTGCAAAGAAAATCTCATGCACATCAGTAAATATGTACCTTCCCAACCATTATTTTGTACTAATGCTAGGGTTCTTTTTATGAGCTTCGACGAAGTCCCTTTCTTGTTCTTCTATCCAACTTTGAATTTTTTTCTTCGATGGAAACCACCTTGACATTCCCTCAAGAATATCCTGGTCCCAGCAATGGAACCATTTGTTGGCACAGGGGCAGACCCAAGGTTCAACTCTAATAGCGCACCAACAAACCCTAACTACATGCCCTTATGGAAACACCTGTGAAGCAGATGAAGTCTCATTCGAAGTAGCAATAGGGGGTTGCAGGACACATGTATCTACAACCAGATGAAATTCAAGATGATTCCAAAAAAATAACACAAAATAGCCCAGAGGTTCTTAACAGTATTATGCTTAACTTCACAAAGTGAGTTATATATTCTTATCTTCAACAGGAAAAATAACAGTGCAATAACAGTATAAAAGGTAGTAAATAACAAAGCATCAACCACATGGAACAACAATATTTTACGTGGTTCACCCTCTCCCTAGGGCTAAGTCCACATAACTATGTTTATTGATATAATAGATGAAGATATATAGTTCTATCTGTACACTCAGTTGCATATCCTTCTCTCTCTTCCTCTTTATTTCCTATCTCTATGCACCTAGCTGCAGAGTCGATCTTCGCACCCAGCTAAAGACCCAAAATACAAGAATACCCTAAAACATAACACTTATACATTTCAACACCACTATCACCTCTCATCTCAACTCTTCTAGACCTCTATTTATACATTCCATGACTCTTAGAAAACCATGGACGGAAGCCTAAGTGCCAAAACCTTAGGTCCACATAACCCTCATTTTAAGGACTTCGCCAACCTGTTCTTCCTTCTTCTCTGCGAGGTGCTCCCATTAGTGTATTCTTCTTCTTGTTGACTTGTCCACAATCTATCTTCTTTGTTGCTTTGTCTTCCTTGATATTCTCTTTCAATGGCTTTCTTTCCTTTACTTTGTTCCTTCTTTTATGCTTATTTAACCACTTTGACCCTTCCTCAGTTTGTGTGCCTTCCGTGCAATTCATACTTTGTCTTTCTTCTTCCTTAATATTCACTTTCTTCCTTAATACATGACCAAGGGACAACAATGAGGCAGGTTCAACAACAAAATTTTGTGGTACTTTGATAGATCATCCTTACTGGAACTTTGGGATCTGTTCAGGAATCATAATATTCCCTAGGATATAAAATCCTTACTGAGCTAGCACGTGGTACTCTGACACACCTTCCTTACCGGACCTTCAGGATATTCCCAGGAATCATAATATTCCCTAGGATTATAAAAATCCTAATGGATCTACCACTACTGACCACATATGGAATATACATTCACAGGTACTCTGACAGACCATCCTTACCAGACCTTCGGGGTATGTCCAGGGATGATCAATCCCCTAGGATACAAAATCTTAATTGAGCTACATGTTGTTGGCCATGATACCATAGTGTCATCAACAGTACTCCCCCTTTTGAGGGAGTTCCTTTTGGACTATACCAATCTTGTCTCGAAAGTATTCAAACTTTACACGAGACAGAGGCTTGGTCAACACACTTGCAACCTTCTCATTTGTTCTAACATATTGGAGATTTACAACTCCCCTTTGTACCATCTCATGAATGTAGTGATACCAGATTTCTATGTGATTTGACTTATCATGGAGCACAGGGTTCTCTGTCATCTTTATGCAACTCTAGTTATCACATAGAATCACGGTTGCTTCCATTTTTAGATCAAATAGACCTGTCAACAACTTCCAAAGCTATATGGCTTCACAACTGGTGGAACATGCTACAATGTATTCTGCTTTTGTCGTTCTTAGAGAAATACTGGATTGCTTCTTTATCTGCCATGAAATCATGGTTGAGCCCGGACTAAAACAACATCGTGAAGTGTTCTTTCTATCAGAAACACTTCCAGCCCAATATGAATTAGTATAACCATACAGTCTGAAGTCATGATCTCGAGTATAACAGAGACCATATTCCAACGTACGCTTAAGGTATCTCATCACATGCTTTGCATCTACAAGGTGAACACATCTGGTCTCTACCAGATAATGACTCAATTTGTTCACAGCAAAGCATATATATGTTCTAGTATTTGTTAGATACATCAACGAACCAATAATCTATCTATACAGAGTAGCATCAACCAACTTTGGTGAAGTATCAACCAAGAGCTTCAACTTTGTTTCCATGGGTGTTTTCATCTAAAATTATGTAGCGAGCTTCTTCTCACAATCAATGATGAGATTTTCTTCTCTTGTTAAGAATAAGTCATCCACATACAACATCAATATAACTGTCTCATCATTCATAACCTTGAAGTAAAGGTTAAAATCATCTTTACTCTTGGTAAATCCCAAGCTCATCAGGAAACTGTCAATTCTACCATACCAAGATCTAGGAGCTTGCTTCAACTCATACATAGCCTTCTTCAACCTACATAAATGAGTCTTTCTATGTTCAACTTCAAACCCTTGTGGTTGTTCTATATACACTTCTTACTTAATAACACCATTTGAGAAGGTTGTTTTTTACATCCATCTAGTGTAACTTCCACTTCATTGGTTCTGGGAGCTATAGGTTCTTCTTGTCCTATACTTCGAAACCAAATTTTCAAATCATATTGCACCAATATTGGTACCCTTGTTCATCTAAAACTTAATATTCACAATCATGTGATAGCTCTGTGTCTTTTCTGCAGAGCACTATCTATCTCATTGTCTGAGAGTATTTCCTTTACTCTCCCTATAATTGTTCCTTCTGGAACTGGGACTCTACACCCACAACTGCTATGAAGCTGAGAATCAATGTAGCTACTGAACTCTGAGAGTAGTTCCTCTACTCTATTACCACAACAACTTCATCTCAAACTGAGAGTGGCTCAGTAACTGATACTGAAAATAGATCTTCTTCTTTCATGGAGGTAACTCTATCTGCTATTGTATTCATGTCTCCATGGCCCAACTAATGTACTACAACAACTTCCACACAATTTTAAATTTGGGGATTTCTCCCCCTGCATCTCATATTGTATATGAATCAAGGTTGTTATGGTTGTCTTCAAATACTAGAACCATTTCTTTGATTACTAGAGTAAGTGTCTCATCATAGTCTTCTCCCTCTTGATGGGAGAATCCTCTGGACACAATTCAATCTCCTTACATCATTTATATTTTTATCTGCAACATGCTTGATATTTTAGATCAATCTTGGAAGTCAACATTGACTTCCCTTCTAGTCTCACTGGCTTCCTTCTCTGTCACTGAAACAAGGGAATTTTCCCAGAAGATTTCATGTCCCCTAGATGTCTCTAAAGCTACAATCTAGTCTTCTCAACCTATGGCATATGTCTGTTAGTCGTGAAAACTGTCTTCTTTTCCCATCTGATCTTCTCTGAGATTAGGCTCATTTTGAGTCTTGATTTATTCTGAGTCTACAAGGAATTCATCATCTCTATAGGATATACTTGGTGTTGAATACCAAGTCTAAATATGAAAATTTGAGTTATACTTCAAATGAATTATGCTTCCTGTCAAGGTGGCTTCATTATCCTTTGAGAAAGTCTATTGTGAGTTCTTGTTCTAATGTTTGAGAATCTTCGGAGCCTTCTGCTCCTTACAGTTCATATCCATATGAGATACTTTGTATCTCAAAAGTATTTGTTTCTTCATATTCTGAATGTATATGATCACGTATACGACTTGGATAGTTTGCTCCATGTCTCATTTAGTATGTTTCCTTTTGCAACCATCACTATAGATTCCCCAGGGTTATCACATGTGACCTGAAACAAGGTCAACAAAACAACAAGAAAGAATAATACTATTTTGATAATAATAATAAAACAATGGCATGGATAATTGTCACAATATATCCTTTAGGGATATCACTTGTGACTTACCTGAAACAAAGATCAAAAGTAAGAAATACAATACGAAATGAGATCAACACTCTTCTAGTGTTGTGATCAAACATTCCTCCATGGTAATCTGGAACCAACACAAGAAGTTTCTCCTAGAGGATATGTTATTTGTGTCTAGTAATGATTACAATAAGCATTTATCTCAATATGCTCATATGCTACCAAGTATAATACTTTTCAAAGACTGCTACCTTAGCTATAATGTTTACTTGTAATGAGGTAGTTATTAAACTTGTCATGTGAAACTTTGAATTTTATCAACTTAATCAATCAAACCTAGAACTTGGAGTCTTGTCCTCAAGAATGAGTGTGTTTCTTTTCTTCCAAGTCTCCTTCACTCAAGATGACAAGTGATTTCTTCAACATGTCCTCTGTACTAAGACAATATGTTATCTTGACAGAAATCTAAGTTAGAGAATAAACTCTAATCTCAATCTAATACCTTGACTTTAATTTTGACCAAGGGTTAGTATGATTATCATAACTTCAACATACAGCCTAGATATTCATAAGGTCAAAATAATGTCATAACAAATAGATGCATACCAAAATGATCAAACCTGGAGTGTATTATTCCTCTGAATGTGTTGGATCTGAGATCCTTCTGGATCTATGACAAAAGATCACTTCTCCTGCAAGTACCCTTTAGTATAATAATACATTTTAAACATGTGTAAGTACATACCTTTGACAATATATTTCTAAGGTAAGGTGTACTAGGACAATAAGACAACAGGTCCAACACTTCACAAAAACTTTCACTGCAATTGGTACTGCAATTGGTGTTGCAACTGCAACTGGCATGAAGGAACTAATACTACTATTGCAATTGTAACTACAACTACAAATGGTACTTCAACTGTAATTGTAACTGGTATGAAGCATGCGCCTCTCTCTCCTTCTTCTATCAATTTTAGCTATCTCCAAAAATATGTGCACTACATGAGTGGCTAAGTGATTGTGAGAATGAGGCACTAACTTATGTTATTTGTACTAGCTGAGGAGCACTAGGGTTGTGTCTTTTCATCAAGCAAATCCAACTTCATCACTTAGTGGCTAAAACCACTTTAATTAGCCTTAGGGGCCGACTTCTCAATTAGCATCATTTGATTAGGGTTTGACCAATCCACAAAATGGGGTTTGGTCATACATAAGTCCTGACATGATCAATCCAAAAAGGGGGATTGATCTATATAATAATAGCTCAATTATATTTAGGATATTCTTCAGAATTGCAATATTTCAACAGGAGGAACACTCAATTAGAAAGCATTGCCACCCATATCCTTGGTGATGGTGTAAGTCTTGTATCGGAGTGGTATAATCTTCCTGTGGGGTCATGTGAGTCACTCTTTCTGCAAATGAAACCACACATTGTCACCAACTTGAAACTTGTGAGGAACCCGATGTTGGTCATGTCATTACTTATACTTGGCACTAGAATTCTCCAAGATATCATGAACCTATTGTTGAATGTGTTTAATATGCTCAATGAATTTAATTGCTATATCTTACTTAGTCTAAGTGTGGGAGGAATTTGTTGAGGAAGTTGGAATGGATGGAGCTACATCAATGGGGGCCAATGGGTGGAACCCCAAGCACACATAAAAAGGTTTGTGGCCAATAGAGACATGGAGGGCTATATTATAGCTATGTTGAACATATGGGAGGCTCTCATCCCATGTTCATGGATGCTTGGAGTTGTACATGCACAGGATATGTGCAATCATCCTATTGACCACTTTTTTTTTCCATCTATTTGTGGATGAAAGGTACTCGATTTGGTCCACTTGGTGTCCATCAAATACCATATGTTGGACAAAAAGGTGCTAAGGAATATTTTATCCCTATCTGAAATGATGGTCTGTGGTAGCAAAAAATGAACCCAAACATGCACAAAGAATATTTTAGCAGTGGCCTCGGTTATGATACTCTTTTTATAAGGTGTCAAAATGGCCATCTTAGAGAACTAGTCGGCGACCACAATAACACAATCATTACCATGTTTGGTGGAGGGAAAACCTAACATGTAATCCATGGAGATAGACTCCCATGGATTTTCTGGATTAGGGAGAGGAGTGTATAGCCCATGTTGCTTGATGGAAAACTTAGTGATGGCATAGGCAGTGCATGACCTGATGTACTGGTCGACATCATGTTGAAGCTTGGGCTAGTAGAAATGCTTATAAAGTAATGGTATTGTCTTCTCCACCCTGAAGTTCCCTGCCACCCAACTGTAATCCACCTCCTAGATAATATTTTCATGCTCACTTGAAGGAACAAAAATATAGATGAGATAGCACAAGACTGCATCCTAGAGGTGGAAGTCCAGAACTTGTTTCTCAACACTCGGGGTCTGATAAGTAGTAGCTAAGTCAGAGTCACTATTTTATAATTGTGTCCACCTAGAGGTATCATTCCCACATGAGTTAATAATTGTGGTGAGGGCAACAACCCAGGGATGAATGAGGTAGTTAGAAACACGATTGGCACTTCCCTTCTTGTACATAATATTCAGGTGGAATTGTTGCGGGTATGAGGACCATTTATGATGGCAGTCATTATGTAGATTTTTTTATTTATGCATGAATTGAAAAGGCTTATGATGATTGTGGATGATTTTTTCCTTTCCTGGAATGTAATGCTTCCTTTGTCGGCATGCTTTCACAATGGAGTGCATCTCTTTTTCATATGTGGGATAGATATGAACAACGCCATATTATGTTTCACTATGATAGGAAACCATATGTCCCTATTAAGTGAGGACAAAAATGATAGCATAATCAGAGGCATGTGTCGCAATCTTGAACGATTGTTGTAGATCTATAAATGTGAGGTCTGGTGAGGAAAGGAGGTCATGTTTCATATCCTAGAATGCTTCTTTCTACTATTCAGACTAGGAAAACTTCAATTTATCTCCCTCCTTGGTCACTTGACTTAAGGGCCAAGTTATATGAGAGAAACCCAAAAAAAACTACAGTAGAAGTTGGCAAGGCCAAATAAGTTGAGGATATTTGTCAAAGTTGTCGAAACTGGCCAATCATAAATAACTTGGATCTTGGTTGGGTCCACATGAAACCCATGGTCATACATGATGTCTTCTAAGAATTGGATTCACTGCATGTTGAATGATAATTTCTCTAGGTTAGTGTATAACTTGTATTTCCATAGGGTACTAAGGACCTACTGAATGAATGTGTTGCAAGTTCTCTTCCCAAGTTCAGATAAATGTGAGGATTTCATCCAAATAAAATACCACAAAAGAGTTTTTGAACGACTATAATATATCATCCATCATCTACATGAATGCCGTTGGAGCATTATTCAAGATAAAAGGCATGAACAACCACTCAAATAGGCCTTCTTTATATTTCAAGGTTATCTTTCATACATCATTTGATTCTATTGGAACCTGGTGATAGCCCGAATTCATATCGATCTTGTTGAAGAAATTAGCACCCTTGATTTGATCAAGAAGATCGTCAATCTAAGGGATTGGGTATTGGTTCTTGACATTGATTTTTTTCAGAGCTCTATAATCCATATAGACATATGGCATTCCATCCTTCTTTTATGCCAACACAATTGGGCTCCCACAAGGTGAGGAGCTTGGTCAAATTTGGCCCTCATGGATAGGCTCTTAAAATCCATGCTTTATTTCCTTATTATCCAAAAGGGAGTGTTTGTATTGGACCATTGGCAAAGGTAGCACTAGGTATCAAATCAATGGTATGTTTGACCTAACAGTGCAGATGCATCCATATAGGTGAAGTGAAGAGGTCTTTGTATTCCTCTACAAGTGTTTCCACCTATTTTTGTTGTGTATAGAGACCCATGTTTGAGGTTTTGGTGGTTGCAGTGACCTTTAATTTCCCTTCTAATAAAACCATGAAGAAGAAAAACTTTCTAATTTGTGAGATTACTTTTCAACATTGTTTTTCCTAGATCAATAAATTGTAGTAGTCAAAACTAACTTAGGAACCTTGTAGGGCTGACCCCACTAAGTGATAATGACACTATGGAGTTGGTACTCATAAAAAACATGGTATTTAAATGTATAAGGTTTTCCTAAGATAAAATCACAAATTTAAAGTGGCGCAACATCACACAATACCTCATATTTGAAGGGCTTGATGTCGTAGAACAAGTCGCACTACTGACTGACCTAAATGTTTCATCTCTAGCTCAACCAACCAATGGTGTATGGTTGGGGGTCCAGAATAATTGGAAGCTTAAATATCTTGATGATCTTGGCCAATATCAGGTTCATTTAGCTCTCACTGTCAACAATGAAATGTAGTGGGGTTCCCTCTGCCCACATCTATGAATGGAAGAGCCACTCCAATTCCTCAAGCTCCTATGATTCTTCTGGTTGGATATTTACGATTGTGATGGTAGCACTAGGTTCCACATTGATGATTCACTTTCCATTATCCTTCTCCAAATTAGAGTCTGAGTCAGGATCTGGCTCATTTTCTTTAATATCAGGAAATAATGACTATTTTGAGTGGCATTCATTAGTGTTGTGTCAAGGGATTTTGTGGAACTCACACCTTTCTCCAGTGTCCTTCATATTCCTATTACACTTATTTTTATATGGCTTGGGATAGTTTTCTTCAGGTTGGGATTCCTTTCTCTATCCCTTGTTCTATGAATTAGGGTCACCTTTTCCATGCTTTTGCTGTTGCATATTTGCAGACTCGAACTCTTTCTTACTTGTCGCTTAAATCTTTTCTTGATTTTGATAGCATATTGATTAGAATCTCCCCTAAGTAATGTCCAAGAAATCCATCTTTTTTTGGATGTACCTATGTAGGACACTATAGTACTTCAGAACTAGGTGCCACTCAGAGTCTCTAATATCCAACTTTGAGTGTAAGGTATAGACGACGTTAGTGTACTATGACACCATCTAGTCTCTTTCTTGACGCAAAGTCATCCATGTCATGTATTGGTCATCATAATTTCTAACAGGGTAGAACTCCTCCTTGATAGAATAAAAAAAGGTCGCCCAAGTGGGTCCTGTCTTGAATCATGTAGACTTTTCTTCATTATGTCTCTCCCAGTAACATTCCCACCAATATTTGACATGGGGGAGGGATTTAAGGAGATCAAAGGTGATCTTTTTTGTGTCCAATTTTTTTTGAATAGAGTAATACCTTTCTAACATATTCAACCATTTTTCCAAGGCATTTGCATCTATCTATCCTTCAAATAGGGGGATATCAAAGTTAACTTGTACCTTCAAGGGTGTCACACCTCCAAAATGGTTGCTTTTTGAAGGTGCCTCCCCTATCGTCAGTAGTCATTGAAGGATATGGGTGAAGTTTCCCATCATCTCATTATGTTGTCACGTGAATACTTCCTTGAGAAATATTTTTAAATGATATCTTTATCCATCATCTCTCTTTTCATCTTCCATGGGAGGTTTCTTGGGCTGGTGAGAGTGGTCATCCCCAAGTGAAACAAGATCGAGACCCAACTCTCTATACCCTAACCTCGTCGAGGACATGCACTGAGAAATAACAAGGAGAAGACTATTTTGATACCACCAATATGGATTATATTGAGATGAAATGAGATACAAACAAAAATATAACAAAGAACACATAAATACAATGAAACTCAACTTCTATTAATGAATAAAATAACAGAATATTGTAAAACACAAATTGAATAGAATGGTGCTAGCTTATCTATGAAGGGAAAGAGATGATGGCTATGCTCATTCATAGAAATATAATGCAATGTGTTGTAAGAACATAATTTTAACATAAATCAAGAACCCTAAAGGTCCAAAACTCTATCCCTAGGAGGTGAAATGCCAAAAGGTTTGCATGCCCCGAGGTGGTTAGTTGATGTGTCAACTTCCCACAGAAGAAAAATTTTCATAAAATATAAATTTGGTTGTGTTTAGTAGCTCCTTGGAAATATCTAATCTAGAAGTAAACCTATTGATGGTATCTAGGCATGCCATGGAAACCCTATNNAATGGCCAATAAACATCGTTTAGGGCCTCAAAATAGCCCCAGAAGTTTAGGACCCAAAAATCATAAAAAAATGGACAAGATGGAGATCAATGATGAGTCAATGGAAGAGTTCGGTGGCCACAAATATCCACCTAGATCATTCCTCCCCCCTTAAGAATCAATGTTCCCCATTGCGTCAAGTTCCCTCAAGAGATGGGGAAACTTTTGTTGAATATGAACCTTGGTGAGCCACTTGATTTGTTGAAGTAATTTTCTTCCTTTGAAAACCTCATCAAGTTGTATGTTCTATTGGAATATATCCTTCATCCTAGTATCTATGATATGATCCATTGGATCCTATGCAATCCATTCGATATTGAGTTATGTAAGGTCCAATTTCTCAACCACCTCCAAGGTTTCCAACAAAGGTGGGAAATATGGTCGAAGAAACTCCACATTAAATATTGGGTGCAAGCCAAGGAAAGGAGGAATACTCAATTAAAAATCATTGTCATCCAGAGCCATGGTGGTGGTGTAATGCTCGTATCAAAGAGGTCTAATATTTCTATGGGGGGTTATGAGGCCCTCTTTCTGCAAATGCAACCACATCTTGTCACCAACCTAAAACTTGTGAGGAACCCAATGCTAGTCATGCCATTTCTTATAATTGGCATTGGCCTTATCCAATATATCATGAACCTATTGTTGGAGGTGTTGGATTAGTTCAATGAAGTCACTATTATGTCTAGCTCATTCTAATCATGGGAGGTCTCTATTAGGGAAATGAGAATGGGCAAAGATACATCAATGGGGGCCATTGGCTAGAACACCAAGCACACTTGAAAAGGGATGTTGCCAATAGAGATGTGGAGGGATTTTTTCTAGCTATGATGAAAATATTGGAGGATCCCATCCCATGTACATGGATTCTTAGATTTGTACAAGTGTAGGATATACATAATCATCCTATTGACGACCTTTATTTTTCTATCTATTTGGGGATGAAAGACAGACAATTTGGTCAACTTTGTATCCATCAGATACCATAGGTTGGAACAAAAGGTGTTGAAGAACCTATTGTCCCTATCTAAAATGATGGTCCATGGTAGCCAAACATTAACCCAAACATGCACAAAGGAGTTTTAGCAGTGGCCTCGGCTATGATGCTCCTTTTACAGGGTATCAAAATGACCATCTTAGATAATTGATCGATGATCACAAAAACATAATCATGACCATGTTTGGTGGAGGGAAACCCTGACATGTAATCCATGGAATCATACTCCTAGGGATTATCGAGTGCATGGAGAGGATTGTACATCCCTTGCTTCTTTATGGACATCTTATCGATGGCACAAGCAGTGCACAACCTAATGTATTGGATGATTTCATGTTGAAGCTTGGGCTAGTAGAAATGCTTCTGAAGTACTACTACTTTATTCTTCACCCTAGAGATCCCTGCCACCTAATTTTAATATTCCTCCCTAATTAGATTTGCACACTCGCTTGAAGGAACAAAAATATGATTGAGATAGCACAATATAACATATTGGATGTGGAAGTTCGAAACTTGTTTCCCAACACTCGGGGTCGGATACATAGTAGTGAAGTCAAACTCACTGTTTTATAATTGTGGCCACCTACAGGTATTGTTCCCACAAGAGTTAAGAACTCTAGTGAGAGCCACAATCGGGGACCAACTGAGGCAGTCAGCAACATGGTTGGCACTACCTTTTTTTCTTTAATATTCAAGTAGAATTGTTGCAGGTATGAGGACCATTTTTTATGGTAGACATTTTGTAGATTTCCTTGTGTCTTATTGAATTGAAGAGGCTTGTGATTAGTGTGGATGATTGTTCCCTTTCCCAGAATGTAATGAATCCATTGTTTTCATTATTTCACAATGGAGTGCATCTATTTGTCATAGGTGGGATACTTGCGAACAACTTCATATATTGTTTCACTATGATAGGAAACTAGACGTTCGCTATAAGTGATGATGACACCAATACCATAGTCAAAGGCATCTGTCTCGATCTCAAATGCTTGTTGTAGATATGGAAATGTCAGTACTAGTGTGGAACAAAGGAAATGTTTTAAATCTTAGAATACTTTATATTGTGATTCAAACTAGAAAAAATTGGCTTTATCTCTCCACTTGGTCACTTGACTTAAGGCCCAAGCTATATGAGTTAAACCCAACACAAACCTACGGTAGAAGTTGACAAGGCCCAAGAATCTACCAAGCTCTATTAGAGTCATTAGGAATGGATAATCATGAATGAATTAGATCTTGGTTGGGTCCACATGCACCCCATGTTCATCCATGATGTATCCTAAGTATTGGAATCTTTGCATGCCGAATGAGAATTTCTCTAGGTTGGCATATAACTTTTGTTTCCATGGGGTATTGAGGACCTATTGAATATGATACAAGTGTTATTCCCAAGTTTTTTTTAAGATGAGGATGTCATCCAAATAGACCACCATAAAAGATTTTGTGAATAGATACAAGATATCATCCATCATCCACATGAATGTCAATGGATCATTAGTCAAGCCAAAAGGCATGACCAACCACTCAAATAGGCCTTCACTGTATTTGAAGGTTTTCTTCCATACATTAGTTGATTCTATTGAAACCTGATGATAGCCCTATTTCATATCAATCTTGCTGAAAAAATTGGCACCCTTGAGTTGATAAAAAATATTGTCATTATGTGGGATCGAGTATTAGTTCTTGACAATGATTTTATTCATGGCTCTATAATCAATACAGAGCCACCACATTCCATCCTTCTTTTTCACCAACACAATTGGGCTCCCACAATGTGAGGAGCTTGGTTGAATCTGTCCCTTACCAATGAGCTCACGAATTCGACACTTTATTTCTTATTTCTCCAAGAGGGAGCACATGTATATTAGACCATTGGGAAAGGGAGCATCATGTTTCAAATCAATGGGATGTTTGAACTGATAGTGCAGAGGCACCCCAACATGTGAATTGAAGAGGTCTATGTATTCATGTATAATATTGTCCACCTATTTTTTCTTTGTAGAGAGACCCTGTGTTGAAGTTGTGGTGGTCGCAGTGAACTTTATTTCCCCTTCTAACTAAACCATGAAGAGGAAAAACTTCATAGTATATGAGATTAATTTTTAGGACTTTTTTGTTGAGATCAATGAAATTGAAGTAGTTGGAACTACCTCAGGAACCCGATAGGGATGACCCCCTCAAGTGATAATAAAACTACAGGGTCAGGACTCATAAACAACATGTTGTTTCCACATATAAGGTTATATTAAAATAACATCACAAATTTCAAGTGGGTAAACATCACATAGTACCTCATCTTTGAAGGGCTTGATGTTGTAGGACATGTGACATTATTGGCTAACATGAATGTCTCGTCCCTATATCAACCAACCGATGGTGTATGGTTGGGGGTGTGGAATCATTGGTAATTTAAATCTCTTGATGACCTTGGTTGATATTAGGTTCTTCTGGTTCCTGTTGTCAACAATGAAATGCAATGGGGTTCCCTTGACCCAAATTTTTGAATGGAAGAGGAACTCCCCTTCCTCAAGCTCCTCTGACTCATCTAGTTGGATATTTGTAGTTGTTATGGTAACACTAGGTTCCACATTAATGATCCTATTTCCCTTATCATACTCTAAATTAGAGTTCGAACCGAGGTCTGACTCTTTTTATTTAGGCTCGAGAACCAATGACTATTTTGAGTGGCATTCATTAGTGTTGTGCCAGGGTATTTTGTGGAACTCACACCATTTTCTAGTGTCATTCTTTAGCTTACCATTACCCTTATTTTCTTATGGATTGGACTGGCTATCTTAAGGTTGGATTTACTTGAAATGTCCCATATTCTTTGAGTTAGGGCCACCTTTTCCATGCTTATGTTGTTACGAATTTGCAGACCTGAACTCCCACTTATTCCACTGCTTAAATTTATGCTTGATTTTGATAGCATATCGATAAGTGGCTCCCAGTGAGAGGATATCCAAGAAATCAATATTTGTTTGGATGCACCTATGTGGGCCATTGCATTACTTCAAAACTAGGTGTCACTTGGAGTCTTTGATACCTAACTTTGAGCATAATGTATGGAATATGTTAGTGTAGTTCAACATTGTTTGCTCTCTTTCCCGACGCAGATTCATCCATCTCATGCACTAGTCATTATAGTTTCCAATAGGGTAGAAATCCTCCTTGAGGGAATCAAAAAAGGCCACCAAAGAGGGTCATGTCCCAAATTCCATAGACTTGTATTCATTATGTCTCTTCCAGTAACATTCCCACCAATATTTAACATGGGGGAGGTATTTAAGGAGAGTGAAGGTGATACTTTTAGTGTCAGAAAAATTTTGAATAGAGTAAAACCCTTCTAATATATTCATCCATTTCTCTAAAGCATAAGAATATATCTAGCCTTCAAATAAGGGGACATCAAAGTTAACTTGTACCTTGAAGGGTTTCACACCTCCAAAATGGTTTCTTGTTGAAGGTGCCTCACTTGTTATCGGTAGTCATCAAAGAACATGGGAAAAGTTATCCATAATCTCATTCCATTTTCATGTGAGGGATTCCTTGAGCAACATTTGAAAGGATATCCCACTTTTTCATCTCTCTTTTATTCCATCATGAGAGTTTCTTCGATCAGCGTGAGCTATCATCGCCAAGTGAAACTAGCTCAAGACCCAATTGTCTATATCGTAACCTCATCGAGGACATGCACAAAGAAACATAAAGGAGCATATAGATATGATTCCATTGATCCAGATTATATTGAGAATGAAATGAGATACAAACAAATTTGTGGAAGAGAACACATAAATATAGTGAAACCCAACTTCTATTAATGAATAAAATATTAAAATATTGTAGAACACAAACTGGCTAGAATGGTGGTAGCTTATCTCTAAAGAGAAATAGATGTCAACTATACTCATTCGCAGAAATACAATACAATGGGAAATAAGAATGGCCTTTTAACATAAAGAAATAACCCTAAAGGTCTAAAAAAATAACCCTAGGAGGTGAAGCACCAAAAGGTTTGTGAGCCTCAAGGTGGTTAGTTAATGTGCCTACTTCCCAAGGACACAACTTTTGCATACAATATCCATTTGGGGAATTTAGTATCTCATTGGAAAAATACAATTGAGAAGTACAATTATTGACGGTGTATGAGCATTCCATGGAAGCCCAAAACCCCTCGAATGGCCAAGAACCATTGTTTAGGGCCTCAAATGACCTTGAAGGACCCGAAAATCATAACAAAAATGGCTAAGATGGAGAACCATGCTGAGTCAGTGGAAGAGGTGGGTGGCCACCAATATCCACCTGGAATAACAATAAATATACTCTAATAGGAGCAGAGACCAAGGATGTTGTTGCACATTTTCTTCGAGATGCAGAAAGACTTTGAGGGTGGTTGAGATCTTGGGAGGCCTCTTAAGCCCTTGTAAAAGTCATCATACATTAAGACATTAGATATTAGAATAAGTGAATATATGAATGTATATGTAATAAAGTAAATGGTAAAGAGAACCTAACAAATGATTAGTTGTAGTAGGTATAATTATTCCAACAATATCTCTATTTTATAAATACTCTTGAAGAAGGAATATGAATTTGATTGGCTAACCTTCCCAAATATTTCTCCCGAGTATTTATGTGCGTGAATTTTGCAATTGTTTCTCTTGAATGCCTATGTAATATAGAACATTACAACAATCACTAACAAGGTTTAGTTGAGAGTATCATGATAAGGTGATATCCTTATTTCAATGACCATTTGTCTCTTAACAAGGGTGACACAAGTTGAGTTAACAGGGTCTCAATAGTTGCACCTTTTCCCCCACCAAGAAATTTGGATGCTTGAAGGGAATGTGTAAACATGGCACCCTTGGTACTTAATGAAAGGTAACTCTTGAAGGGCATGAATAAGCATGAAACCATTGGTACTTATTGAAAGGTAACTCCTGAAGGGCATGAAGAAGCATGACACCCTTGGTGTTGGTTATAAATTTTCTAAGTATACATTAAAATATGGTTGATTAAACAAATAAAAGATGATTTCTTTAGCGTGTTCATTTTATTTAATATGAGAAGGGTAATCATATAGTTTATGTATTTTAATATAAAGGAAAAGTTAATTAAATGGATAGTAGTATGATTGAGCATATAGATTATTAAGTATTTCATAACAAAGATAAATCAATTATTTTAATTAAAATCCATTATAAAATAAATACATTTTAGAATGTGCATGGAATGAAAATAACGTAATTGTAATTAATTAGAAACTAATTACTACACAACTACATTTGAATCCAAAATACAACGACATCCTCCGACACCACCCAAAAAAATTGCATTGTCATCAGATTTTACCTTTAGAAATTGTAATTTCGTTGTGTTTTTTTCAAATTGGCCCCGACGTCGTTGGATATCTGACGACAATGGAGAAGGCGTCGGATTTCCAACTCCCACATCATCAGACCGTTTCCCTTTGACCTATATTTATTCAACCTCTCCTCACATTTATTACATTAATGGTCAATATTCAACATCCATCGAAAATCCGACGTTTATTTATTTATAAAAAACTGGAATGGTAGAAACATTCCGACATTTTTGCTATACCAGTGATGACTTGTAGAGGTTACAAGGAATGTTTTTCCTGCAAACAACCATAATTATTTATTTTTTAATATCATCACAAATATTTGAAGTGTGGAGCTTGATTTTTTAAGATCAATAATCGTCACTCAAGCTTGGTAAAATAAAATGTCACATATAAATATTCTTGATCCACAAGAACAAAATCGATAATTACTTGTTATATTGTGGGATGGAGTGAAAAGAAAGGGTGATGGGAAATGTTATTGTCCTTGTAGTCAATGCAGGGGATTTAATAGGAGAAGATTAAATCTCAACAGCTAAAAGACAATGTAGGGAACATGGACATGTTGAGGGGGCCATGAATATCATCCATTGGTAAGTTGTTCATTATATATGTCTTTATATTGATCCTTTTTGTAAATGTATGTATCATTTTTATATTTGTTATATATACAATAATATTTTTTTATGGTTTGTAATTATAAAGGAAAGGCCTCCTAGGGAATATCCGCACATGGAGAATGTGGTTGCAGAACAAGCGCCAGAGGAACATGGAGTTGTGAATATTGAAGATCAAGTTAATGAATATATGGAAGACGATGATCATGTTGATAACATATTTGAGGATGATGGTACAAATACATTGATCCATGATACATTTAATGTTAGAATGGACGATGATGATCATGAAAATGATGACTTTGATGATGTTCATGATTTACCTCTAATTGAGAAGCCATACAAACCTCTTTATGAAGGATCCAACATAACTCTTCTCTCTGTTGTATTGTTGATAATGAACTTGAAGGTTATGAATGGTTTTTCAAACACATCGATCGCACATATGTTAAGGTATGCAATATATTTCATCGATCACATAAATATGATCATGATAAAGGTTATCTTTGTTCCTCTAAAAAAAATTATTGTTAGTTCATCAGTAAAATTAATATGGATGAAATACTTGTCGTTAATATTCTTGATATTATGTTAACCGGTTTTTTTTAATTTGTTGTACCATATTGATAGTTGAATATTTTTTACCACTTTCAAATATTTTACGTCGCACATACTGATATTTTTCTGCCATCATGAAAGATATTTGAATGGAGTATCAAGCAATTGACGCATGTCCCAATGATCATATTATAAATTATAAATAGTATGAATTTGAAACAGAATTCCATGAATGTCATAGCAGTAGATATCGAATAGATCAAGTAACAAAAAAGGTGCCTCACAAGTTTCTTCGTTATATTCCCATTATTCCACGCTTGCAACGATTGTTTACGTGCAAAAATTTAGCAGAATTGATGGATTAGCATGCACGAAATAGAAGTGAATATGACATTCTTTGAATGTCTGTAGATGGTTCTACATTTAGAGATGTGGAGGAAAAATGGTCACCCTTTAAAGAAGAACCTTGTAATGTTAGGCTTTCTTTGGCAGCAGATGGTGTCAATCCATTTGCAGAGATGATATCTATTTACTCAGTGTGGCCTATTTTTGTTATCAACAATAAGATTCCTCCATGGATGTCAATAAAGAGGGAGCATATAATGTTGGCAATGATTTTTCCAGGTATTTGTTTACAACAATGTTTTTTTAATGCAATAACATCTCCTTTGTCGTATTTGTTGCATAATGTCATATATTTATTTTCATTTACTCATATATATTATTTATGTATGTAAAATGGTTGTAATAATTATGTACTGTATATGTTCAAATCAATTAGGTAAGTACCAAGTTAAAGATATGAATTTATATATCAAGCCTCTTATTGACGAGCTACTAAAGCTATGGAATGGCATCACCATGTATGATGTCTCTAGACCAATAGGGAAAAGGAAATTTCAATTCCATGCAATGCTTGCATGGACAATTCATGATGCTCCAGGGATAACACATTTGTGTGGTGTGTAATTATAACGTGCACTTTAATAGTATTTAATTTTATGAAGTTGATATATTAATCATGCATGTTTTTAAAATAATCCATTCATTATATATAATATATTATAATTGACATCGATAATCCATCTCTTGCAAACCTTCAAACAAAGGGAAAATTTGCATGTCCAGTTTGTGGTCCTAAGATGAAATATTGTCGATCAAAAAGTTTAGGAAATGAGGTGTTTGATGAGTATAGTCACTTCCTCTCTAAGAATAATAGGTATCGAACTATCGAAAAATATATTTCAATGGGAAAGAAGAGATCGCATTAAAACCACATAGAATGATAGCTCACATATGGAAGTTGCAATATAATATAAATCATCAAGGTATGGATCAAATTGTCTATCTATGATAATCATATATGAAATGTTTTTTAATTTATTTTTTTTATAATGTGTTTTGATAATTTACTGTAATTAACAATGATTTTTGTAATTTCTTTAACTATGATTCATGATGGTCGTGATCATGAAGGTGTTAATGGGCTTCCACAAGGAATGAAAAGTTATCCCAAACAATTCATTAGGTTTCCATACTATGAACACCTACAAATTTTTCATTTGTTTGATACAATGCATATCGAAAAGAATGTAGTTGGAACATTATGGCGAATATTGGATGGAAGGACTGACAAAGAAAAAATTATCAAAATTTGCAGTGACATTCAGGAAGCCAATCATGCAATGAAAGATGTCATTGAATTAAATAACGATGGAGACCAAATTAATATAAGCTTTCTTCCATGGTTATTGACGGAGCAACAAAGCATTGTTCTAAAAGAAATCATACGAAAAATTAAATTTCCCACTGGATTTTGTTCGAACATAAAGAATATATTAACAAAGAAAGGTGATTTTGGGGGGGTAAAAATGCATGATTGGCATATCTTCATTAAGGTATTCTTGTTTATATATTGATGTATTTGTATACTACATGTTGTTGGTGTACTTTTTTGTGTTCTTTTGGAAAAAATATTAATGAAACGATTGTATTGTTACAGTATGTTCTACCTCTATCTCTCCCAGAAAAATTCGACAACAATGTCAAACAAGTTATATATGATCTTGGAAAATACATGAGGTAAATAGCGATATTTTTCATGCATAAAGTGTTTGTTTAATTCATTGTAGAACTTATATTTGACATTTGTTTTAATAATTGTACTTATGTACTATATTTTTTTTTTTCATTAGATCTCATGATTTGCTTGCATCACTTGTAGATGGTTGTCATCTAAAGAAATCCATAAAGAAGATATAAAGTATTGTAAGAGATAAATTCCTCGTCTAATGTGTGAAATGAAAAAGTTTCTACCTTCATCGTTTTTCAATTCACGAGAACACTACCTCATACACCAAGTTGAGGAGATTGAATTGTGTGACCCTATACACACAAGGTCAATGTGGATGGTTGAGAGGCACTTGAAATTTTTGAAGGCTTTAGTTTGATAGAGAGCACGTCCTGAGGGTTCTATGGTGGATGGATATATGGTATACCAGACCATGGTGTATATTATTGAATATCTTCCAGGGCTAGTGTTTATTAATATCAATTTATATCGGTGTATTGGTGATCCAAACTCCATTAACAAATTCAAAGGGGAGTACCTAATGGGGAAAGGTAAATCGAGGAAGGTGAAAGGTAATTATTAGATGGTGTAGATTAATTATAATACATTTGATTGTTGGTTTTTATGTGTATATCGTACTTAATTATTTCATTTTTAATCTTCAATATGCATCAATTATAAAGGTATACCATGTTAAGTAATTATACATTTGTGAAATATTGTAATTTTATTCTCATGCAGTTGGTCGAGAGTGGGATGCACTACATTTATATGTCACAAATAATCTTGATTGGATGAAGGTATGGATTGAACGATGTAAACAATCTGGTCAAGGATTATCATGGGAAGGTGTGGCTTCATTGGTTAAAGCAGCACATCGCAATGGAGATACCAATATTACACAAAGGGAAATCGATTTAGCATATGGTTTAAAAGATAAACAGGCAAGCATATTAATAAGCCATACTATTTAATTATTTTCAATTATATTGATGTACAAGTTGAATTTTGTTTTTGCTTGCAAACTTTCCAAACATAAAATATTTACTTAATTATCAATTGATGATGTAATTTTTATGTGTTTGGAATATTGTAGGTAAAACACCATAAGGCTATGTGGTGCAACAATCATAAATTTCACATAAAAAAAGTTGGATGAAACGAAGAAAACATCTGATTCTATGATAACTATAGTCTTTGAGTTGATGAATGTTTCCTCTAGAAGTGACAAACATCCAGAATTGTCAAAAAATCGATACTATGGGTATTTGGAAGATATTATTGAGTGTGACTTTAAATCCTTAAAATTAGTTATGTTCATTGTCCAATGGTATAGGCTACAATTGAATCAACGTGATCCTGATAGAATTGTTATTGAACATGCTAATGGATTTACCATGGTCAATACAAGGTCGCTTGAGCCAAGAACGTAGCCCTATATTCTTCCAAGTCAATGTGAACAAGTATTTTACTCAGAGGTTCTAGGTAGAGGGGGTTGGTCATTTTTTATTAGACATGATACAAGAGGAAGGTCGATAAAGTATAATGTAGAGGAAGATCAAGAGGGTATTGAAGAAGAAGATGATGTAGAGGATCAACATGAGTTAGATGATCATGTTCCATAGGAAGATGTTGAAGAATTAGTTGAAACAGATGGTGTAGGAGGCAATGTTCATGAAGATGATATCGATGATGAATTTAACGAAACTAACATCGATGATGACGATGATGATATGGCCAATCCTTACAATGTTGAATCTGGATCAGTTGATACATATTTTGACTTGGATGAAGAAGATGATCAATTACATTGAAGTGTATGAGGTATGCCTTAATATATATATATATATATATATATATATATATATATATATATATATATATATATATATATATATATATATATATATATNATATTGACTTTTATTGGTATGTTGTATAAATTAGTGTTCAAGTTTAATTATGTCATTTTCTAGTATGTCGGTAAATGTTGTAGGAGACATTTCTTAATTATGACAAAAAACACATTCATTTATTTTCTAGTACATAGAGTTTTTGGGGTTTTGGGGAATTGAGAGTGACGTGAGGATGGGGGGGGGGACAAATGAGCTTCCATCTTCACATGGTTTTCCCCGTTCAATAGAGAATATTAAACAATTCTCGAAACTAAGAGAAGCTTGGCAAGGTTAATGCACAACTATGCTTATTTCACCTAGTTCATTATTATATAATATTTAATAACTCAAAAATAAGGAGTGCATGCTCATGTACTTGAAACTGACACATATAAATAACATGTGAATGGGGACAACGTTGAATTTTTTTCAATTTGTGCTTGTATGGATTGAAATTTAACATGGTTAGACTAGACGCATGCATTGACGATATGGGAGGATTTCTGGACTCAAACATGACTTGCACAAATAATTCGACAATCAAACAACAAGCCTATAGAATAATTAATGTAAATGGGTCCAATGTTGAATTTGTTTTCAATTTGTGCTTATAGGGACTAAAATTTCATGACATGCTAGGACAACACACATGCATTGATAGTATGGGAGGGTTTTTGGACTCAAACATGACTTAAACAAATAATTCAACAATCAAATATTCTTTGGTTATTCTATCAAAACCCAAAAATAAGGTGCACTCGATCATGTACTTGACCCTGCTTATAAGTGACATGTGAATGGGGCCAACGTTGAAATTTTTTCAATTTGTGCTTGTACAGAGTAAAATTTGACATGGTTAGACTAGACACATGCAATGACAGTATGGGAGGGTTTCCAGACTCAAACATGACTCACACAAACAATTTCACAATCAAACAACAAGCCTATAGAATAATTAATGTGAAGGATGACAAGGCCAATTTTTGGGGTGGCATCGCCTGCTCATGTACTTGAAACCAACGCATATAAATGACATGTGAATGGGGCCAACGTTGAAATTTTTTCAATTTGTGCTTGTATGGACTGAAATTTGACATGGTTAGACTAGACGCATGCATTTTCGATATGGGAGGGTTTATGGACTCAAATATGACTTGCATCAACAATTCAACAATCAAACAACAAGCCTATAGAATAATTAATGTGAATGGGGCCAATGTTTTTTTTTTTTCAATTTGTTCTTGTATTGACTGAAATTTCATGAAATGTTAGGAAAAAACACATGCATTGACGATATGGGAGGGTTTATGATCTCAAACATGAATCAAACAAAGAATTTGAAAATCAAATAGTATTTGATTATTCTATCAAAACCCAAAAATAAGGCATGCCTACTCATGTACTTGACCCTGCTTATAAGTGACCTGTGAATGAGGCCAACGTTGAAATTTTTTCAATTTGTGCTTGTATGGACTAAAATTTGACATTGTTAGACTAGACGCATTCAATGACAATATGGGAGGGTTTCCAAAATCAAACATGACTCATAAAAACAATTTCACAATCAAACAACAAGCCTATAGAATAATTAATGTGAAGGACAACAAAGCCAATTTTTTGGGTGGCATCTCCTACTCATGTACTTGAAACCGACGCATATAAATGACATGTGAATGGGGCCAACGTTGAATTTTTTTCAATTTGTGCTTGTATGGACTGAAATTTGGCACGGTTAGACTAGACGCATACATTGACGGTATGGGAGTTTTCTGGACTCAAACATGACTCGCATAAACAATTCGACAATCAAACAACAAGCCTATAGAATAATTAATGTGAATGGGGCCAATGTTGAATTGTTTTTTTCATTTTTTTCTTGTATGGACTGAAATTTCATTACATGTTAGGACAACACACATGCATTTACGGTATGGGAGGGTTTCTGGACTCAAACATGACTCAAGCAAATAATTTGGCAATCAAATATTCTTTGGTTATTATATCAAAACCCAAAAATAAGGCGTTCATGATCGTGTACTTGACCTTTCTTATAAGTGACATGTGAATGGGGTCAATGTTGAAATTTTTTCAGTTTGTGCTTGTATGGACTGAAATTTGACATGGTTAGACTAGACGCATGCAATGACAGTATGGGAGGGTTTACAGACTCAAACATGACTCACAAAAACAAATTCACAATCAAACAACAAGCTTGTACAATAATTAATGTGAAGGATGACAAGGCCATTTTTTTGGGTGGCATGGCCTGCTCATGTACTTGAAACCGACGCATAAAAATGACATGTGAATGGGGCCAACATTGAATTTTTTTCAATTTGTGCTTGTATGGACTAAAATTTGACATGGTTATAATAGACACATACATTGATTGTATGGGAGGGTTTCCATACTTAAACATGACTCACACAAACAATTCAAAAATCAAACAACAATACTATAGAATAATTAATGTGAATGAGGCCAATGTTGAATTTCTTTTCAATTTGTTCTTATATGGACTGAAATTTCATGACATGTTAGGAAAACACACATGCATTGAAGGTATGGGAGGGTTTTTGGACTCAAACATGACTCAAACAAAGAATTCGACAATCAAATATTCTTTGGTTATTCTATCAAAACCCCAAAAAAAAGGTGTGCCTGCTCATCTACTTGACCCTTCTTATAAGTCACATGCGAATGGGGCCAATATTGAATTTTTTTCAATTTGTGCTTGTATGGACTGAAATTTGACATGGTTAGACGAGTCGCATGCATTGACTGTATGAGAGGGTTTTCGGACTAAAACATGACTCGCACAAACAATTTGATAATCAAACAACAAGCCTAGTGCCCATCACCATTAAACAAAGGTAGTTTATAAGTTCTTGGAGGAGGGGGTATCTTCAAATGTATACAAGGGATAAGAAAAGGAAATGGATGAGGTGGTTGCATCTAAAAAATGTTGGTTTCATATTATGTATTACTCTACCTCCAAAATCACCCAATTTAAAGTGCTATATGGTTATGAACCCCCGTCACCGAAGAATTAGGTCATTAAAAATGCAAGTATAAACTATTATTAATCTCTTTTAAAAGAAAATTGACTACCATAGGTTAACTCTTAAATTTCATCATTGTTGTCATAGTAAATTAACTCTTAAATTTCATCATCATAAATGTCATCATTGTTTTCATAGTATTACAGCAATGAAGTTTCAATGAACATGATGTTTGTCATTGTTATAGCATATTCGAAAACATGGGACTTTGTCCCATGATTTTGGTGGCAACAAGAAGATGCTAGATAGAATTTTGTATTTAAATAATGATTTTGTACTAATATTCTTTATGGAGTAAAAAAGTACTTAGATGAGAGTAAAAAAAAAAGACACGACATAACTAATGAAGCTTGTGCAATTTATCAAGTTCTTATTTTTTATGTTATTGCATGCCCTTGCAATACTAGATGTGGGGACGTGTGTCTCAAACAAATCTTAAAAGAAACAACTTTAGGTTGTAGGATACTTTATTTACTTATTAGGATACTTTATTTACTTGTTGGGATACTTTAGGTTGAATTTTGACATTGTTAGACTATACGCATGCTTTGATGGTATGGGAGGGTTTTCGGACTCAAACATGACTCACACAAATAATTTGAGAATCAAAAAACAAGCCTATAGAATAATTAATATGAATGGGGCCAATGTTGAATTGTTTTTCAATTTGTGCTTGTATGGACTGAAATTTGACATGATTAGACTAGATGCATGCATTGATGGTATGGGAGGGTTTTTAGACTTAAACATGACTCACACAAACACTTTGACAATCAAACAACAATCCTATAGAATAATTAATGTGAATGGGGCCAATGTTGAATTTTTTTCAATTTGTGCTTGTATGGACTGAACTTCTACATGGTAGGATACCACACATGCATTGATGGTATGGGAGGGTTTCCAGACTCAAAAATGACTCAAAAAAACAATTCAACAATCAAATATTCTTTGGTTATTCTATCAAAATCCAAAAATAAGGCGTGCATGCTCATGTACTTGACCTCGCTTATAAGTGACATGTGAATGGGGCCAACATTGAAATTTTTTCAATTTGTGCTTGTATGGAATAAAATTTGACATGGTTAGACTAGACACATGCAATGACAGTATGGGAGGGTTTCCAAACTCAAACATGACTCACACAAAAAAATTCACAATCAAACAACGAGCCTATAGAATAATTAGTGGGAAGGACTAGATGAATTAATACATGGTTGGCCAAGTTCAGTAGACAACAAATTATTCTCGAAAGCAAGATAAGTTCATTCATCCCACAACAACTTTCTACTATCTTTTCTTAAATGACCTAACTTTCCATAGTAAAATAATTTCCTAGCTTTTCTATATTTACTTGACTCTATTTACATCATTTTCTTTTCTCTATTTGTTTCCTTTGATTTTAAACTTTGCTACAATTGAAACCTCAAAATCTCATTTAGAGTACTATTTCAAACAATTTTTTCCACCTGTTTTGTTGCAGAGCTTAGTGCTCAACTACCCAAATGTTATATCTTTACTAGTACTAGTATTTCTCAAGGTATTAATAAAATTTGCATAGGAAGGAGGAATAATTTTCAAAGTTATAACCACCATAGTTTCTTCTTCCATTGTCCTTTCAATTAATTTCAATTGATCACGAATACCTTTGATTTTAACAAAATATCTTGCGAAGAGTTATACTTCTCCATTTTAATTGAAAATAAAATAATTTTAAGAAAAAATGTTCTACATGTGTCTTAAGGTTTCATGTATTTTAAATAGATTCCCCTAGATGAGAAATGTATCATTATCATGTTATACTTCAAAAAGTATCTCATTCATTATCGAGATATTGATCAGTTTCACATCCTCATAATTATTCACATCATTGATTACTTGGGCATCCACATTAGTCTTACTCTACTCTTATTTTTCCTACAAGTTTGTATAAACATCTATATTGAAATATGGTAAGCGTCCCTTGTTTCCATGATGTAAAATTATAACTATTAAATTTTCATTTACATGCAACATTATATGAAACAAATTCACCATTTCAAGGGCCCTCCCTTTGTTGTCAAAATGACCCCTCTATCTCTTTGTACATGTTGAAACCCTTTTTTGATTCCTCATGGGCTCCATCACCCTATATGAAAGGATGGGATATTCCCCACCAAATGATGTTGAATTCTCTGGTAGCTCACTCAGCAGCTACACCTCTATGTGACCTCACTAACTTCTTATGGAGACTCTAATCCGACTCTATTCTTTCGCTTCTACTTCAACTTCTTCTCTCCACAATGGTATTTGATTCCATGTAGGTTTTATACACACAAGCGTGAATAGAATACACATTAAAAATGAGAAAGAGTGAATTCCTTCATACATTAGATGATGCAATGCCTCATTATACTAGGGGAGAGGATGAGTACATTACATAAATCCAAAATACCTAACGATTAATTACTACATTTCCATTATTAAATAACTTTATTGATTAGATTTTATTATACATCTAAGTCCTAATTCATTTAAATTCTAAATATGATCATTATTTATAACAATTTTGGGCAACTTTTGGGGCATATATTCTCCAAGGAGGGTATGTTAGTAGATCCATATAAGATAAAAGTAATAAGGGATATGGAACCACTTATAAACCCATGCAAAATCAAGTCTTTCGTGGGCCACATATGGAACTAGAGAAAAATTGTCAAAGGATATGCCAAGACGAGTAAACAAGACCATCTTGTTAGGATGATTATGTGTATTGTTATTTCTTTTTCAAGAATATGATTTTAAAATATTTGTGAAACACAGAAATTCCCATGAGGGACTAGACCACTTGTTTAGGATAGATAATGGATTAGAGGAGAAACAGATGGAAGGATACTTCCCAATGCTAACTTGTTTTAGGGTTAGACAACAACTGTGTACTTGGAGGATGTATATCACTTGAATATGGTAAAGAATCCTAAGGAATGAATGTTCCAAACTAAATAATCCTAGCACATAAATCATTAAGATATAAGATAGTAGTAGTGAACCTATATAGAATAGGTATGAATGTAATATTGAGAAGATGTGTTCAACCATAAAAAAACTAGACAGTTGATACATCAATCCCATTATGGAGAGGTGGGTGGAGATTTTTTAGGAACCAATACAATACAAAATATTCTTCATGCAAGATTATGGCAGCCTACCATGTTTGAATATTGCTTCAAGAAGGTGAACAAGTGTGTATAGTGTTGAAAATAAGGGAATAATCCTTACACAAGATAACTTCATGAGGTAAATCCTATCTTAACCTTGAAACATGTGGTGGGTTTCATAGGGGTAAATGACTCTAAGTTCATGTCCTCAAAGGATATCGCAATCCTCATTCCATATCTAAATAGAGGGGTAGCAAATAAAACCTCATCGTGACGAGGAGGGCTAGCAAAAAAGTTAATAACAACATGGATATCAATGGAGTGTGCAAAATTATGAGATACAACAAGATCCTAGGGAGGACCCTAAGGAGAAATGGGTGGAATTTTTGTGTCCACCTTTTTTTTTCCCTTTGTATGTAACGATAGGCTCATGGACAGGGTTTTTGACATCTTTAATATCATAGGTAGGGACTAAGAAATATAAGTTACAAGAGATAACCTTGAAAAATTAGGAACATTTGGTTCATGGTTAGGGATATCCCATCTCATGGTACTAGAAAATGGGGGGTAGGGTTCACACATCTATCCATATTGTGCAAGTGAGGAAACTAGATTCAATTTAGAAATGATTGGATGTAAGTTATATATTAATTATATTAAATATGTTAAAAATATTAATTATATATATTATATAATTAATATAACAAAACGAAAAATTAAGAAACATAAAAAAACAAAACAATATAATATAATTATTATATAATTAATATATATATATATATATATATATATATATATATATATAATCAAACACCAAAAAACAAAAAACAATAAACTCAAGCCCCATAGCTTAGTAGTTGGAGGTAGAGCGCCCAAACCATGCGACATCAACAGATATAGAGAAAGAGAGAACTTTCAAGAGTAACATTTATTCCTTCCATAGAGTAGTAGTTGGAGGTAGAGCACCCAAACCCCGCAAGAATGACAGAGACAGAGCAAGAGAGAACTAGAAAGAGTGACCTTCATTCCTAACATCAAGAGAGAAGCAATCTTGTGTGAAATTTGAAGACAATAACCCCACCTACATAGGAGACAAATACAAGGTGGATTTTCTCAGAGCACCAACAATGCCGCCAAAATCGGTATGAATTAGGATTTTTTCTACCCAAAAATGGGTTTTTTCTATGCAAAATAACAAATTTTAGGAATATAGGTAATGTGTAAATGGAAGGTATGGGTAAATATAAACCTTCCAGATCACCTCAAAATGGAAGGTATGGGTAAATATAAACCTTCCACCATGCCTGCATTTTTTTCTTCATTATGCTTATTTCCGCCAAAAAAATTGTCACTGAAATGATCCCCATATTCATGTCCACTATTTGGGGCAGCCACAACATCATCATGTTCATCCTCTCCTTCAATATCATACAATATATGGTATTCAAAATTGACAAAGTAATATTTATGTTTCTCCTATTCCAATGGAAGAAAGAGGGTTTCATTACTTGTAAAGTCAAAAGAACACATTTTTTTAGCATCAAAACATAGAAATTTTTCATTTAGATCTTCCCCGTCTTTATCACAATGATGACCAAAATTTCAATTGTCACATTCATGAGATCTAGTGAAGGTGATTTATATTTTATAGCTAAGAAAAAACATAGAATTTCTTGGACTGGGAACAAAGGTAGGAAAATTATCTTCCATGATTTCTTCCCCAACACAACCTGACCTATTGACTTGCACAATCTCAAAGTTTTATTCTAGGAATTGAATATTAGAGTTATCACTTTTCTCAAATAGTTTCTCCTTGTCCTTCTTGGATTCTCTACAAGGATTCCCATTTGTATAATTATTTTCAATGGGGTAGCCAACATTGCCATCATCAAAATCATATACATCATTCCCCAAAATAATGATACTATCATCACCACAAATATTTTTAGTGATATCGTCATAATCTTGATGGTGTCCAAACACATTTTCACCTAGTTGAGTAATTGTAGTAGAATTCTCCATATGGGTGCTAGAACTAAGGACCATAAGCTTCTCTTCCTCCAAAATAAAACTTGAAAAAATATTTTGCCCCAAATTTGGCTCCTTTTGGTCATGCCCATTCTCCATATCATAAATAGGAGGTTTGTAAAAAATCATTGTGTAATGTCTATGGTTATTTCGTTCCAAAATTAGAGGAAAAATTGAGTTGAGCAACAAATCAATAGGAATGCCAAGATTCATATAACATGCAGACCCTGAATGAGAATTGTTGGCTTCTTTGGATTTCTTCTCACAATTCTCTTCAATGGTGGCTTCATAAACCTGTACTTTCTCAATACTACTTTGTTTTGTTATTTCATTGAGACCATCAATGACACCACTAGAAATTACATTATTATCTTCCTAGAATCCACTAATAAATGCCACATAAACATGTGTCTCATCCCTAAGCTCAAAACTTTCTCTACAAACATATTTTTCAACTTTTGGGTATGGATCATCCTTTGGAGCAACAAATTCATCACAAATTAAAGCATCAACATGAAAATCTTCAAATTCTTCTAGGATACCAACACCATCATTTTCATAGTTTTCTTGATCAACTTCTTGGATAGTGGCATAAGGCTTATCTAGGGTATTTTCTTCAAAATATCACCATTCTTCTTCAAGTATGCCAAGCTCTCATAGTTCCCTAGACAAGGTGAATTGTTGATGCATGTTTGAAGAGTCTTCCTTGTTTCCATACTTCTTTGTTATAGCAGAATATTGTGAATTCATTGTTATATGATTCAACAAGTTCTTGGGCCAACAAATCAATGGGATCATATTGATAGTCTTGCAAAAAAACATCAAATATCTCCCTTGTTTTCATACAGAGTCCAATTAGGAAATTTACATCTCAACAATGTTCAACTAGCTACTCACAGAACTTCTTATCTTGTTTAATGTTCTCCTTAAGTGCTTGGTAACTTTCTTCATCAAGAACATCATGATATCCCATGTGGTTTTTGTCATTGTGAGGAGGATAAAGAATGACTTATTGTAGAGATATCAAGAAGTCATTATAGGTATCTTCACACCTTTGGAATTTGGAACCCCATCTCTTGATAAATTCTTCAATGAAAACTACAATGGAATGTATACTCCTTGGTTTGCAAGAGTGTAAAATCCAATCCCTTTGTGCTTCTAGAGAGTAATTAAAAACCCTCATCATCACATCTTCATGTTCCACTTTGACTTTTGGAATATACTTCAAAATATTTACCACATGTGGGATGGAAAATGATTAGTCGCCATCGAATTTTGAATAATCCTCCCACCATTCTAGTGGAAATTGATTAGGGTACCTAGGGATATCCTTGACATCAAAATCCTTGTATATTTCATGAAGTTACCATGGTGCCATCTTTAATCACATCCAATATTCAAATTCAAAATTCAAAATTGATGTCAAATGAAATTTCATACCTTATTATGATGGAGTTTCCAAGTTGAGTTGTGATGCCTTCACAATGATGCTCATTGCACCTCACAAGCATAGAGTATTCAAAAATGTTTACCATGTGTGGTATGGCCAATGATTAGTCGCCATCAAATTTTGAATAATCCTCCCACCATTCTAGTGGACATTGATTAGGGTACCTAGGGATATCCTTGACATCAAAATCCTCGTATATTTCATGAAATTACCATGGTACCATCTTTAATCACATCCAATATTCAAATTCAAAATTCAAAATTGATGTCAAATGCAATTTCATACCTTATTATGATGGAATTTCCAAGCTGAGTTGTGATGCCTTCACAATGATGCTCATCGCACCTCACAAGCATAGAGTATTCAAAAATTGTAAAGAAAAAGATCTTCATTCTTCCAATGGAGTTGTAAATAAAATATATTCAAGGTTTGAAAACTCCTCCAATGTCATTTTTCAGGGAAATGGAATTTATACCTGACAACGGTGCCAAACTTTTACCATACAAACTCACACTTTACTAGATAAAGTCCAAAAATATCAAGTGTGATATGAGTGAAACTAAGAGGGGGGCCACTGTCACCTCACCAACACTCTTATTGACTTCACATCATCTCTCCTTCAATGCAAGGGGGGGCTTCCTTAGGTTAAGATTACTAGATTTAGGGAAATGAAGCTCAGGGTGATGGAAAGAATAAACCCAGGGAAATGGTTATGGTAAGTTTTAGGGTATGAAAGATGATGGAAACACTGGAGACTAGTGTCTTTTCATTGGGCATATGGGGTCAACTAAGGGTTCTCTTGAAGAAGGTAAAGAATGGATATTCGGTGATCCCTAAGGTATTTCACTACAAACCTTAGGATATCCTCGTATAGGATGACAACTAGGGTAGTTCACTACAAACCCTAGAAAATCCTCCTATGTCCTTTAAGAAGATTTAAAAACGATATCAAGGGAAGTTATTCCACTACAAACCTTCCTAGGGCTTGCAATATATGATATATTCAAGAATAATACAAGGAAACATGGACTATCACCACTTTGATCAACACACCCACACTTCATATATTCAATGAATAACAAGCTTTAAAGACAATATCAAAGGAAGGTATTCCACCACAACATTTTGATGCTTAACAACTGATACATTGTCTCATTATCCTTAACCAAATAAGAAAATTTCCATTCCAAAGGAACAAGAAAATGGTATTTATTTATTGGCATCCAACATTTTCCTCATCAACTTCATTATGAGGATTTTTATTAAAAAATGTATGAGGAAATTTTTTTCATAAGATGCAACAAATTAATATATATTGAAAATATTTGTATCTTGAAAATATTTTCAAATGAACATCTAAAGAGAGACCATCAATGACCATAGGGATAGAGACCATCTTCTTCATATCATATATATTTTCAATGTTCCAATAAGTTTCTGGGATGTGGAGATGCTATAATGTGTCCAAGAAAGGTGTTCATAGAAAATAAAGCATTGGTGAGATTGTTATGACAAAAAAAAATGTGTATATACATGTAGCTGGAACATAAAGAATGTTATCTACAAACTCCATGTGAGTTGAGAGCATTAGCCTAATAATGCTAAAAACACCCATGAGATTCAAATGTAGTTTTCCATCTCCACAACATGCATAATTATCAAATTTCTATTTTTATCAATTCCAAATATTCCACACTAAGGTGGCAACCTCTCCCTTATCCATTTATTTTTATTTAATAAATATAGGATTTATCATCCCCCATGCAACACTCTAAAAGAACTTCTCCTTTATTTTTATTTTCTTTCTAAAATACATAATCCTTAACTATATTAAAATATTGATATATCAAGAAACACCCTAAAAGTGGGTAAAATTCTTATAAACGAATTCCATCATGGGGTTACTTAAGGTTACTTAGGTTTAGCTCAAAATCTAGAAGTTGTACTAGGGAGTAAGAAATTCACATTTAATTGTGCCTCTCGATCATAACCACGAGGCATGCTACCTACCATAATGGAATTACTCAAATCAAGCTAGCTAGACAAACCAAAGCCCTTCTACTCCTCAATAGATTGGTGTTGCTAAACTACCCAACTTCCTTATCCCACATACTTTGTAAAGGAACTTTGTGCCACTTTCTTCGGATTGAGTAGAAAAGGTATAGTGCCTCTACCCATCCTAATACAACAAAACCATAGCCTCTTGGTTATGGTCCACACCCATATTTTGGAAATCTTGCAAGGCTTCACCCTGTATCCTACACATGCATGAACACACACACTAAATTATATAGATTTTCAAATATTGTAACATTAGGTTGGTTTTGAAATTGAATTTTTCTTTGTTGGGATTTTTCAAATTTTGTGGTTTATGTTTTGTTTGCATTGTGAAATCCATTATTATGGAAAAAATCCCAATTACCAAATGATCAGAAAAGCATGAGACCTTGTTGCAACCCAAGACAAATTAGTATCCAATCAAAAGAATACTTGGGAGGTAAAAGAACTTTTGAAGCTTGGTACAATGAACTTTTTGTATAAAGAACAAGAGAAGTGGATAAAAGACTTGTAGGATGAATTGTGAATGGATCTCTTGTCCCATATAAAAATCATCTAGGATTTTATTGTATGTGAAAGATAAAGAAATCAAGTAGTTGAAGTCCAAAATGGCTCAGAACTAGAATGATGGAGATCCGATAAAGCATCATAGGGTTGAGATTGTTGTATCCTTCTACGAATATTTATTAACTATTTCTCTCATTTGATGGAGTGCAGGTACAACCAAACAGGTATTTGTCAGACCTATCCTCCTCAAGAGAGGAAAGTTCAGGAAGAATAGAGGAAAGTGAGACATCTAGTAGGCCTAAAAGAGGGAGATCAACTAGATGTCAAAATATTAGAAGAAAATTCCTTAAACGAATGGAATTTTTTCTCATGAAAGGGGGGTCGTGTTCTTATGATGATGATACCATAGGCAACATTGAGGTGCCCTTGAGTTACAAACATCTAGTGAAACAATGGGTACCTAAGGATCTTTCTCATCTAAACACACATTTTTGTGTGAATGAGAGGATATTTCGGATTGCACCATCTTCATTACATGGTTTGGGGTTTTTTTTCATGGATGGCATAAAGGTGGGTTATGGAAGATGTACTAAATTGATGGAGTATGTCGGACCCTGCTACAATTATAGAGATAGGTTGTGGCTGGTCCAATATACATGTAGTATGTGCAGATATGGACTGTATGCAAATTATTTATAGCTAAAAGACAATAATCAAAATAAAAGATTGAGTATGTACACTAACGAAAGGCCAAAAGCATCAGGGAGTATTGCAGGGTTTATAAATAGTACACAACCTAGGTCTACAAATAAACAACCCAATTGCATATTTGAGGGGTGTGAAGGAAACCATGTTTTCGTGTGTACCATAAAATCAATAGTTGCAGGGGAAGATTTTTTTATCAATTACAAATTGAATCAAATAGATACAAACGTTGTTACTATGGGAGTGGTAAATATAACATTTCATGAAACATGTAATTAATGAATCTAATATCTTATGTTTTTCATAATCAATGTTTTTGTTAATGTTTTATTTTGATATAAGCAATATAAGGAATATGTTTCATTAAATGACACCATCCTCTAGGCACCAGGTATACCTCATTTTTAATTATGTTTTTTCAAGATTCTATTGGTTTCATTTCGATATTAATGGTTTAAATATTTTTGTTGCGGGTTGCTAATCGGGGAAAGTCCCCGATGGATGAGATGTCACCATCATCGAGGCAGCGGGCATACCCCATTGTAAATTGTACAAATTAAATATAAGCAATGTATTTTTTAATTATGTTTTTTCGAGAATATATTGGCTTCATTTTGATATTAATGTTTTCAATATTTTTGTTGCAGGTTGTGCCTGACCGGGGCAAGTCCCTGATAGATCAAAGGACACCATCCTCGGCCCAGCCAATATAACCCATAGTTATTGTACAAATTAAATATGTTGTATTAATACATTTTTTTATGAGTCTATTGGTTTCATTTCGATATTAATGTTTTCAATATTTTTGTTGCAAGTTGCACCTGATCGGGGAAAGTCCCTGATAGATTAGAGGACACCATCCTTAGCCTAGCCAGTATAACCCATAGTAATCGTACAAATTAAATATGTTGTATTATTACATTTTTTTCATGAGTCTATTGGTTTCATTTTGATATTAATGTTTTCTATATTTTTGTCGCGGGCTACGTATCCATTAGTAGAGAAATCCATAGAAATGGGTGTGGATGAGCTAATGTGAAATGTTGACATCGTATCATTGTTTAACCTCTTTCAGATGTTAAAGAAGTTCGTTAAAAAAAATGAGGAAATCCTTCATCTGGTATTCATTTAGCCACAAACAAAGGAGATTGGCGCAAAGATTGATTGTTTGACGATGAGAAATCAGTGGTTGAATGTAAGTTGTAGGATATTTAATTAGAAGATAAATTCATTTATGGTTTTATATTTTCTACTCGTATATTTCATGAACTAAAATATAGTTTTTTTTTACAGGCGTGTTTGCGTCCTCATAATCCTAGTGAGGGGGATGTTGCTACCATTGATGCTACTGATGAGTCTTCACATCCTGAGCATCTAACCCCATGTGCATCTGAAAATGTGCCATTATTGTCGATTGAACAATCAACAACACATAGAAAGACACTCTAGAGGGAAGATGTGGGTGCACCCTCTATTGCTCGACACATGCCAGATCATGTAGAACATGGTCAGAGGGTCAATGTAGCATAGACTAGTATTGATATTGCTCAAGCAACATTTTCTGGATCTTCCCGTGTTATTAGCATGGGAACACTACAGACCACATTTTTGGTGGACGAAAAATCTCATTCCCATAAATATAGAGAAGAACCCAAGTATTTGAAAAATGTTTTAACTATTATATATAAACTGATTGAAATATACTCATAGATCATTCTTTTTAAACTAATGATGACATGATCATTTTGCAGGAAATGATGTTTTTTTAGACATATAATTGATTGGTCACTGGAGATCTTTGGATCCACCATCCACATAGGGTGGGATAAACAAAGTAAAAATTTAAAAGATGAGATCATTAATTGCTTGATTGGGTTGTTCAGTGTTGAGACCTTCAACCGAGCAGAGGTCCTCAAGAAATTCGACCAACATATGAAGATTGTGAGGGACCCATATAGGGTTCATCTAGAAATGAACTCTAGGTATGAGTTCCCTCCAATGATTCCAGTAAGGGAGTGTAAATCCATGTCATATGATGGAAGGGAGAGGGATTTAAGAAAACAAGGAAAGTTGCCACTTGACACATGAAGGTATGCAATATTTTGAACAATGTAATTATATGTTTATTACTCTTTATTTTTACATGAAAATTGCAACATCTAATGTATTTCAAACTTTTCATAGGTTTCCAGACACATCAAAGGCAACAAAGTCCAGACAAGAAAAGTATGGCCAACACAAGCTTGGGCCTGGTGGTTATTCGAATCTGGTGGCATGAATTGTAAGTATCAATAACTCAAGTATTGTATCCAAATAATAAATTGCATATAAATTTGTTTTTATTTCACCATAAAATCTAAATTGATTATCTTATGCAAATTTTAAGGTTGATCGGTTCAATGAAGTGCCCACAGAGGACAACTTGAGGCTTGGCTTCTAGCATGGATTTGCAACTATTTTTGAATGTTGAAAAATCTTGGGCCTTGGGAAAACACAGTCTTCGAGTGATCCACCCTGTGTGCAGGTAAATAAAATCAACAAAGTTTATTTAAGATTGATTACTTGTGCAATCTGTTCATTATTAATTTTGTCCGTAAAATATTGAGCCTCTTTGTTTTAAGTAGGAAAACCACAATACACATAATTTTGAGGATGGAGAACAACCCAATGAAGGTCATGTTGTGCATCCCGATAATGGATGTATTCATGTGCTACAAAAAACTTAGTATGAATTACATTTAAAAATATTTAATTGCAAATAGTGCATTAATTTTAATCTTTGATGTTTCAACTCTAGATCATGCAGAGGGTCATGTTGTACAATATGATGTAGCTAGACAAGGAGATGAAGTACATGATGTGGCCCCGTTAGGTAAAGAGCACCACTCTAATGTTTTTTTTATTAATGAGATACTTGTAATGGTATAAACAAAACATATCAATTTAACATTTCTTCATTATTGCAGTAGATCTTGACACCTTACAATAGCATCCACGTCGTGAGTACATGACCCGACAAATAATAAGACAAGTTGCAGAGGTGACCAGAAAAAATGATAAATATGTTATAGAAGATGATCAATTGATTTCTGAATTTGTGAAAATAAAAAAGCCAAAAAAGAAGTGATTGTAATAACATTATGAAATATTATTTTTGATAATATTAACTAATGTCATGAAATATTTTTTGCCTACGAATGAAGGAATGAATGACTGGATGAATGAATGTTATAAGTACTTAATGAATGAATGTTAAATGTTTCTTTATGACCAAAAACACATATTTTCACATAAATTCATTTATTTTCAAGTACATGCATTGGGTATGGGGAGTTGAGAGTGATGTGAGGGGGGGAGGGGCCATATGAGCTTCCATCTTCATGTGGTTGGCCATGTTTAGTAGATAATATTAAACTATTCTCGAAACAAAGAGACGCTCAATAAAGTAATGCTCTTTATTCTTATGTATTATATATTCATATAAATTTTGAAATCCATGTCTATTTCTTAAATTCTTTATCATAAATTTAACATTTCATGGTTCATTGATTTCTATAGGACTTCGCACTAGGAATTGAAATTGATCACTAGCCTATGTGGAGAGGTTGCATCAATTGTACAAAAAGGTACATAATTAATACTCGTGAATCTATCTTTTTATATGTTGTTTTAGTTATTTATCTTTCATGTGCATTGCATTGCTTTACTTCATTTATTATACATAGTTTGTTTCATCCATTCATGATTGTATGCATCTTTATCCTAACAAACCTAATTCTCACTTTACCCTGCCAACCCCTACCTTACCTTTCTCTCACCTTCTAACCCTAACTTGACATAACCTATCATGATCATCTTACGTGCCCTATATTTTCTTACCCTACCAACTCAACCTAACCTAGCCTACCCTTACTTAGTCTAACTAAACCTAAATTAATTGTGTACTATGTTGCACCCCATGGGCACCATTGATGGTGTGTACCATTTCATGCGAATAGGGAATCTTACATGGAACCATTGTTGGCACATTTTTTTATTTTGAAACCCATTTTTAACCTCAAAATGCCTCTATTGTAAATGATTCAAAGAAATAACACTTTTGTATCATAATTAAAAAAACTAGTGAAATCTGTAATACAAAAAATACTTACTTTAACTATATATATATATATATATATATATACTTACTATCACTATTACTTACTGAAGGGCATATACTTACTAGAAATGATTTTATTAAAATTATATTTTGGGCTAGTGGTTCTAAATAGTCTTTCAACAATGCTTTACCGATGTTAGAAAGAGATTGAATGACATGTCTCTCTGGTGGATTCCATATTCTAAATATTTTTTAACCTCATCCCAATATCCTGAGGGTAGACACTATCACTCAACCCAAAATGTGGAATATTAAATTTATCTACCAAGTCTTTCTACCACTCACCATGGTTTCTCACGATCCCCAAACTTTTATTGAATGTTCCTCCATGATTTTTGGAAATATTCCTTCCATCATTTGAGGCCAATGTTAGTGTTGGGTATTTCCTTTTCATTTATATGGGGAATTCCAGGAGGGGTGTCACCAATACCATCTTTCCACTTCTTCATTGAGTCAAATTGAATTTACAGTCTCTCTTACCACATTTACCAATCTTGTGTATGATTGTAAATAGAAAGTACATCTTGACATTGTTGCTGAAATTATTAAGCTTATTTTTAAAAATGTCTCTATATAATATTTAGATCATCCTACATCTCAATTCATATTCAATAAATTATGTGGTGTTGTGTTTTTTTTTTCTAGTATTAATTCACTTGATTCTCTAAGAGTTCTACACATGATTTGTAGTTTTTCAATTCTTTGACTTTATCACAAATATTGGACACATTGGATTGACAAAAAGTGACTCCAATATAAGCTACCACTACTAGGCCTACTTATTTGGTTTCCAATATAGTAGTTTATATAGGCACTTCAAGGTCTTGATCAACATTAAGTTTTCTCCTTTTGTGTGTTTTCCTCACCATTGTCTTTTTCTTCCTATCAAAATAAAATATCTTTAAGATAGCAGCCTTAGTAGTGGGCATAACTATTACCATATCCCCTCCTGCAATTAGTCTGGATGAAAAAATCATAGTAAATCTTTTAGTAATATGCACATGTTGTTCTAGTGATCACTCCTCTGTTACTTTAATATCACATTTGTTTTCTTCTTCTTCTTTCTTCTTTCTTCCTCAACATTTTTTCTCTAAATATTAGCATTTTCTCAACTTTCTTTTTCTTTCTTCTTTTGTTGCTAATATTGTTGCTTCCTTTTCCTCAACTGATTTATTATATGTCCTACCTCAACTTCTTCTTTGGATTTGAATTCACCAACAAACCTTTTCCTTTCATCATCTTTCCCTGTTGCTTTCCTTTCTCTTTATGAATTAGGTTCTAATTTACCTTTTCTTTTAGCTTCAAATTTTTCCTCTAACTCAACTCCAGCCTTCTATTTTCCTATGCATCTACCATTTCCTCTGATTCTACTGCAAATATAGTTTTAGATTCATCTTTTTGTTTTTGGGCTAATTTATCTTCATGTTTCCTCTTCATGTCCTTCTCTTTTTTCTTCTTTTCTATTTTTTTGTAATCATTTGAATCCTAATTGCAACTCTTCAAACAATAGTGTTCATCGCTTCATTTCTCCCTCCTCCCACTCATTATTAATATATGTCCAAGTGATGGCCACGTGAGCTACATGTTAGAACACCACCTTCTCTTAATCATATATTATAAACCTCTCCTCCCAAAAATTATAATAACTCATGACCTCAACTTCCAAGCTTGCAAATGTAGAGTTACTCAAAGCATACAGCCCTATATACATAGGATAAGTTGGACACAATTTATTTTGATCTTTTATTAATGAATTCTTTAAACCATGAAGAATGGTCTAATAGGTCACTTCTTTGAGAACCATCCTATCTGGTATAAATATTGGCAATAGATGAGGATATTTGGTTGGCCCATAGAAATATAAGTGTTATCTTTGTTCACATACCAATCCTCTATCATGCTTACCACTTACATAACTTCTTGAGACAATCTTGGTGTTGGCTTGAAAAAATTAAACTCATATAATGGATTAAAAAAAAGTAGTCACTGATTCTTTTATATTGCCACATGTATTTATTTTCCCATAAATCTTGACAGTAAACTTGCATTGGTGACTCCCATATGCTCCAATCCCATCACATCCTTGGGATTCATTCGTTATTGGCATAGATGATATCCAAGAAGTATGAAGACATCATGTCTTATTGCACTCATTGTATGTTTCAAATCATTTTCTAATACTCCACACACATCAACTCACTAGTCTCCTACTTTCTACCACTCATATCAGAACTAATGGGAGAGGATGGGTTCATATAAAGACTCACTTCATACCTATGTTACCACTTTATTTGTCACCTTTGGTGAAAATTATTCACTAGATGAAAAACAAGAAGAACTTGGAAAATTTACCATTTTCACCTTGATATCCTCTTCCCACAATGCAAGATTATCAATGACCACCACTAGGGGGGATTCCCTATATGTCGATTCTCTTCTATATTTTAACCCCAAATTTGAAGAGTAAATAAAAATATTGTTTACCAAGAAAGGAATCATGTAGATGGACTTTATGGCTGCCACTAAATAGAGGTTTTTATAGTATTTGGTTAAATTTTATGTGGTATACATTATGCACTTTGTATATGTAGCTATAATTGAGATGATCATAATAGGAATTCGAATCTGCTTCTTTACAGTGCCAATTGTAGCTTATTCAATGACTTTCCAGCTTGCCAATATCCTACCTAGATAGATTTTAGTTGTACATCACAATATGGAAAATGATATGGATTTTCATTATTGTTTTGCGAGAGTAATTTCCAACATTAGATTTAATAAATTCCAGTGGGAGAGGCTACTAATATTAGTTTTTTCGTACCTCTAAGATAAACTTCAACCCGACCTCTTAAATATTTATCAATGAAAAATATAATTGAAGCTAAGGGACATATCTATAATGATATTTATGAATTACTTTCTAGATCTTTAATTGATGTTTATAAGTGAGTTTTAATAAATATTTTGATATGGTTTCAAAGGTAGATCGGTTCCTATTAATTATATTTGGAGAATAGGGTATTATTGACCTATTTAGAGTTGATGTTGTCTTTGTATTTTCATAGCAGTAAGAAGGTATAACATCTTGGGCTCGTACAACAAAATGAAGGAGCTCTATCAATTGTATGAACCACTGAATCTGTAAACTAGCAATGCATGAGGTGAAAGTTTTCATATTCATACAATATATTGGACTCTTGCAATTGTTTGAAGCAATGAGACTCGTGGTATCATATGGCAGTATTCACTCATTTTTTTTAGTTCTTACTTGATCTTGTGATTATCCACAATCATTTTAGAGATTTCCTTGTAGACCCATGACTTGTCTCATGTAATGACAACATATTTATACTTAAGATACTCTTAGTGACTCTTAAAATTCTTGCAATCAATAATTGCAGTGATAAAAATGATGATAGTTATATATTGCATTTATAATTGGATACTTGTAGACATACTTTGAACCTCAACTATAATGAAATCTCATCCTATTGAACAATGATTAATAGGTGGAGATATGGATTTATGGGTATCCTTGTTGTTGTTCTTGTGTTTCCAATACTACTTTCCATAACACCATGTGTTTCTTAACCAATTACTCCTTGAATCTTTTATGTGTTCCTATAGTGATGAATGAAGCTTCATGGAAATCTATATTAAATATGTCCTTGAACTTCTTGTTGACCTTCTAGTGGACTATTTTCTTCATTGCTTTCATTCTTCATTGTGAAATTTCAAATCCTTTTTTTAATATTTTATTTGTAGGACAAAAAATTCATTGTTTTGAATTTTGACACTTGAAGACAAAAGAACAAAGGGGTGTCTATAAGAGGTAAATCAACCATTACAAAGATATTTTCAAATCTAGAAAGGTTGCACTTATATTTTCCCAAAATTCCACGGTTGGATTCTATTTGAGGTTTAATTTCAAGGTAAGACAAATTAGTTCTATTGGTAGAGTCAAAATTTAAAATTGAGCTTGTGTGATCCATCATTGGTTCAATGAGAATAGACAAGGAGGCTACAAATGTTCAAAAAAGTTGCAAAGTTTGGTTACAGATTAGGGAACCTTTTTTACTTTACATCCTTTAATGATAAAAAGAATTTGGCACCTTGGAGTGGTGAATCATTCATAGAGCAGGGCCAAAAGCGTTGTTGTCCCTGATATTTTTTGCTACTTCACAAGGAGCTATGGCATTATCTGTTGATCCAAGTGGATATTGGTGGCCACCCACCTATTCCACTTGGACCCCCACCATTGCTTCTTTTAGTTTTTCAGTTTCTGCACAGTTTACTATTTTTAGCAGTTTTTCAGTTTCCGCACAGTTTACTATTTTTAGCAGTTTTTCAGGTCCTGAACTTCCGGAGTCGTTTTGAGGCCTTAAACGACGTTTTTTGGGAAAACGGGGAGAAACATGGATTATCAATCAATGTTTCTCAAACAAAATTTGTATTCCTTAGATAGATCTTTCTAACGAGGTATGGAACGCGTCAAGCAGAGATCATATGCCAAAGTTATGTCCCCGAGAAGTTGATGTACCAACTTACCCAAACGGGGCCCATAGTCTTGGCGTTTCATCTCCTAGGGTTAGGTCTTTGGATGTTTATGGTTTTCCATTATTTCTCAATAATAATAAGCCTTCGAGCCTCATTGTAACATAGTTCAGAGGCCAGTAGCCGCCACATCTCTTCTCATAGATAAGCTACCAGCGCCCTAGCTAGTTTATTTCCATTCTGTCTGTAAGCATATTTCAATCATTTGTTATTAATGAAATGAAGTCTTATTTACGCTGCATCTCTATGTTTATGTGTATTTATATATTTCCTTGTGTTCCTACATAAATCTGGATCAGAGGTATCAGAGAGGTTTTCTCATTCTCAATCCTTCTTTGCATGTCCCCAACGAGGTTGGGGTATAAGGGTTGGGGCTCGATCTGGTTGAACCTTTGCAAGATCAGCCTCGCAAAACCCAACGACCTCCCATGGGGGAAGAAAAGAAAGATGAGGGAGCAGGAGATCCTATCAAAATGTTTCTCAAGGAGGCCCTCAAGAAACAAAGGAACGCGATGATGGACAACTATGCCCAGATTCTTCAACGGATTCCCACTGGCGGTGCATCGACATCCAACAACCACTCTGGAGGCTCCACTCCTTTTAAGGTACAAGTAAACTTTGAAATTCCCATATTTGAGGGCCAACTAGATGCAGATGCCATAGATAGATGGTTGAATTTGTTAGAAGGATATTTCTCGGTTCATGACTTTTTCGACCGAGAAAACATTATTTTCGCACTACTCAAAGTCGCCCCCCATGTCAGGGACTGGTGGGAAACCTACTCAGAGAAAGAGGGCGAGGGAGAACCCTCTCTGTTCTCGGCCGCACCCACTTGTAATTCTTTCCGAGACACCATCAAGGAACAATATTATCCCATGGGGAGCTATGAGGACAAATACATACAATGGACTATGTTGCGGCAGCAAAGGGACCAAGATGTGCATGAGATGACGAATTTGTTTCATACCCTACGCACAAAGTTGGGTATCAAAGATTCAGAGAAACATTTGGTGTTAAAGTACCGCAGTTGTCTACACAGATACATTTAGGAGGAAATGGAGTTCCTCGACATCTCCTCGCTTGGTGTGGCATATCGATATGTTGCCAAGATTGAGCAGAAGTTCAAATAGAAGAAGCGATACTTTGGGTCTGCAAATCAAAAGTAAGGGAAAGGTACCCCCAAACCATAGAACAAAGGACCAAGCCAAGGCGGGGCAGCCCAGGACAACCCGCCAAAGCCACAAGCAAAGAACAACACCACGAAGCCCAAAAAGGACACAGGGAAGTGGTGTGAATTCCATAAGAGCTCCACTCACAACACAAGTGAGTGTCGGGCCAAGTAGTCACTGGTAGCCGAGTTGAAGGCTTCTGAATCGGATTCATGCTCCGACTCTGAATCATAAATTGACAAGGGGAATGATAGGGGGAAGAATATTATCGATGCAGAGCCCAACGCCACCATTGCCACCATGAAGATCCATAAGGAGGAACCAGAGGATCCAGAGGAGGAAGAGCGTCTCTTCCATTCCAAGATGTGGGTAAAGGGTTCCCCGTTGCAGTTCATTGTCGACAGCGGGAGCCAGAAGAACCTCATCTCAGTAGAGGTTGTGAAGTGGCTGGGTTTTCCAACCACAGTACACCCACAACCATACACCATCGGGTGGTTGCACCAAGGACGGGATCTCTGCGTCAGTTAACAATGTCGCCTTCCCTACAACATCAATCCCTTCACGGATGAGGTATTATGTGACATTTCTCCTCTTGATGTTTCTGATGTATTATTAGGCCACCCGTACTTGAGGAAGCAACATGTTGTGTATAAGTCTAGGCCTCGTGTTGTTATTATCACTTTGGGCAATAATCTGTATAGGATACCGGAGATAGCACCTCCTACCACCATCTCTTTGGTTACTGTAAAACAATGCAGTAAGCTCATTTCCAAAACCAGGAAATTTTTTTTTCTAATGATACGCCCTCAGAGAAGGAGGAAGACTACGGCCATGACCTCCAGATAGGGCCCCGCTGCATGAAAACAATAGATGGATAAGGTCGTGGAGGAATACGAGGAAATATTCACCTCCCCCGTAGGGGTGCCTCTACACTGCCAGGTCAAGCACCCCATCGATCTGACCCCAGGTTCACTGCTGCCCAATGGACCCATATACCGACGCGTTGTCCTAGAGAATGATGAAATCAAGAGGCAGATTCAGGAGCTGTTGCAGAAAGGTCACATTCGGCCAAGTTCATCTCCCTGTGGGAGCTTGACTGTGTTGGTGCAGAAGAAGGATGGGACTTGGAGACTCTGCATTGACTATCGGGCACTAAACAAGATCACTGTCCGGAATAGGTACCCGATCCCACGGATTGATGACCTTCTAGACCAACTCAAGGATGCGAAATATTTCAGCAAGATCGACTTGAAGTCTGGGTATCACCAGGTACCAATAGAACCCTCTGATGTGTGGAAGACTACATTCAAATCCAAGGAGGGCCTTTTCGAATGGTTGGTCATGCCTTTCGAGTTGACGAATGCCCCTGCAACCTTCATGAGTCTAATGGACGACATCATGTGGCCATTCACCAACTCATTTGTAGTGGTGTACTTGGATGACATTCTGATCTTCAGCTAGACTTGGAAAGAGCACCTCCACCACATCCGACAGGTCCTCCAAACATTGCGGCAACACAAGTTGTGTGCCAATTTGGAGAAATGCACTTTTGGCATAACCCAGGTTCAGTATCCGGGATACATTATTGATGAGCGGGGGGTGCATGTGGATCCAGCAAAGATCCAAGTCATTCAGGATTGGCCAGCCCCAACCACCCTAACAGAGCTCCGCATCTTTTTAGGTCTTGCCAATTTCTACCGTAGGTTTGTGTTGGGATTCTCTCACATCACTTGGCCCTTGAGTCAAGTCACCAAGGGAGGAGCTAAAGAAAAATTATTTTGGTCTGAATCTCAACAGAAGGCGTTCAAGGAGTTGAAGCATCACCTCTGCTCTGCACCAGTTCTCACATTACCAGACTTGCAACAACCATTTGAGATCGAGATAGATGCCTCTGACTATGCTATTGGGGCATTCCTTACTCAACATGGGCATCCAGTGGCATATCATAGTGAGACACTTTCTGACACAGTCTGGAAGTATCCCACTTATGACAAAGAAATGTATTCCATTGTGAAGGCTTGTCATCAATTGAAGCATTACATTTTGGGAAAGGAAAAAGTCATCCAGACAGACCACCGACCCCTGCAGTTCATACAGACACAAGGGAAGTTGCAGAACGATCACCATCAGAAGTGGTCCACATACCTACAACAGTTTCATTTGAACATTAAGTACAAAAAAGGCAGCACCAATAATGTTGCAGACTGCCT